>VWYP01021261.1:0-10975 GCA_013400435.1 Pycnonotus jocosus | reverse complement strand
TTGTCCCTGCAACCAGGGAGGCCGCGTCAGTGGCGCTTGGTGCCACCCTTGGGTCAGCTCTTGATGGGAACGCAGGGATGCGTTTGGAGACAGCACAAAAAACTGCAACAGTGCTTCCTCAACCCCTCTCCGTGACGGGACTGTGTGTCCCAGTGGCACCCCGCTGCCACTACTGGTGAGATGCTGGTTGGTGATAGGGATTTATTTAGGGATGTGGCTAAGTGCCACAGGAGTCTGACTGGTTCCACGTGTCCCAGTTTAGCAGTGTAGATGCCAGGAGGGAGCTGTGGGCAGAGCATCCTGGTTGAAACGTGAAGCTTGTGTGGGATCTGCTGACTTACAACTTGCTGCTTCTCTGCTGGAGTTGTGGGATTTTTTCAAAGATGCCTGCAAAGGCTTCTTTTTATGGGCGTCTGAGGGAGAGGCTGGTGGCGTGGTGGGAGGATATAGAGTTACTTTGGGCTGCAGGACACCGTGTCTGTGGAGCAGACGAGTCTCTATTTATACATGCAGTTGATGGTGGGCGTGCGAAAGCTCTCCGGCTCCCGCGTGAGCTGTTGTCTGTGCTGGTAGGAAACAGCCAGATGGATAACTGGGGAGGTCAGAGATGCTCTGCTGTCCCAAAGTGGGGCTGTACGTAATACTTGGTATGTTTGCTGTCCTGTTGCTAACTCTTGCTGCAGCACGTGCAGGATGTGACTTAGACGAAGCAGAGTGAATGCCATGGTCCGACCAGAAAGGCATGACTGCCATCAGCTGTAGTAAGAGGGTTGTATGATGGTGGCGTGGGGTTATTCCCGCAGCCCTGCTCCCTCATGGGCTCAGAGGAGACTGAGGCACAGCCCTGCAAGGAGGGGAGGCCACGTGCCTCATGTGCTGAGGATGGAGCAGGGTGGCCGTGCGTGGCTGAGTTCCAGAAGAGCGGGCGAGTGCGTTGGTGGCTGCTGCTGGATGATAATGAATATGAAACAGGAGCAGCAGAATATGGATCTAACTCAGTGTCTGCCTACGCTCTTTCAGACCATGGCTTAAAGAGCATTTCCTCTCCATCAGCTGAAGCTGCCTCTGCCTCATCAGGGCTCTGTGGTGAACCAGGCTGGGGAGTCAGTGCAGAGTAAAGATAACTAAGCTGGAAGAGAGAGTGCAGCTATGGCACACCATATCACTGAGGGAAATGCTTGCCAAAATGTGCCCACAGGGTTGAAGCAAGAACATTGCATGTTTTGAGTGTTAGATGGCACATGGAAACCAATCAAGAGCTGTTTTTCTGGTTTTACACTCTTTTTTTGTTGTTGTTGGAATGTATCTTCCTTTATATGAACTCTCTTTCACTGCAAGGAAGGCTTAGGATTGGTATATTGAGATATCCTGCCTCTGGACAGTTATCTTACCATGTGGGGTGATGTNAATTCTAAATTAATAGGGACCAGATTGCAGGGGGAAGAGCTGGCACCGTTCTCTGTTTGCTTACGGAGTCTTCTGCACTGCAGATACCCGGTCGATACACACAGCTGGGAGACCAGGTTTTCTCTGAGGACAGCTGAATGATTCCTGTTAGAGCCCATCCGGAGTTTAAATGCTGAAACAGCTCCTAGGCAGGGAGCTGCAATGAGGGATGTGTTACATGTTGGGAGGGTAGGTGTATGGAGGGAAGGCAGAGAGAAAAGCACCATTGTGGTTCCATCTTTAGTTTAAAGAGTGTTCTTAACGAGCAGCAAAGCAGTTACAGGAAAGGTCCTCTGCTGTCACGCCTGGCTCTGAGCTTTTGAGTTTATGGATTGTGACCAGGCCTGCTGTGATCTCAGGGGAGGCTGTGTTATTTGGGGTGCCTGTGGTGTTTCTGCCTTGGTAGTCAGGAGGGCTGTGCTCAGTTCTGCATCTGCAGGCATCCTTGCAGGCACACCCATGGGGAGCTGTGGGCATCTTCTCCTTGCCCTCATCACTATACTTGTGGTTTTGTCCTGTCTTCAGCTGAGCCATCTCCTTGCCATGGGACTCAATTCTCCTCCCCAGTGGCAGGGCCGAAGGGTTTGCTGCCATGGGCCGGCTGGGAGTTGTACATGGCTTGAGGCTGGGTTGGCAGCTTCCCAGATAATCCTTGAGCAATGGGCATATAAAAGGATGGTTAAAATCCCCTGGATTCCTTCAGAGACAGGATTTCACCCTTTTTGCTGAAAAAATGATAAGGCAAGCACAACACCAGTAGTCTAGTGATGGGCAGGCTTGTGTAAGACTTCAGACTTGGGCTTGATGGATTTGAACCACTGGATTTAGTCACAACAAATGAAGGCAACAGCCTTCATTTGAATAATTCACTTGAATCTTGGGTTTGCATTTATATTTATTTAAGTGATTCTCGTGGGCTGGTAGCCATAAAATATACCGAGAAAGAGAGGCTGTGTTACATTGGATTTGGTGTTCCCTCTTTCTTATACAGGAAAAACATACATATTTAATGAGTTGTGTAGATTTATATGTGTGTATTAGGATTTGTAGCATTCTTGATATATTAATTACTGTTGTTTTCCCTGTGATTTTGTCTCAAACTCTCTTTGAAAAGAAACTGGAATTCAATTACTGTGCACAAAAATAGCGTTTGCATAGCTATACTGAAATGTAATTATCTAAAGCATATCAGATGCACACAAGAAGTATTTTCCTTTGCATTAGAACTGTGCTTCTAATGAGCAAGGTTGGAACGTGAAAAAGTTGGTTTGAATGGCATGTCTGTACCATGCTCCTGAAAACCTAAGGATTAGTAGATCTCACTGTTTCTTCATAAGAGGAGACGCTACTAAGCTTCCCACTTTGTCTAAATCCAGTTAGTTTTTTAATTGTGAGAGGATAAAGTTGTTTGAAAAGTCTGGCACTAGTGTGGGTCCTTCTTACAGGGTGGATCTGCTGAGCCCCTGCACACAGAAGTCACCTTCTTTAATCCAGTTTGGTGACTTGGTTTCTGTAAAACTTCGTCACCAAACCTATTTTTAAAAAATTTTGTCTTTGAAATCTCATTTCTGGTAACTAATAACAAATAGAAGTATTCGAGATCTTCATCTGATAGTGAAAGAATTTTACAAAACGAATTTGTGATGTGGTTTGAGCATCCTTTCTTGTTGAAAAAAAACCAGCCATGCAGATTCCTGACACAAATTGTTGCTTCAGATTCTGGTCTTGGTCTTGCAGTGACATTACTTTCATGATGGAGACCCACTGGAAAATTTGTTGCCCAGATGTAAGTGCAGGCTTTTAGCCACTGGAAGTATTTCTGGTAAATTCACTTTTCAGGCAGCTGAGGGAAAAAGCAATTTTCTGTCAATAAAAATCTTTGTTATCTTGGGAAGTCAGTTATGAATGGAGAAACCATAGTATCATCAAAATGTGTAAGAATAAATAAACTGTATTTTGAGTGTTTACTAAGGAAAAGATTACAAGACAGCAAACCAATGTTCTTTAAGACCTAAAGATAGGAACTCTGACTGTGAGAGTGAAAAATAGGCCATCTCAGGGCTGCTGTGGTTTCTGATATGGGAAGGAAATCCATTCACTTAATTCAAAAGGGAGAAACTTTATCTGTAAGCAGTTTCATTAAGTTTTCACGATCAGTAGATTGGGAAAAAGAAACAATAGTGTGATAGACTTCTTTGAGGTCAGAAATTTTGTATTTTTAGTGGTAATGAAAAGACTGTAGTTCTTTGTTGGAGTTGCTTGACATAAATTGGGCCAGACGTTGCCAACAGTATTTAAAAAAATTGGTAATGTGATTAGTGATTTAATGCTGACTTTACATAGAAACGTTGTTAATATTTAATCAAGTTAAACACACTTTGTGTCTGCGCTTTGCAAGCGGGGCTGGTGTGAGACCTTGCAAATCTGCCATGGCGTGTGCCAGCTCAGTGCAAGCTGGTCAGAGCCTGCCCCAGGTCTGCACAGAGAAAGGGCTCCTCTGCCTCTCCAGAGCCATCATGTCCTTGTCTGCCTGCAATTTGAGCATATTTGATCTTTGATTGCCTCCAACATTAAAGATGCTCCAAGGGGTGATTATATCAGTCTGCCCCTTTGCATCTCTGCTCTGCCCTGTCAGGCCTTTTGGCTGCTGCTCCCTGGGTGCTTACTGCCTCAGTGGTACCTTTCTGGTACCTTTATTTGCACTGAAGCTCATCCACCCCTTTTTTCCTCGTTCACTCCACTTTTGAGGTCTTTCATCACTACTCAAGCCAGCAAGAGAAATGTTTGGAGTCAATATTTTTCCAACTTCCAGGTTAAATTGGTATTATTAAAGTAATTCCCATTTATGGATAGGAGCACTATAATGTGCTGTTTACAGTAGTAAACTGTAACAACTGTAATTACTGTTCTAAATTTGTTGTTACACTTGCTGAACAGGCAGGCACACTCAGAGCTAGTATGTGGCTTAGCACATGTCCATCTGCACGTATTTTTATGTTGGGAATGACAAATGCCATGGCTCATGTTTACTATGAACTGCTTATTTTGGATGTGCACCAAGCTGCATTTGCACAGGGGTTGCAATTTCATTAACACAGGAATGTGGGCTTTGGGTTTTTTTATTTACGAGAAGTCTTAAATTTGCCAGATGCATTAAAAAACCTCATGTTTAATCATTATTTTCTCATGATTTACTAAGGAAAGGAATGGTGGGATCAGAGCAGTCACTGGAGTACTTTTCAAGGGACATGGGTGCCCTGTTTGTTAGACTGGCAAGTCTCCTCTGCAGCTGATGATATCTGTGGGAGCTGGGTGGCTGACCAATTTTGGGATGCATAAGAGAACCCACTGGGCTCTTGTTGATATTCTTCAGGTCTAAGAGAGCTTTTAATGTTCCCAGGTTCATGCCGGCTGCCCAGAGCTGCTGGGCACCCAGTGCAGCACCCTGGGCAGCAGTGCTGCAAAGCTCTTGTGTTTGATGACTTTTCATAGAACGATTTGGGTTGGAAAGGATCTTGAAGATCATCTCATTCCAACACCCTGCCCTGGGCAGGGACACCTTCTACTGGCCAGGTTGCTCATTGCCCCACTCAACCTAGCCATGAACACTTCAAGGGATGGGGCAGCCATAACTTCTCTTGGCAACCTGCTCCAGTGCCTCACCACACTCTGAGTTAAGATTTTTTTCCTCATAGGTCATCTTTTCCATAGCTATCTGGAAGGATGGAGATTGGGTCCCTCCAATGGTTTTCATGGCATCTCTTACATAAAATTCACATGCTTGCCCATTAGGTAACAGATTTTAAAACCTAACCTACCAGTAGCAGATAAAAAGTACCCTTTATAGGAAAAGGAGTCTGGTTTGATGGTGAGTATTTGCACTTTGACACAAAATGAAATTTAAAGTCTTTTTCTCCTGGAGCTGCGCTGGCTGTGGCCCTGGGGTAGCTGCTGTCCAAATGGATCCTTGTTTACATGCTGCAGAAAGGCTGGGTTTGAGTTGAAATCTCTCAGATGCTGGGGTGGGATCCTTGTGCTCAGTATGCTTGCATCCCATACACAACAGCACAACAGAATGCAGGTTAGAAAAAAGCCCGAGTGAAGCCTCAGATGCTTTAATATCCTACCTCTGACTGAAACAACCTCCCTGTGTGGGAGATAATAAACATTTCTTGTCTCCTAAGGGAAAACCATGCACAGACAGAGACAAGCACATATAAATAATTTACAAAGCTGTAATACACTGTAAATAACAAGCCTACTGAATAATGAATTAACCCAACTGCTGATTCATAGGTAAATATCTCTTGTAAAGCAGAATTTTTATAGATTTTTACAGCTTAGTTAATATCCCCTCGTATTTTATTAAGGCTGTTCAGGTGAAGTATTCTGGTAATAATATGTATATCTTTGGAAGTGAGACAGGGTGGTTGTGGGCTGCTGTGCTGGAGGCAGAGCCTTGCTGGGCTTGGGCACACTCTGGCTTTTGTTAGTCAGGCTTTTTTTCCTCACTCAAGCAGGCAACAGAGATTAAGCAGGAAGAATTTTGATGTGGCCAAAGAACTGGAGAGCTACAGGGAGGAAGGAGGCTCTGAGCATCTTTTCTTTTCTTTTTTTTTTTTTTTTTTCCTCCCAAGCTTCTGGTAATAAATAATGCATTTGCTCTACTTTGGCTGTGCTCTAGACGTGGTGAGATTTCTCCATGCCTTCGAGGATGAGGAAACAGCAAAGCTGCAGGGCTGGGATTGCCACTTGCCAGCTGCCGAGTCCCTCCACCAGCACCGCGTCCTTCCTGTCCGTAACGACCGTGTGTCCTTATTCCCTCTCATCAGCTACTCAGAAAAAAAACAAACATGACATTTGCTTCCTCCATGCTGCTTCAGCCCCCTCTTGCCCTTCTTTCTCAGAAAAGCCATAAGAAATAAAAGCAGTTGCTAAGCTACTGGATATGGAACATCGCGGTGTTTGGTTACGGTCCTGTATTAATGCGTCTTTCTGAACACTGGGGTAGTGGGAAGGGCTCTCTTGTAGCTTGAATTGTTTGTCAGTTTAAGTGTACTCCTAATGCAGATGATATTGAATGTGTCAATTTAATTTATGCCTGAAAAGGTGGGGGCATTTCTCCCTCCCTTTCCTCTTGCTCCTGTTTAATGTAGGTTAGTGGAAAAAAGGTATTACCTGCTCTTTTTTGTCTGTTTTGGGGCATGTAGCTTGTCAAATATGTTGCTGCTTTGTTTTATTTCTGATAGCTTAAATAATTGCTTTCATAAAAGATAACTAGATTTCTTTCATCTGGAAGTATGGAAGTTGTAAATTGCATTTTCTGTTAAACTTAAAGTGTAGATGTCAACTCTGATTTTTCACTGGCAATGTACAGTGTTGTCACTGAATGTGTCTATGGCAAGGGAGCATCTTAAAGGTTGAAGAAGATACTTTATGAATGAAAATTATTCCAGGATGATATGTGTGGAGTACCTGCTGTGCTATTAGGATGGTTTTAGGGTATTGTTTTGTAAAGAAGTGGACATTTTGCTCAATATGCAAGATTTTAATAGAAAAAAGTTCCACGCCTGTTTGACTCAAGTGGTGGGATCTACCAGCATGAAAGTATTTCCTCTGTTTAAATGCTGTCAGTCTTCAGTTCTGGCCTGCCTGGAGCACCCTGCCCTGTAAGAGGAGCGTAGATCCCAAGATATTCACTGCAGAAGAGGACACTGCTGTGCCTGTTCTCTTCTAGGTAGCTCAGAATGGGATTATACCTGACTTTAAACCTGTTTTTCATGAGTGTAGCTCTTTCATGTAGGCTTCCTTCATGTATGATAACAAGCAATTAGTGCCACTAGGCATACATTTTCTATAGGTTGCAGTGAAAATAAACCTGAAATACCACAGTGGTTTTGGGTTCCTTTCTCTTTTTCCTGTCAACCCTTTTCCTGTCAAATCCTTGCTCCTGCTGGCAGTGTGTTTCACTAAGGGAGCCCTGGGTTCAGGGTGCCATGTGGATGGCAGGGAAGCGCAGTCACATCTCTCCATACCTGAGGAGCAGGGAAATGCTAATTGGTCACACACCCCACTCTCCCTGCACACCGCGCTGCTCCGTGTGCCATCCCAATTAATTCGGAAAGTTGGTGCACGTACATCAATTCCCACGTTGCCCCTCTGACAGGAGTAAGCTGCTGGATTTTTGCACTCAGAATGTGATTTTTAAAGTCTCATGGAATTACTAGAAATTGGGCTCAAAAGGAGGAGGGTGTATAATCAGGCTCATGGCAAAGTGTAGATTTTTCTATGTGTGAATTTCAGTGTAGCTTGTTGAGGCTGCATGGCACAGAAATGAAAGTAATTTACATTGCAAAATGCTATTTTTTCTATTTTAAAGAATAACAGCCTAATTTGAAGGAAAGAAAAGCATGTGAAATCAGTTCTCTAACATTTGTAGCTTGTTAATACTTAAATTCTTTTTTATTGAGAGAATATAAAATGTTTCTGTAGAGCTCTGCTTTTTTTGCCCATGAAGCATTTTCCTTTCTTTTTGCCCTTCTGTGTAGACAGATTTCCTGGGGGCTGAGGAATACTTTCTATTGTAATGAAAAAGGAAAGAATAACCACTAAGAAGACATCCAGATTGCTGGGGGTGGAAATCTATAAGCAAAATACTATCTGGAGAAAGTCTTTCAAGATTTTTATATTTTAAACAAAATTCTAAATTAGGGATGTTTATAGTTTCAAATAAAGTTAGTATTTATAAAAAGTAGTTTGTCAGGAGCTCGGCTGGGGTCTGATTTTTCACCCTTCCAGGTGGTGTGCAAGCATCATCATGTGATGCTTCCCAGGAGAAGGCTCTGGCACAGTGTTCCTGCAGAAGTAGGAAAATGGAAATTATAAAGACCAAGTCATTAGTGGAAATTCCTATTTAAAACCTTTGTTGCCACCACTCTGTATTTACTCATTATCTTCCATCTAAGCAAAAAAACCAGTCTTCTGTTTTCCATGGAAAGCACTGGACTGGAGCAATGTTTCTGGCAT
The DNA here is from genome assembly GCA_013400435.1 of Pycnonotus jocosus. Classification (NCBI taxonomy): domain Eukaryota; kingdom Metazoa; phylum Chordata; class Aves; order Passeriformes; family Pycnonotidae; genus Pycnonotus; species Pycnonotus jocosus. Next base: position 2,503 of record VWYP01021261.1, on the reverse strand, counting down.
TATTTCTTTCTTGCAAAACCTTTGAGGCCTGTTGCCTTTTTCCCTGGGGGAATTTCATGATGATTCCCTCTGCAGGCTGGCTGCAGGTCAGGCTGAGACCCCAGCAAAGCTGTGTGAAGCAAGACCTGCTGGCACTTCTGCCCAATCCAAGCTGGAGCACGGGAGGGTTCTTGTCTGTCCCACCATCCTTGCTTTTCTAAGGATTCAGATTTTGTGCTGCAGCATGTGTGGGAAGCAGTCTGTGAGTTTTATGTCTGAGGGGAACAAAACTTGGTTTTTGTGTAGTAAACAGCCTAAAGGACAGGTTACAACTCTGCTGGTTCCCCTCTCCCACAAGGTGCTGCTGAGCATCTCAAAAAGCCATGTCTTTGGGCTTCAATTGTGCAACTGAAGTAAAAAAAGATGAATAGATTTGATCACAGGTTAATTATTCTTTTTTTTGCATCTTACCATTGTCACCTTAAGCCTCTCTCAGTTAAGAAGACTTCTTTTGACTTCTGAATGTTCCATCCCTCCCAGAACCACACTAGTCTCTCTCTGCACAGGTGACACCCCATGGGGAGCAGCTGTGACAGCTGTACCGCCAGCAGCAGGGCTGAGCTTCAGAGTTGCACACAAAGAAGAGCTCGTGCTGCCTGGAAAACTGATGGTGGGGAGTGAGAATATGATCAAAAACCATGTGTGGCTTGGAGGGACCAGACAGGGGATCACTGGCTGCTGTCTCACCATGCAAGGGCTGGCAGGCATCAACTTCAAACAACCTGTGGGAGGTGGATCCTCATGACTCCTCTTCACTGTGGGTACTCCAAGTTTATGTGAGCTCAAAGACTGAACAAAATCACCTTAGGATTCTGAGCTAGAGGGATCTTTGACCTACACAGGTATCATAGTCTTTATGTTTTAAAGAAGCTTTACAGTTTTGCAAAAATCAGCCATGCTCTTCCCTGAATTCTTCCTTGAGAGAGGCAAGCTGTGCCTTCAGTGATGTGCAGCCTCCTGGGCAAACCTAGGGATAACAAGACAGGCATTTGTGGTATTTCAGTGATGATTTGTAGTTGTGGTAGGGTGTCTTTAAAGCTTGGTGTGTCCCCAGGGCATCCATCCCAAAAAGAATTTACTGAGTGCTTGGTTCAAGCATGTTGTGCACAGTGCTTTCTGGCTGGAGTTCCAGTAGTTCTGTCCTCGAAAAGCAAATATCAAAGTCTTGTAGCAGCTTCAAAATAAGTTTTAGAGACTTGCTGTAGCTTGAACTAGGTTGATGAGAGAGCCAGGCATTCATAACCTCCCACTTTGTTTCCCCTTCAGGTGTATTGGAGGTGAATGTCTTATAAGAACAATCTGTAATGACTGATACTGCTGCCAGTTGAAAGGTTAAGAGACGATGAGAGACTGTCAGCTAAAGCTGCAAGTGTTAGCAATTGAAAGGTGCTCTTGGGTGGGAAAGGCTAACCATTGCCCATGAGTTATGGACTGGCAGTGTGGCAAGTCAGGTGGCCTCACAGAATCGTTCAGCCCTATCATCTGTGATTTTCTGCTGGAGGTTACTTCTGCTTTTAAGGAGAGCCTCTGCTCCCTATGTGATCTCAGTTCTGAATGCATTTCTGTATTGCATACTCTTGCCCTCTCAAGGTGATAAACTAACAAAAGTTATCTGTCAAGACCCTTGTGCTCCTGAAGCAAAGATGAAAGGGATGAATAAAGATACACCTTTCTTTTTTCAGCTCCAACTCTGAAGTCTCCACTCTGATACCAGCTCATCCAGTGTAAATGAGGAGCAGTTTCACATGCAGTTAGTCTGTCCTTGCTTCATGAAGAACTATGGGCTAGAAATAGTGTTACTGGGACTGATTATAGGTGAGCACATGCAAAAGCCTCTTGGGGGTCCTTAGGAATTGGGCATGGGAGGACAAGCTGTTGTTGGGATGGCCATGAATACAGGACAGGTGCACAGGTTGCTGGACTTGGAACCTCTTTTCAGAACGTGACGAAAGTACTCAAGTCCTTTTGGGTGAGAAATACTTCTGTGGAAAACTGGATCTGGCGCCTGATATTGCACTTTCCTGCCTCCTAGCTACTCTTGTTGATGAAGTCTTGTGTTTTGTGCTGCTTCTTCCCATTTGAGATCTTGAGGCATCACCTGCCCATCTGAACCAAGGCAGAGGGACACTCCTCCTCTGCCTTGGGACCCACCACTCCAGCCATTTGCTGCCCAGGAGTAGCTTTTAGCCTAATGCTGCCTCTTCCTCTGTGAAATGGAACAAGTGGTCTCCATTGCTTTATTTGGTTTTATTGTGCTAAACAATGAGTTTTCATCTCTGTACTTGCAGCTTCGACTTAGACTCTTCACGAAGGTCTTAGAGGCAGATATTTTGGAAGTGTCTGAAATGTCAGAAATCAGTAGCATAAGGTCCTACAGCTTTGATACTCTGCTGCTTGTCCTGCAGAAGGGGTGCATGGGCTGGAGGGAAGAAGGAGAGAGAACATCTTTCCATATTGCCTCCCC
>VWYP01021260.1:0-32222 GCA_013400435.1 Pycnonotus jocosus | reverse complement strand
TTTGTTTCACTGCACTGCAAAGTTTAGAAACCATCTCTGCTCAAGTTTTGTTTTGTTTTCAATTTAGAGGTTACATGTCCAGCAGTGTTTATTTGAAGGCTCTCAAGTGGTTGCTGAGTTTTTTGCTTTTGTGAAGGTGCACTCTGCCCTAAAAACTCAGGGTAAAATCTCAGTCTCCAGCCTATTAATTCCTTGTGGGTTTTGTTTTTCATGTCTTTCCCCATTAAATCTCAAATTAAAGTATTTGATTTAATTTAAAGTTTGATTTTAGTGAGTGGAGATTGGTGCCTTAATAGTATGTAAAGGCAGACCTACAGGGATAGGATGGCTTCCTTTCACAGAACAAGTATATTTACCTGTGTTCTGCTATGGTCTCCAGATCCATGTCCAATGGAGTGAGCTGCAAAGCTGGATAATGCTGCACACAAATGGCTCAAGAGCAAACAAGAGCTGGACTCAGCCCCTGAGCTGTCCCATTTCTGCTTCCACTTCCTGCAGGGCTTGGATGGCCTGGGTCTGGTCTCAGCTGGGTTGCATAGACAGGAGAGACCAGCAAGGGAGGGAAATACTCTGACTTCTCCATCAGGCAGCTTCTGTCTGGGAACCTGCTCTGGGGCTTCACTGAGCTCTTCTGGACCAGCAGTTTGGTTCGAACTTTTCATCTGGTCTTTGCCTTCAGGCAGGTTTCTGTGTTTAATTTGGGGATATTTGGGCCCCTCTCAAACTGATTTTGGGTACTTCAAATTATCTTCTAGGAGCTCCTGCCCCCATCTACTGACAGTATTAGGAGCATGAGGAACTTAATACCCTGCTGGTGGTGCTTTAAATTGAATTGAAATTAGACGGTGGGAGAAGGTAATGTAAACAACTTCCTCAGAGAGAAGCCTTTGCAAGCAGTGCAGTACCCCATCCATTGCACTGTCTCTTGCTGTGTCTGCACATTTAATTGCCAGGCTCAGAGGGGTCTCTCTGGTCTGCTGCAAAGTCTTCAAACAATGCCATGAGCTCTGTTCTTCCCTGAACCCCAGGGGTGCACACTGCAGTTCCTGTGACTGCCCTGCCCTGAGGGGAATTGTTGTTCCTCCTGTGCCCCAAGGTGTGTGGATTTTTGCCACTCCACTTTCAGATAGCACACAGTGTCCTGCCAGCCTGCCTACGCTCCCTCTTAAATGAAAAGTTAAAATAGTTTGTAGTTTTGACAGGTTAGAACTCCTCAGAGTGCTGAAATATAGATCTATTTTCTTTTTTTTTCTTGTCTCCTTTAACGTTGCTCCCATCATTTAAAAAAATTGCCTATATTCTTCTTCACTCCTTTTTGTCTTTGCATTAGATTTCATCCATACCAATGTTTGTTTTGTCCTCACTGCTGGCTCACAGGTAATTTATGCCTTTGATTGCTGTGCTTTGCTCTTCTGCAGGGGAATTTTATACAGTATTTAATGGAGCTGTCTAAAAAATGTTTTAAAATATTGACATATTATTGAGAGATTGTTTTTTATCAGTTCCCCTTGACATACCCAAAATCTTTAGATAGATTTTTCTCTCTCTTATCTCCCTAGTTCTGTTTTTGGTTTTTTTCCGTATTGAAAACAAAGTTTACTGTTCCATGAGCTCAGTATGTGCTAATTGCTGTGAAACAGCTGAAAGAGCTCAAAATATTTTCTGGTTTGGGTTTGGATATGCATTTATTTCACTTTCCCAGGAACAGCAGAGGAACTTGAGAAAATTATGTTCCATGTCTGCCTCTTCCTTCCCTTGCTTTAAATGCCATTGCTTACACTGGTGACAATTTCTTTTAAGCTTTACTTGTTTATTTGACATGTGTTATCTATGATTGGAGTGATGTGCAGGTCAATAGGAATACAACAGTTTTAATGAAGGGATCATCTAGCATGTGGGAGATTCTCCATATCCATTCCTTTGGTAGTTTCTTTCCTGGCTAGGTGCTGCTTTCATGGTTCTGCAGAACCTGTGAAGTTGTTGGGGGAGCAAGGAAGCAACAAACAAGGAAAAGTACAACACTTGTTATGTTGTGTTTTTGCTTGGGTAGGAAAAGAAGCTGGATGCCCAGCAATGGCTGGGAAAGGACTGTAAAGAATGGCTGGGAACAGCAGGGTATGACTCCAAATGAATTTGCAGTGGGTTGTTACAGATTGAGGTCAAGGATGTTTGGGCAAATTGAGGCTGGAAGAGAGGAGCTGAACTGAGATGCATGTTGAGAGTTGGAAATGGGGCAGTGGCTGTGTGCTTGCTTGTGTGGACAGATTAAAGTCTACTTCCTTGGAAAGAATAGTTCCTTTCAGCCACTAAAAACCTTGTGATGTTCTTTCTGAGTTGAGGGGCATGGGAAGAATGAAAAGGCAGTGGACTTTAGAGGAGATGAGTAATTGGTAATTGTATGATCACAAGCTCCTGCTGAATAAATGCCCTTGAACGAGAACTCTTGGCGGAGTTCTGAACCTGTAACCCTCAGTATTGTTTTAACTTAGTGGCAATAAATCTGATGTAATCTGTGCATGCATGTTTGTGGTTTCTCATCCAAAAAGCTCCAAAGAGCTTTTATGTAAACACCCTCTCAGTAGAGCTATAACAATTGAAGAGGTCGTCGAGGCATGTGGTTTGAAATGTGGGAAAGACATGAAATAAAGCCACCCTGGGAGAGGAAGGAGCAGCTAAAGGATCTTCAGTGAGTTGCATGCTAACATGACAGACAGAGAGTGATGGTGGTCAAAACTGCAAGGGCCCTCTTCCATCTTTAAAATATCAATATGATCTGTTTGTTCTCCAAAGCCTTTAAGAGATCTCTGTTTTGAGATTTTCTGAAATACTCATCATGGCTTGAGATGAAGCAATCTCTCCCAACAGAGTTCTCAGTATAAGTTTCATAGTAGCAAAACTGGGAAGCTGCATATTTATGTTAGGATAAATTTCAATAGTGTAACACTATTGTACTGGACTGATTAATGTCTCTGAATGCTGTGATGTACTGTACTTGGTGTGGGACCCTGAGCTGACCAAGAATTGCTCAGTAGCCATTCAGGTCAGAGCTCCAGCCAACAACTTCAGGAAGAGCAAACACCTCTTGGTGATTCCAGAAAGGCTTCAGATCCCCTCTTGTAGCTCATGAAACAGGGTTTTTCTGGAGTAACATTCAGCAGCCTTCCTTTCTATGTATCTGGCTTGCTCTCTCTCATCTCCTGTTCAGAGCCGCCTAGGAACAGCTAAGAATCCTCAGTTTTATGAGAACTATTCCTAGATATGGCAACAAACCTTGAGCCTTTCCTATTTCAGAAGAATAGTATTTTAAAATTTGTTAGTCTACTAGAAAGTTTTAGACCTCAGGTAATTTCTCACAGATAGTGTAGTTGTGTCATTTGGTAGTCACGTCTCTCAGTAGTTGTGTCTCTTGGTAGTTGTGTCTCTTGGTAGCTGAGTTTTAAAATTTTGAAAAGTTGAAATTTTTAGCAGTAGTTAAGTATTCAGTGGTTTCACAATATATTTTATTTCCTGAGATGTAACTTTTGTTTAATATAAATGGAAGTGCTCTCAATTTGAGTGGAAAAGCAGCCATCTGGTGTTCTCCTAGGACACAGAGATGTTGTCTGTTGTTAACTGAAAGAGACCATCAGATCTTGGATGGCACAGAGGAGTGAGGAACCTCCCCAAGCAAGGCTGCTGAGGGAGGTTGGAGTTTTAATGGTGGGCACAAGATGGTGGAAGGACTGTAGGAACCTGTGCCTTCTCAGGCCATGAATCTCATAAAGACTGGTGTATTTACAGTGCAAGTATGTTCATCCTGCCAGGACTCAGTCTGGGATTTGAGAATTGGGGTTTGGGTAGTTTATCCCTAACCTGCCTCCTCAGCTTTAGGAGGCTCTAACCATTAACAAGCATGGTAAGAAGACCTTTATTTTTGTGGTAGCTTGGTGACTTAGTTCCTCCTTCAGGCTTTAACTGTGTCACTAGTGGACATTTTCTATTTAATTTTTGACATTGTGGATTCTGTGCAGTAAAGCCTTTTTCTCCCTCCTGCTCCCCCTTTTTATTTACGTTCCTGAGTGGGAGCATAGCCAAGCAGTGAGCTCAGTGCCATGGAAGCATTTTATATTTTGAGCAGAGATAAAAATCTCATTCCTTCTATAAACAAAACAAATCAACAAATGATGCCCAGGAGAACCATTTCTCTATAGCCATTTTCCTCCAGCTGCTTTCTATTCCGTGCAGCTTGCAATGCACCATATGAAATACGTGTGTGCCTTTCTGTGTGTGCAAAGCACAGGTTTCCTCCAGACAGTGGCAGCTTCATCATAAAAAAAATAAATTAAAAACACCAAAACCCCCCACTTTTTTTTTCCTTTTACAATGCTGTAATAATAAGATTACTAATAAAGTTGAGATGCTTGGTTGTTTAATAGTGTCTAATTTAGCAATGCTGGAGGATATGCTGGAGGAACTCTGCAGTCCCAGCCACTGCAGCTTTCCTCTGAATGGATTTGGACTATTGTCTGTGGGAGGATGAGGGACAGAAATAATCTGAAGGAGGCTGAGTGCCTCATAAACATGGCAGAGATGAGAGCACGGCAACAAAAAAAGCTCATTTGGAGTTTGTTGCCGTGTGTGTGCTTGCTGTGTCCCTGTGTCAGTGAGGAGATCCTCTCCAGTGCTGCAGCAGCTTTGTGGCTGGGCACAAGCTTGTTGCAGGCGTGAGACTAGTGGAAGGCAAAAGGAATTGGCCACTTCAGCCTGTTGTAAGCCCTTGGCTGATGGCATCTCTTACTTTCCTGCTTTAGTCTGGCCGTGGTGAACAGCTCAGAGGCTGAGGTGGATGGCCAGAAGTTGCAGCTATGTGCGGTTGACACCCCGAAGGGCCGTGGAAGGAGATCATGCAAGGGAAGGAGAAGAGGGTTATCTGGGTGAGGAGCTGGTAGATAGAGTGTATGGCAGGATCTCAAGAAGCTTGGGAATAGCTGCAGGTCAGCCCATGGCAGAGGTGCAGCTGCAGATACACCTTATGTCAGCAGAATCTTTCTGCTCACCTCCCCGTCCTGAGACGTGCTTCTGTACAGGAGGAGGGTGGCCAAGCCAGATGTTCCTAAGCTGAAGCCTGGGGGAGTAATATCTATTCTTGCAGGAGCAGAGAAAGGTGATAAAAGTTTGAACATTGCTAGGTTAATGGGCTATCTTTTTGCCATAAAGAGTAGCCTCTGAGATGTGAAGGAACTTGGTACTAGCCAGGGGAGGAGGGCAGTAGAATTTGGCAACATTACTTTTGATTGTCTTGATAATGCACGGTTTAGAACTGAAGCAAAATATTGTGGTTTCTCATCCAAAAAGCTCTGGAGAGCTTTCGTGTAAACACCTTGCAAGTATCTATGTATGTATACATTTACACTTATATATAAACACATAGCAAGTGACTCAGAACAAACAGCCTCTAAATAAGCAGCCAAACGTAACTGATCTGATCGTTAGATAGATCATGTTCAGTGCCCAAAGCAACCCCCTTATCCCATCTCTAGCCAAATGACTCCTGGCAGCTAAGGAAATAACCTTGGCTAAAACCAATAGAATTTTTATAACAGAGACGTTAGCTATTGACCCTGAGTGTATTTTATGACACTGCCTCGGTTTTGACTTGTATATCTTCATTTTGGTGTTGATGTGTTGTTCTGTGTTTTTGAAAAACTGCAGTCTCTCCCCAGCGCTCCAGGATCTGTCACTGCAGCACCGGGCTCTGGGTTCACACTCATCAGCACTGGATCGTTCTCTGAGGCAGAGCTCGTCTGGACAGGGCTGGGCACGAGACAATTCTGATTTATTTAACTGGAGTGCAAGACAAGTAATTGATGTCATTTCTGCTATGTTACTGGGAGAACAAAGGCTGTTTGTGATCTGCTTTGAAATTCACTTTTCCATATTAACAAATTTCAGTTAAAAGAACTTTTTTTCTGCCAAATCAATTCTTTGTGTGGTGTGGCTGAGATGGTTTAGATCAGAGGCTTCTTGCCCTAAACCTGAGTTTGCTGAACCATTAAAACAGGGTCTCAAACTTGTGTGAGAACCGAGTTCTGTTTACTTTGTTCAATTGCCCTGGTATGGTTAGGGAGCAGCAAAAAAAAGTTCAATAGAAATTTCCCTGACTGACAAGTTCACATGAAACAGGTTTTTTTTAAAAAACCTTGTATTTGTGAAAGTGTTTCCCAAGGTGATTTGTTTATGTCTGAGCATTTAGGCTTGCAGTATCTATGGAGCTTGAACTCAGAGCTTTAAGGAAATGAAAGCTGTGTTGTAACATAGCTGACTTTATTTTTTTGCCCAAAGAAGTAAAATATTTTAGGTGCTTAGTTCTTTTGAAAATCTGGATTTAAAGGAGGTGGTTAACAATGGGAAATCTCGTCACAATTTTTGGTAGCAGTGTCTGTTTTTCTGGGTGATGCTATTTTGGGTCAAGTTACAGAGCTGACTGTAAGACGTAAAACCATTTTGGTAAAGTTTACATGGACAGCCTGTCTCATTAATTATCCAAGAAATTCTGAACTCTTAAATAACAGCTCGAAGCTGATTTACTAGTGCAAGCCCTTTAAATTCATAGGCTGAATTTGGCTTGTGTTGCTTAGATCAGTGATAAAACAGTATTGTGGGGTTTTTTCATTCTTACCTGAGAACATAATTCTCCCACCTTTCAACTTTCACATGGACATTTTTCTGACTGAAAAATGTTGTTAAACATAATATTGATACAGTAAAAGAGCAACCCACACAGAAACCCAAGCTGCACCATAAATCCTTCTTTGAAGTTGCTCACACTGGTTATGTAAATAAAAGAAAATTGATGCTGTTTGCGGAATGTGATGATATAGGGGAAATTTCTCTTATGTGATAGAAATTATTTGCGTCTATGCGTGCCCCTGTACCTGTCCCCCTGCCCAGCTCTTTGTTGTTTTGGTTAGCTCTGTAGCTGATATAGACACCAGAGAACCACCCCCCAAGGCAGAAAATGTCCTTTCTCAAGGTTTTACAGAGGGTCATTACAGTGACTGTTTTGTCTTTTCCTTGCTTGGGAAAGACCTTTTGACTGAAAAATATATGGCTCAGTTCAGGAGGAATTACTGTATGTAACCAAACACTAATGACTTTCCTTTGAATGAGGTGGGTTTTGGTTCCAATTCCAAATAAATTGTATCTCCACAAACTAAGGGATGTTTGAACCCCTGTGGCTGTTGATCCCCAACGACGCAGCTGATCCATCTGTGGGGATTTTATTTGTAAATTGCATTGCATTTGTAAATAGCTGATGGCCAAAATCATTGTCATTGTGTTAATTTAAAGATCAGTCAGCATTTTCAAGGGCTGGGCAGTTTCAAGAGCTTTCTCTGAGCAAGTTGGAGGCTTTGTCTTGTAGACTGTGAGCAAATTGTTACAAAACACTAGAGAGCTGGTAGGAGTCTGTGGAATCGTAATTAATTGACAATGGTTTTTCAAAAATGACATTTTTCAATTTAAAATAAGCTGTTAAAACAATTTAGAAGAGTGTTGTGATAGTCCCTTGACACATGTGGGGAGCTTTGGGTTAAACATATAAATAATGCTGAAAAGACTATATTTAGTTCCAGACTGATCCAAGGACAACTGAAAAATTGAAGGTCAAATAACAAAACGAAGAAAAGAAAATTATAGCCCTCCTTGTTCTGTTCTGCAGCATGCTGTTTGGCAGCCGTGAAGGTTCAATACGGGGGAATTTGTCACATACAACTATTTATGATTTGTACTTTAGGCAAAGCAAGTAAGCATGAAGTGTATGTACTTATTGACAGCAGCACATTACTGAGTCCAGTCACACTGAATCTGGAGAGCAGCTCTGCAATACTGCAGAATTTTGTGGGGCTGGATAGCAAAAGATCTATGAAAAGCCAATTAAACATTCAATCAATCACAGCTTTCCCCATGCTCTGTCTTGACCCTTAGGGTCTAGCAGTTTCTGCTTGGAACTGAGCTGAAGTATAACCAGGTGCTAAATGGTGGGCCAAGACCACTGCTTGTTTTACTGTTTTTATTTGTACAAGCTTTTAAAACTATGAAACAGGAAGAACTTCAGTTCACTGCTAGCTTGGGAGAACTTGCAGTCTGTGCTTGAGCAGGAGTTTGTTTAAACAGCCCAGGTGTAGAACTCAGTGCTTCCAGCTGCAGAGGCAAGGCCATGAGCTCCAACCCATCTAAGTTAACCCTCCGACGGTGGTAATGGTTCTTTTCCTCCCTTGTGGAGACACCTACTGCAGTGCTGATCCGGTCAGGATCCCAGGTAGGTGCCAGCTGTATTCCCTTCATGTAGAACAGTATCTCACTGGAGTGGCTGCAGGTTGCACAGGCACTGTGGGAGCCACAGGACCACAGCTCAGCAGGTCATGCCTATTTATTCAGTTGAGGATCTGCAGTGGAAGGACAGTGAAACTCTGAACGCTCAGCCTGCTGATACATTGATGGGGATTGTCAGTGATGTGCTTCCTGCAATCATGTTTATGCAATGTTTCACTTGACCTAATCTTGCCAAGCCTGATCATGCCTGCCTGTCCTCTTGCACAGCTCCCAGCACGCCCAGAGCACTTTCCTACTGGCCAGCCAGGCCACAGTCCTGGGGCCAGATCCCTTCCCTGGAGTATCTGCTGGCCACTTTGCTTCAGACATGTTCTGACTGTTCTGTTTTTATTAGGAGATCTTGGTAGTACATGGTGTAATTATTTATTTTCAGAGGCTTTATTTCATTTAAACTAGTCTCCCACTAGTCTCCCTCTCCTTGAACTGCTTATGAAACCTTATTCAGTTGAAACTGCAGGGTATTATCTCACTGAGTAGTGCAGTTTTCAAATTGACTAATGTACTTTAAATTAAATGTGTGCATTGCATGGACAATGTCTATTCAGACAAAGCTTTGGCTACCAGTTGTGTGAAAATCAAATGCATTTTTAGCAGTGTTAAAAAACGAGTGGGAATACATGTGGGTCCAACTTGGCTAGCAGCTTGTCCCAGGATGAGTGCACTCAACTCTGAAACTGCAACATTCAGAGAAACAGACTTCTTTTTCTTAGATGGAAACCACATCTTTCATAATTTGTGTTTTTGCAATGTCACATTAAATCTAGGCTTTGCTTGTCAGAGATAATGGGAAACAATTATTTCTTTCAATTACTAGCTGGCTGTTGTTTACATTTCCTATGAGCATCTCTCTCTCTCTTTCTCTGTCTCTTTCCCCCTCCACTTTCTCCTTCTTCTCTCCCTCTCCTCCCCCCATTACCTCCCTCCCTCTCTCTCACCTCCTTAAAAATATTTTTGTGTATGCTCTATCTAAAATAAAAAATCAAAGTGGAGGCCCAGTAATTAGGGTCATTCCTTTAGCAATGAGTTAATCTCTTTGCAGAAGCAAAAACCAAATTGGGATTGTCCTCAGCTGAAGTCCTAGATGAGGCATCACATTTGGTATGGCTTTTTCTTCAGCTCCTGAATTTATTATATGTTTAATCTTGACTGTGTTTCAGAATAAGGTGCAAACTCAGTTATGGTTTAGAAGCATGGTCGAAGTCTTATCCTGGTGAAGGCCCATATAAACTGAAATTGAAGTTTGGCCTAAGAAAGTTGTGTAAAACACTGATTCTTGCAAATATGTCTCTTAATAGACACATTTCTAACAAATGGTCGCTCATTCTTTTTTCTTTCAGTTTTACAAGGAGCAGTGACATGAACAATGTATCTTTTCAGTAGTTTGTTTGTTGTGCTCTTATTTATAGCTTCATTTGCTTTACCTCCAACTTTTGCACATTATTTACAGACTAATTCTGAGTTCCTAAACTCTGATATGCAAGCATATGATTTTTAAATTTTTTTTTTAACCCCCAAGATACTTGTGATTTGTGTGAGGAATCCCTGGGTAGAACAGGGAGATCAGCAGTGGCACAGCTGAATATGGGTACAGCTCTGGCTTTGCTTTAATATATGAAGTTTGACACTTGGATATGCATGCACAAGAAGAGGGAGATAAATTATGGAAACCACAATTTATCTTACTGGTGACTACCAAAAAAGAAATTAAAAGGGAACTCCCAGCCCTCACCATTTATGGAATGTCGGCACAGCATATTTTGGAGTTGTTTTTGAAGGGTCATTAACCTTGCTATCTAAAAGCAAACAGGCAACCAGCATTCGTCTTGCTGTCAAATACAAGTTAAATGCATTATTTTAATTTAGTTTTTGTTTCTGAAGAGCATTTTGTTATTCATGCTAAGTCTGTACAGGTGCTGAAATGCCCCAGTTAAAGTCAGAGCCTGCCACATCAGGAAAAATAATCTTTACACAATGTGATATCTAGCTACGCATGCCTTTGTGATGAGAAGAATATACCTTTCCCAACATGATCAAGTAAGAGATACCTTAGCAGCATAGAAGGCTTGATTATGATCTTTATTGCCTTGCTGTAAAGCAAGAGCAGCACCGCTGAGCTCTGTGGAGTTGCTCTAAATTGAAGTGTGAACTCTGAAATACAGAGCAGAATAAATTCACTTTATACTCTTTGGCTTGGAGAAGTCAAGTCAGTGTGGCAGTCCCAGCAGGATTACCTGCATTCAATCAGTTTCAGGGCTTATATATCCCAGGACTGTAGGTAGGCTTGGGAAGCTTAGTTAGCAGTAGAAATGTCACTGCTCTTCCACAGAATGCTCTGGTAACAGCCAAATCTCCTAAATAATCATCATCCCTACTGTTCAGTGTGTGAGTGCTGGGAACAGAAGTGTTGGGGGAATCTTTCGCAGTTCTGGCAGGAAACGTGTCTCTTGGAGAACAGGAGACTTTCCACTGGCTCAAGTGCTTGCTTTTCAAGACCTGTCTCTTTGCAGAGACAGCCATCTGGCCATCTCAGAGGGATGGCAGTTTGCAGTGCAGTGCTGCTGGGGGTGGGTGTTATCTTTCCAGGTGGCAAGGAAAGCCTCTCATGCTTGCGTGCCATTGCCATCGGCAGAATGCACAACTGCAGGCTTTTGAATGCTTAGATTCATTATTTAAGCTCCAAAATATTGTGCAATCTTTTTGCAGGTTTTTGTTTTGTTTGGTTTGGGGGTTTTTTTGGTTGTTTTTTTTTTTTTTTTGGCAAGGCAGTGGGGTAACCCTAACCCTGGTGACTCCCACTTTTGCTATTCAAGTCATAAGCGTGTCTTTGCTTGCTCACAGATTTCAGGACTTTGAGATTGTTTTTGGTTTTACCAAGCAGCAACAAGCCTAGAAATAAACTCTGGCTGGGGCTCTTTATCTGTGCCCAAACTTCACTTCCTTATGCAATCATGCAGTTTTAATATTGATGCCTTCAGAAAAATCCAAATAATGAGGGATTCACGATAAAGCTGTGAGATTTTGTTGCCAGGTTTATTCTTGTGGAGCAGAGCTAATAAAACTTTAAGGAAGAAGCCTTAGCCAAGTTTTTAAAAGTAGGTTATTTTTATTGTGAAAAACAAAATTAAAAACAAAGAACAAACCCCAAAATTTGGAGGTTGAAACTCAAGTTAATTTAATTCGTGTGGCCAGGGTAGGCTTTTTGGTGAGCTGGAACCAGGCAAACATGTGTCAGGTGCATAAAAAACAAAGTAACATCGGTATGTTGGCTATGAACTGATCTTGGCTTTCTCCTTCTTGCTTGCATGATATTACAATGGAAGTTGGCAAAAGGAAATACAATTGCACATGTGATGAGATGTTGACAGCCAAGGATCCTGACTTTCTGTTTATAGAGGGGAAAATGAGAAAAAAAATTGGCGAGTAGAGCTTCCTATGTGTCTTTACACAGTCCTGGAAAACATGAAGTAAAAAATGTAAGGCTGTAAATTTTTTTTTTTTTAATCTCAAAAATGTTCTAATAAAAAAATACTCTGATTCAAATTGCAAAGGAATATCCTCACTCCCTTCATATGTGTGCTTTATTCTAGAGCAAATGAAAAATGTACGCTAACAGGAAAGGGGGACAAGTATTCCCTTTTCCTGGACTTTTGATATAATTATTTGGCCAACTCTGAGAAAATCTCTGCATACTCTAAAACTTCAGTCATTTCTGAAATATTGATCTGGGAAGGTCACTAAATTCCAGAGCTGGTGAGATCAGGGTAATGAGATCAGGTGACAGGCCCAGTGGTACCCACTGATTTAGTTGTTTAGACACTGTAACCAAACCATGACCTTCTTGATCCACAGTCTCTTTGATCTAACAGTGTGAAAACACAGCTGCTTTTACTGGGTATTGCACATTAGTGTTCATGTAGGCATTAGGGGAACTTCTCGTGACACTTACGTTAATTATTCTGGTGTCAGTTTATAAAATGAGTATTTCCCACTGGCTGGGCACTGGAATGGGAAGTGGTCACAGGACCAAGCCTGGCAGAGTTCAAGAAGCATTTGGACAATACTCTCAAGCATATGGTGTGATTCTTGGGGATGGTCCTGTGCAGGGCCAGGAATTGGACTCCGTTATCCTTGTGAGTCCCTTCCAACTCAGCATATTCTATGACTAACCGGGGATCAAAGTCTCTTGCAATAGATGGGAGACTTCGAGTGGCTGTGACTCATTGGTGTGTGCTGGCAGAGCACCCTCTGTCTACCAGGCTTTGCATGCAGAGACTGACAAATGGGATGCCCCATTCCCATACTCAGTGCCAATTTCTCAATGCCTGCTTCCCTCTGCACCTCTCTGTGCAATGCAGCCCATGTTATTGGTGTCGAGCAAACAGAGCAAAGCCTCCAGTGTGGGACCCTGGTCTGCCCTGGGTTTCACTTCTGTGTAAAACTGCCTGTGGTCTGGGTCTGTTCAGGGATGAACCTGTGCTTTGCTATTTTTTTGTCAATCTTTGTATTTCTCTCAATTTTGGGTTGCTATTTAGTTTTCAGCATCTCTATAACACAGTGCTTCTCTCTGGAGATACTCTGCTGTCAGCTCTCCACTGCCTGTTCCAGAGTCCACATGGCATTTCCTTCCCCAGCAGAAAAATAGGTAAGGAGCAGAAATTAAACCTGCTAAAGCTGTGCCATGCTCCCATGGAAATATATGCCCAGATCCATATGAGATCATACAGTGCAGCCCAGCTGCTTCCTGCCCCAAGTTTAAATACCGTGAGCACAACAGTAAAGTTCCATGATGTATAGATGTGACCTGGAATCACTTAGAGCAGAGGAGCGGGATGGAGAATTTATGTCTAGCCCAGGGCAGAGCACGTGGGCTCCTGGCTATTGTCTATTGTTGCCTTTTTACTTGCACACAAGCTTATCAAAGTGCTTTTGCAGGCCTTCTCCAACTTCCCTGTGCAGCTTTTAACTCTTCATTTGAGGATCTTTGTCAACTCAGCAGTAGCAGGCAGTGCTCAGAGAGGGTGAGTAGTGAGAGCTCAGTCAGAGCCAGGCAAAAAACCCCAGGCTGCTGCAGAGTTTGGAAGGAGCTGGGAGCCCATGACACTGTCTCTGCAGGCATGCTGGATTGTCTCCTTTCCCCACAAGCATAAAAGTAGAAGCATTTAAAAATAAAGAGGAAGGCAGTGTGGAGTACCAGTGTTGTGTCCCTCTGAACATGATATGAAGGTATATTCTAGGGAGGTTTAAAGCTGATTAGACATGCGGACTGGCATTAGAAATATAAAGTGCATCCAGAGAGGCATCACAACTCCCTGTAAAGTCAAACAAAAATAATCCCGTGATGCTTTCTCTCCCCATAAACAAACACTTCCATGGAGACTGTCTACGGGGTAAGCAAACCTGGCCCCACAGTACTGAGTGCTAAACTAAAGATGAAAAGATGGTTGCTGGCCCAATAATCTTGAATACATTAAAGTGAAGGTGAGTTCATACTCTTTTTCATGTGTACAGTAAGCAACAAGTTACAAGTCCTTAAAGAATGCTTTGTGCTTGGTAGAGAGATGGTTGTCTTTTTTGAGGAAGACAGGTAATACCTCAAGCTTTCATCCAAATGGAAGTAAAGAATTGAAGCACCTTCTTTTTATGATTTTTCTGTTTGTTTTTAAAAAACACTCTCACCCACTTTGTATGTAGCATTTGCACAGTGCAGGCATAAAAAGTGATCAGGAGAAGAGTTTCTGCAGGCACTGGCAGGTTTTTACAGTGTGCACAAAACTCTGGAAGAAGCACTTCTGGGAATGTTTTCCCCTGGCCACAAAATGCTCCTTAGCTGCAGAAAAATAAATTACTTTAAGGTGGGATCTTTTTATTTTTTTCATGAGTGGGTAGATGTCTTATGGTAAAATTAAGTAATTGAAATGCTCTGGGTTTTTTTTCTTGTTTTGTTTCTTGCTGTGGTTACCTATCGAGCACCAAACCAAATTGCTAAACATAATATAACAGCAAAGCTGCCAGACATAGTCCAGATTCATAGCAAGGCAACAAGTAAAATTTTATTGTGAATATCTGAGGAATCAGCTGAGCATTTTTAAAGTACCTGTCTTACCTGAGCTCTTATCAGGCTGACTTCTAATGGGCTTTTATATCAGAATTTCCATTATGAAGGAGTGTGGAAGGAATTATTTCTGCTGGTTAGCATTATCTGTATGAAATACTAACCTAGAACAGAAGACCTAGTTGAACATTTCAAAGAAAAATAGCTTTCAAAGCATGCACTTTCTCTCTTCTAGGTTAAAAGAATTATGTAGGGGCTTAGGCAGTTAGCTGTACCCTTCCCTTTCATATAATGCAATAGGGAAAGATAATTTACTTCTGTGCCTAATGTTATGCAGCTGTGGGTTGGCTGTAAAGTCTGGAAACATGCTTACACCCATACGAGAGGCGTGCTCCACTTCCACTGTCTGTTGGGGAGATGGAAGAAGTATTGCTAGAAAACTCCACAGAGTGCTGTAAAACTGTGTCAGGAGTGTGTTGCTGCAGCGATCAAATAACTAAACCTGCAAAAAGCTGCTGTCTGTTTTTCTGGTAGGATGCACGTAGATAATAGTGTACTTTTCAAAGAAATTTTTTAAAAGGCCAAATTTGACTGGGACCATAAAGTAATGAGCAGTCTTTTACTTGAAAAGTAATGAGCACTTTGTGTTTACTTGCTTTATTACTTGTATGCAAATTGGATACACACACATATAGCAGGAAAGCTGTGGCCAGAGCATTTTCACATGTAACTCTTGAGGTGTTAAATCAGCCAGCACGGTTAAATGGCTGCAGGGCAGGAAATTGGAGCTGGGTCCTGGAGCAGTGCAGGGTGAGGCTGGGCTGCCGAGGGGACTTCTCACTGGAGTCAGAGGGAGCTTTCATGGAGCTCTCTGTCTGTAACACATGGTGTCATGGCATAGTATGAGTCAAGGAAATGGACTTCAAAGATGGTGTAGTCAAGGGAGCATTGGGAGACTCAAGAAAGGAAGGACGTCAGTCAATACTGAGGTGCCTGAGCAAGTCACTGAGAAAACGGTGTTTCAGTAGAGGGTGTTGGGGAACTGTGGGGAATGCTGGTAGTATTTTCTGCTTTACTAAAGATGGAAACACTTTGTTAAATTTAAACTCCTCTAACTTTCAGCTATCTGGTTCTTATAGCAACCTGTGAAGTGCATATGTGATGTTGAAATGGATTTGATGGGTTGTGATGGAGCCTGTGGGATTAGAGTTCACTTTCCCACGATGATCCTCTCTCTCTGGGCTGCAGTTTTGCAGCCAGTACAGCTGTACTTGGCTATGGGCATGCCTCTGCTGAAACTCTCCCTGGAGTTCAAAATGCCCCAGTCTTGCTGGCATAGCACTGGCAGCCATGGGCATGTGCCAGCCCAGCAGGCTGTTGGTATACCTCCTCTTTTCTTGGGATCCCGGTGTTAGGCAAAAAATAACCACACAGTAGGAGCCAGGCAGGAGAGAGAGGGATGCTCAGGAGGGAGAGGGTGATGCCATGAGAGGTCATATTTCTGTGGGCTTTTTTGTACACTTTGTTCTTCCCCAGTTTACAAGCTGTGCTGGAGAAAAGGGCTGATATACAGAGATGTCAGACTGTGCCAGAGCAGAACTGTGTTCCATAGCTCAGTATAGTGCTGTATCTGGAAAGAAAGCCTGAATTATTCACTCACTTGCATAACTGCATGTAAGAGTGTTTATAATCAAGGACTTGGGCTCTGTCCATATTTATGAATGACCAAGGCTGAGTCTGGGCATAATTCCAGCACTGATACTGTGTGTGAGTTGCACAACTGTTGTGAATACATGACACTGCTGCTCCATGCGAGGCCATGGGACGGATGGGACGTCTGGCAGCATTTGTGCTCCCTGCTTTGAGCAGCTCGTGCTCAGAGGGGACAGCTACTGTACAAGCATGAAACCCAGCACACTCAGAAGTCCTTCCACTGATTTAGCCACTGTCTTTGGCCAAAGCAGAGATCCTTCTCCTCCAGACAATTTAACTAGTTACAAGCCACCCCTTGAATTTACCAGGAGCCTATCTCCAGCAAAAATAATAATCCCCCCTGCTCCAGTTATTAACTCCCTTGAGTACTAATTGTTTACTCTTTTGGCTTTTATTAATGGCATATGGATATAGGGTCTTTACTATAGTTGATGAAATGTTGAGCGAAGTGTTACAATTAGTTCCACAGCTGCTTTGGTCATTGATGTGAAGCACTTGTACCTCTCTAGAGGCCACTTTAAATGGGAATCTGATCCAGACCATTATAACCAACCCCTTCTGCTTTCGCCTTCAGGTGAAGAGTGGAAGCCTTGGTGTTACCTTGGGGAAAAAATTAGCAAAACTGCTGTGTTTGTTTCACTCACACCTCAAGATTCTGCTCCGTAATGTGCTCTTCCCACACCCCAGCTGGACTTCCCTCACAGGGGATCATTCACCCCCTAGTTTCCACTTCGCAATGATCGAGTCACAGGCAGTCTGTTGTTGTTCTATTTTCCTTTTCTTCAAGATCCTCTGTGTCAGGTGGCTGGGTCAGAGCCCCTGCTGACAGGACTAGTCCCAGAGTGGGTCTCCAGTCTCTCCTGGACATAATGAGGATCATGTCAGGCCCCTGTGTCTGATGGTGTGAGGCACGAAGCAGTGAGACTTTCCTGCTCTGCAGATCCTATGGTCCAGAGCAGAGGACTGCTGCTGCTGTTGTATTCACTATCAGCCAATAGCTGCTGGCCCATGTTCTGGATGAAGGCTCTGCCTGCTGTACTGACATCCATCCAATTTGGGTAAATGCTGGATTAAGCAACAGAGGCAGTGAGAAAATGTCATGCTGATTTCCCAGGAATAGCGTGTGATGTATAACTTCCTTGCCTTGTCCTAAATGAATTAACACTGCTGTAGAAAATGGAAAAAACCCAAGCCTTTCTACTCTTTCTCCTTGTGCATAATAGGAGAGAGAATTTGCCTTCCTGACCACATGCTGGCAGGTCAGTAGATCCCTTCTGAAATTACACAGAATTAAGGATGTAAAGTAATGTTCCTGTGGCTGCATCACATGATCTAATTTCACTTCCCTACCCAAAGTAATCTTTTCTCTCGGGAAATGCAATTTCAAGTTAGTGCAAAGTTAGCCTATTTTTTCTAGCAACTGTGTAACTTTGGACAACATGAGGAGCTTGTTTTGAAGAGGAGGCATGGTTCCCAATTGTAACATGTTATGGGTCACTTGCTCATAAAAAGAGTTCCCTCTGTTGCTTCTGGAAATGTGCATGTGCAAAACATGCAGCAATAGAGCTCTGAAGGTGGTCACCTTCCAAACTAGTTGCTTATTCAACTCCTTTTCAACTATATTTTTGTCCAAAGCCGGGATACAGCACGTTGTTCTTGAGCTCTGCTTGAGGAGTTAAATTCCTCATCTTTCTCCAATGGCTGGACCAGGGCAGCATGGCATTGTCTGCATCTGGCACCAAGAACACAGTCTAACACTAAATGGTTAACTTCCTTGGGATGGTCTGTCACCAATTACCAGGAATGGCACTTCTCTTTGAAGACTAACTCTCTTTGGAAGGAAGACTGGTGGCTGCTGTTTTCAGAAAGCAAAAAAAAAAAAAAATGCAATTACCTTTACCGAAGGAAGGGAGCAGTTCTAATAAGATTTTTTTATCAGACTATTTTTTTAGACTATTTGGTTATTTCAGTGATTATTACTACACAGCTCTTTTTCCTTAGGGGATGCTAGACTGTTCCAAAAGCATTTGTTAGTTTACTTAGGCATTAAAGGGGTTCTTATGAATTTCGATTATCCTAAAGTACTTCAAAGTGTCCCTAGAGGCTCAAGCTGCTTTGAACTTAACCTTTTCTGCCCAGTCTTGTCATATGTGTGAGCCCAAAGATTTTAAGCAAGAGGTCAGTGATTCTCAGTCTTTTCAATACTTTGACCCATGTTATAACAGGAAAAAACAAACAAACCAGATTCATTCTGATCTACCCAGAAAGAAAGAGAGAAGATGGTTCCAGTGGGCCTTTTGTAACCCTCTCCTTAACCTGCTAGCTCTCCTGACCCATTAAATAGAACAAGCTGGAAAAAAACCTAACAACCCCCAAATTTTAATACTCATTGCTTTGCTTCTAACAGCTTTTCTTTAAAATGTCTTTGGTCCTCAGGGCACCTTGAGACCTTAATGGTTTCTTTATATAAAATTTGAATAATGAAGCATGTGAGACACTTGTGATTGGAAAAATATGAACTTTAATAAAGCTGGTCACGCTGCTTGTGAGCTGTGTATATCACACAAAAATGTGTGGCGAGATCCTCCGCTGGGACTGTTCAAAATAACTGCAGGGACTCCAGCAGTGCTCTGCTGATTTACGTGAGGTGAGAATCTGGCTCACATCCCGTATTATCTTGCAATGTGACTGTGCAGCTGTAACACAATCTTATTCAGCTCTTTGGGTTCGGGGGCAAAAGAAGTGCCCGTGGTTATTTTTGGAAAAAAAATGTCATCAGAGAGGTTCATGTGATTCTCTCTCTCATATATGTTTATTATGGCTGTTGACCTATTGTTGTGGTTTAACCCCAGCTGGCACCTAAGCCCCAAGCAGCCACTTGCTCTTTCCTCACTGGTGGGACAGGGAAAGAATCAGAAGAGTAAAAGTGGGAAAACTCGTGGGCTGAGATAAAGACAGTTTAATAGGTAAAGCAAAAGCCATGCAGGCGAGCAAAGCAAAACGGGGAATCAATTTATCCTTTCCCATGGACAGGTGGGTGTTCAGCCATCCCCAGGACAGCAGGGCCCCAGCAGTGACTTGGGAAGACAAACACCATCACTCCCAACACCCTCCCCTTCCTCCTCCTTCCCCCAGCTCCATACCCTGAGCATGGCACCCTATGGCATGGAATGTTCCTTTGGTCAGTTGGGGTCAGCTGTCCTGGCTGTGTCCCCTCACAGCTTCTTGTGCACCTCCAACCTTCTTGATGGTGTGAGAGGCAGAAAAGGCCCTGAGTCTGTGCAAGCACTGCTCAGCAATAACCAAAACATTCCTGAGTTATCAACACTGTTTTCAGCACAGCTCCAAAACACAGCCCCATACCAGCTACTAAGAAAATAAACTCTATCCCAGTCAAAGCCAGCACACCTACATGAATTATTTTGGTGTTTGGAGACTTTAGAAAGACTACTTCAGTATTTTCTGCCCTTAATGGAGCTGGATGATTTGTCTTTTCCTCTTTCTATTGCTTCATGGTGTTGGTAGCTATACAGGTAAGGCATTATTTTGTACAGCTCTTGCTTTTCTTGAAAGGTATGCCTGACCACACCTCTTTTCACTTTCTAGATGTCTCTACACAGCCTGAATTCTCCTTCACTGTTTAAAATAGAAATTGGACTGCTTGAGGGTTTTGTGGGTCATGTACTTCTCATTTTCTCATCTGAAATCTGAGCTCTCAGACCTTGCAATCATCTTGGCTGCAGAAAATTCTGACAGTTCTTTTTCCCATTTTGACCCTTTGCTTCGTTCCCTGGGCTACAAATGGAACACGAGGGCTATTGTAGCCTTGGTATCAGGGTCTACTACTGATCCAAAAGCCCCTTGAACGTATGCATCCTGTTTATGTGCCAGTGTCTCCTCTGATAGCATTAGGCAGGAGGAAATTTGGAGTCAGTTATTTTTATAAGCACAAAGTGCTGCCTATTTCCCTGTAAAGCACAAGCAGCTCTTAAAGAACATTTGGAAGCATGAAGCAACAAGGTACAACTGGGTGTTATCACCAGCATTCTTCTTTAAACTATTTTTATTTGCATGCACTTTATCTCCAGCATTTCTCCAGCCTGAGAAGATCAAGCAGACGCCACATGTACAGTGTAGCCCAGACAGCCAGATGACACAGGACTGTTTTGATTTGAAAGTCAGACTTCTGCTAAGCTTCAAGGGGCAAACCTTTATCTCTGCACGTAGTGCTGAGGGGTGTGGGGAAGAATTCATTCCCTCTGTCAGTGGAGCTGGTTTGGATTTTCCATTGCAGTGTTTAGCTGCGAGTCTACTGCTACAAGGGTCTTTTCTCCAAAGCAGCTCTCAGACCCTGCCATGAAATGGTAGATCCACCAGCCCTCTACAGGTTCCTCTCTCTCATCTGTTTCTCCTATGAGACTCCATTGCTCCTTAGTGCTCACATAAAGGCAAATGAAAAGGCTTTGCATTCTTTTACCATCCCACAGCCGAATGAAGTGCAATCGCGACCTTGGTCCTGCTGGGATGAAGATTGCCAGTGCCCCAAGTTACTGGCTTGCTCCCAAGAAATATGTAAACCATAAAGATGGTTCTTGAAATGAAGAGCTTTGAAATAAGACATTGTCAGTAGATTGTAATGTATTTAGTCATTTAGACTGACATAGGTTCTGGGTTGTAGCTTGCTGTTAAGGGCAAAGTCTTGTTCCTTACAAAAGTCCTAAAAATAAAATTTCTTTTAAAAGCATGAGGTCATCTCATTCTGTGGAAAATTTGGTTCATTTGTCTTCCCTGCTGCAAGGTGTGCATAAATTAGACTGTGTTATGATAGAGGTGCTCACTGAAACAAATTCCTAATAAAAGAATAAACATGGAAGCAATCAATCTGTACCCTCCACATTCCTCAGTGAAGCCTTCCTAGAATCCCAGCCTGGAAAAGAACTGGTGGGGTTGATGGGATATACTACTTGCTAGTAAGCACTGGGAAATTACGAGATACCTTTAAGTTAATTCTGTTTCCCAAAAAGTAAATCAGATTCCCAGTATGCCTTTATTTTGCCAGCCAAGCTAATCCAGCCCCCACAGGTCTTTGCTTTCAAAAGCTGAGGCACTAAAGCAATGGGGAAAGTTCCTTCCATTAGCTCAGGTGTGTGTCATCTGGTCTTGTTGGTTGTAGTATAGTCCTGAATTTAGCTGTTGAAGCTGGCAACCCAGCATGTTTATAAATACCTTTGTTGACCTCCTCCCCTGCCTCCTCTTTCTCCACTTCAAAGAAAATCCTGCAATCAAAAAACCTTGTACACCTTGTAGCATGTCCAAATGCAAACATACCATTCTATCTAGGTTAAATTTTGCATAGGCTTTGCCTGGGTTTGTTTCTGGATTGAAGTCTGTCTCATCCAACCAGATTATATTTAAATAACACTTGATAAATGGATACTTACAACAAATGTCAAGAGCTTACAAGGTATTCCTTGCAAGCCATGGAGAAAGCATAGGAGACGCTTGACCAGTTTCAGCCACATTTCCAAAAATGATCCTAAAAATTAAATTGAATACTGAAAAGTGTTCAGATTTGAGAGTGGTGATTGAGAAAGAAGAGAGAAGTGGTTGTCTTTTAGGGGAGTTACTCTAAAGGAGCTTAAGCTTAAACATAGAATTGTACTTCTTAAGCAGTGCCTTTTGCTTTAGGACTTCTAAAGCTCAATAGACAAACTAGGAATTCTTGCAAGAGCAGGGTTTTTCCCATCTAAGGGTGGGAGAGCTTGTACACAGAGAAATTATTTGCCACTGGTGCACAAGTCCATGTCAGAGCTAAGAGTGGACCCAAAATTCAGGCCTTCTTGGCAGTATGCTAGCTCTTAAGCACTATATGGGTTTGTATGAAAAAGGAGTAGCATGAAACTATCTCTCCTGTCCAGTGTTGCTGCAGTGTTTCCTGCACATTTGACAACAAAGTGAATCCTCTATAATAAATTCCAGGAACCTTATTTCAATTATTCTGCAGATAGTGATTACAGAATGAGGGGAAAGTTGTGGTAGCAATGAACGCCTTGTCACTGTCTGAAAGCTGCTTTGGCTTGTCTGTGCCTTTCCTGCCCTGCATCATAAGGACCCAGGCAAGTCTCTGGTGAGTTCGATGCATATTTGGTCTCCGTGCAAATGATGTGAGCTGTAAGGAAGAAAACACAGTACTCATCCAGACTTCATGCCTTTGAAAAGGAACTGCCAGCATTAAATTGCTGCTGTTAGAGAAAGCAGATTTTTCTGCTGTTTCACTGCCTGCTCATCTGCTGCTACTCTGTGTAGCTTGTTTGCTCACGAGGGCCTCCCATGTTGAGTGACTGACACAGGCATTTACCCTTGCAGTCCGGGGCAGGTATCCAGAAGAGGTGATCTGGAACCATGATGGGAAAAGGAGGCTGATGCCTGGGGTTTGCTGGTGCACTTTGTGCTTCTTTACCCATGTGAGTTGCCCAAAGGAGCCAATGCAGACCCTCCAAGGTGTCATTTGTGCCTTGTCTGTGTCCTCTGAGGTGTGACTTCCAGCTGGGCATGAATCCTGTCTCACCAGCGCCTTCCTTAGCAGGATCTGCTGGTGCACTTCCAGCCATGCCTCACTGTACTAAGGATTCTTTCAGCATTTGTATGGGATCATGGGGTGTGGAGGGAGAGAGGGGGGAAGGTTGTGTAAGCTGTCTCTAAATAAAGATTTGCTCTGGCTGTCTGTGGTTAATATTGATTTAACATATTTTTTGCTACAATTCAATTTAGTCTTTACTCTCATCCAGCTGTGGGAGCTCTGGTTTGCAATTGCCTGTGTGATTAATCCTTTTGTGCATTTCTTTCATTGTGTGCATAGTGTCAACTCTTACCTAACACATCACATGCTGAAAAAAATCCAGAAACCTGCCTTGTTTTAATTTGCTTTGTTGTGCATATACATCAGTGTTTTGGGGGATTTTTCCAAACAAAATTATCCATGAAAACAATGCCGTAGTGTTAATCTTATACCCCTCCTTCCTTCCCCTTCTCCCACACCCTTCCATCCTTCCTAAACCTGTTAAAGGTATATATATATTCATTTGGCTTTCCTGGCTTACTGCCCTGTTTTTTACATGAACAGCAAGGCACAACAGCACCTGTGAGCTTTATAAAGGTCTCATTCATCTGATGGGCTTGTGCAGCACTCTGCATGGAGAGGAGGAACACATGCAAACAGAGCAGGAGGAAATACTGAAGGTGTGCTTATGGGAGAAACTACGAGGAACACAGGAGGCAGGGTGAGGGGTTTTTTTGAGCTGAGGCCTTCTTTGTGTACTTTCTA
Source organism: Pycnonotus jocosus (assembly GCA_013400435.1). Lineage (NCBI taxonomy): Eukaryota > Metazoa > Chordata > Aves > Passeriformes > Pycnonotidae > Pycnonotus > Pycnonotus jocosus. The sequence goes on along the minus strand of VWYP01021260.1, from coordinate 8,760 downwards.
CTGATTGATGAAGGCAAGTGCTCACCCCAGGCACCACCCTCAACTCTGTCACATACATGGACATTTGTGTCTGTAGATCATTGCCCCCTCTTGTCCTGTGAGCTCTGACTTCTGTCCTGTGCCTGCTGGGCAGGGACTGTCCTCTTGCTGCCTCTTGTGCTTGAGGGAGGTGGCAGTGGGACACAATGTTGGACTTCATGTTCACAAGCATGCTGGTGGGTCAGCAGTCAAACAGGACAGTTATATTTGTGGTGTTTTACTCTTTTTTTTTTTTTCCCCAAAAAATTAGGGGATCATATGGACAGGAAAGCAGTTTGTGGAAGCTTTCTATTCCTGTGGGTATGCACATCCTACACAGGTTTATCTCAAAGTTTGATGTTCTGTATGCTGAATTATTAGAATTGTTTCATGGGTTTTTTTGTAATTTTGAGAAAAGTTCTTACAATTTTTTTTTCCTATCCCTTTATAGAAAGCCAAAGCAGTATAAATTAATCTAGAACTGGTATGAAGGTGCCCACACTGTCTTGTCTGTGATGAATTTAATCAGTGAAAGCTTTATGTGAAGGACAAGACCTACTGAAATTAAATGCTCAACACTCCTCCTGTATTCTGCTCTGCTCTCACTGTTTACATGCAGGTGACCCTTGTTTTAAGATCAGTGAGATTCTCTTGCTTGCAGAGAACATGATTAATTAACTGAGAGGCAGTAATTCTGTAATCAGTAACCAGTGCAGTGTGAGCAGCTCAGATGAATCAGCCTGGTTGTCCATCCATAAAAGGTGTCCACCATCATGGGCATTTCTCCTTCCACAAAGGGAGGCTGCACTGGTGCTCTTGGACACAGGGTCCATTTCTGGAAGGGGCAGTGAAAGCCTATGGTAATGAAATTCCTGAGGCAGACACTGGCTTTGCCAAAGGGAAGCTGGAATTGAGTCTGAAGCTCTGCAGAGATGTGTCACCCCTCCAGTGTGAGTTCAAACTTTGATGGAGGAGTACTTTAATCTGAGGTGAAATGATTAAAAGAGCTCTGGATTTTTCTTCCCCTCTGCCAGAAGAGAAGCACCATCTGGCCAGGGTAGGATGTGTTGCACCTTTTCATATTATGCTCTTGGAGAAATACACTGTGTATGATTCTGTACTACAAGATGGTAATGTGCAAGGAGGATGGAGCTGTGTGGTCCTTGATGGATACAGCTCTGCTGTCAGAGCTTTGAGTGCTCTGGTTCCCTGAGCAGAGCTCCCCTTGGTCCTGGGCACAGTGGCTTTGCTATGCTGCAGTGACACACAGCTTTGGCAGGGCAGGGTGTGTGATCAATTTGGCATACAGGTAGCCCTGTGACAGTATGGATTTTGTTCTGCAGTCACGCTTTTGTCATGGCTGTATGCGGGATGACAGGAAAACTGTGTAGGTTGTCTCCCCTCCCACCCCAGAGTCAGGCCAGCTGTAGTTCTGGATTAAATCCTCAACAGAAAAGGGAAGATTGCTCAGCACAGAGAGTTAGATAATATGAAGTTGTAGAGTTTTTTGAGAAGCTGTTATGTATTTTTTTCCCCCTTTACAAACATACCAGATTTTTTTTTTTCCACAGAAGTCAGTCAATCTCTGTTGCTATAAAATCATATTAAGAAAGACCATACTTGAATTCTGGATTCTGGTATTAGTGGGGGTTTCCAGGTCTTTCTTGAGACTGTTCCTGTTGATATGTCAGTAACAGATGGGCATTTAGAATCTCACGTAGTTTAAGAAGCCTCGAAGGTATTTTCCAATGGAAAAGATCTGTTTTTGATAAACATAATGTGTTTATCACAAGTTATCAGATTACATCCCTTATAATTTTCTCAAAAAAAGATCAAATTCTTAGAATAAAACAGCATTGAAAAACCCCCCATTTGAGTATTTTCTGTTATAGTGCCCCTTAACCTATCTGTTGAAGTCTTTTTTTTCTTTGTAATATATATTTGCATACTGCCTAAGTGCTGAAGTGCATTTTCCTAGTGTTATGGCTTGCATGAAATGTAACTCAGAAAAAGTGCAACACACCTTCTACAAAGGCTTAATACATGACTTAAGCACTACTTAGAGTTTAATGTAAGCCCTGTTTTGATGGGCTGAAGTGGGATACCTGCTGACTCTTTGCACAGTGATTAATTTCACCTGTGAGGTTGGAGTTGCAATTGATGGTAATAGGGGGATGGCTTACAGGGAAAGCAGGCAGCATGAGGACAAGTGTGGAGGCCCTGCCTTCAGCTGGAAATGGTAATAAGTGTGGTGGGCTAAATTTAACATGGCTTTTTGAGTGCTTGTGAAATATAGGAATGGGTACAGTTGTGAAAATATAAATGAAGGCATGTTTTCTTATTTCCACTGCTTAGAATGCAGCAATAAACAGCAGTAGGAAAATCAAAGGTATGGATGAGAAAGAAAGTGTCAGGATAAGTCTGGGAATCTCCTTAGATGCTGAGTGCAATCCCCAGTGACTGCAGGCACCTAAGTCTTTCCATAAACTCATAAAAATTTAAGGCTCCATCTTATTAGGTGAATTTGGCTCCTCTGTGCAAATAAGCCCAGTTAACACGTCCTTGTCTTCATGCCTCAAACCTCATTAATTTAAGGCAATTTATTTAGGAGCCCAGTAAGAGAGTTGGTTAGGAAACAAGTAAAAGGGCCAAAATACTCAGCATAGTGGGCGGATGTGAAAACTTTTGCAGAGTTGTAGATTTCTTTCTCATATCTATGGAAACAGAAAGAAAAAATGGAAAGACTGATGCCTTTGGTAGAAAAGAGACAAGACACAAAAAGAGAGTAAGTGAAAGATGTAGGAAAGTGTTGTGTGATTTTTTTCAGTCCATAAAAACAAAGATGAGAAGACTTAAATTTTTAATTCTGTTTGCAGAATATAAATACCATGTTGAAGGGGAGGGAGTTTTTAATTCACTGATTATAGCTGGAAATTCAGGCACAATCTCATGAAAGCTGAGTACTGAGCAGAAGCCAGCACTGTGGAGCAGTTTTGTGATATGTGACAGCCAGCAGATGCAAAAAGCAAACATCTGTTGTATTGCCCAGCACTCATGAGCAGCTTTGTGCCTGAAAAACAGGGCAGGGTCTGCATGTATATGGTAAGACTTGGAAATGTCACTGGCAATGGGGAAGGGAACATATCTGAAACTTTTATGTCACCTCCATATATTGGTACCAAAATGGGGAGTATGCACCCCGAAGGATGTGCAAAATAATCCATTAGAGTGCATTGAATACTTCTGTACCTCTAATTAAAAAAAAAAAAGAAGGATTATTGCATCTTTATCTCACCCTTTCTTAATTTCCATTTTTGCATATGCTTTATAATGTACATAATTTGTTAATAATGTACTACATCTATATAATTTGTAAATACATACATACCGTATATCGGGGGTGTGATCAGAAATGTTCTACTGAGAGACAGGACAAGTAGCTAATTGATAAGGTACAGTATGACAAGTTGGACAATGCATTTTTAAATGCAGATCTACAGTTTGCTGTGTACATTACTTCTCTGGAAGTCTTGCACAACAGGGATGTTCATCCATCAGAGAAGGCCAGAGCTAAAAGGGCTTCTTCAAATAGTTTTGGGATATGGCTGAGCACAGCAATGAAACTGGAGCTCTGGCACTGTCCATTTCTACATCTGGTTAAAGCACTTATAAAGTAGGAGGTATTGGGAACATGATCAGTGTTGTCACAGTAAATTTAAGAAGTGGGTTAATTAACTTATTTATTAATTAATAAGTAATATTCATGTTGCCCAAATTATTCACGTGCTTCACCCTTAGTCACTCTACCACCTCTATACCAAGGGCAAAATCCTTATATTGCCTTTATGATGCTAAAGCTAATTGCTGCTTTCCAGAAATCAGATTTTGTCAGCCCTTCTAGTGCTCTGTGACACTTTTTTATTCTAGCAGTGCAGCCAATTAACACAGCCATATCAAATGAGATTACGTGCAGGGTGGTTCTGACCCAAACCCCACTGAGGTCAGAGGAGGAACTCCCGTGGTCTTCAGCACTTCTACCGCAAGGCCCAGGATAAAGAGCTTTTGAAATAGGGTGCTTGGATGAGTCCCTATCCCTATTTAATAGGTTTGATTGAGCTGTGCTAACAATTTTTTCCCCAGCTGGGAACAAACAGACACCAGCATGTTTGCATACGGGCTTGTGCTCCCCTCCTTCCTCTCCCCCCGCTGCCTGCACGCACATGTATTTAGTGCAGAGGCAGACGCGTGGTTGTGTCAACTCGCTGACATGAAGCGGCACATCTCTGATAAAACTGGGACTCTGTTTGATGTAGTTGCAGTCAAACGTGCTTGATTTGAATAAGAGATTTTTTTTAAAAAATCTATTTTTATGCAGATTTTTAAAGCCTGTAAGGTAATGAGTCAATAAGACAGCTATTAACACTTCAATCTTTCTGATACCCAGAATAAGAGAAAAAGATGGATGAGATCTGGCTGTTGTAGATTTAGCCAGCTTTTCATCCTTCAGTTCAGTTCGCCCTGGTTTTATATGCTGAGTTTTGTGTTCGAGTAGTTCCAGATTTTTGCAATTGTGAGGACTGTTTAGCTGTGCAGAGATGTGCATCCTTCCTCCATTTCCACCTTTATATTTATCTCATAATGTTTGTTTCTTGAGATAATCGCACAATAACTTTCAGTAACCTAAAATATCATGTGATAGAACTGCTGCTCATGACTGTGCTCATGTTTCTCTGTATTGATCACAGCAGGCTTGAATAATGAGCTTCAATTTCTCTCTTCAGTACAGGCCATGGAAACACTGTGTCCAATTATTTGAAAGAAAAAAAAACAACGTAGAAAACACTGGATGACATATTTTAGAAAGAAATTTTCTATTTTTTTTTTTCATATATGCTCCTGGCATAAATGACAGACACAAAATGTTTTGTTTATTTTGCTTGCCCCTTTCAGGGTATGATCATAGTTATACTCACTGGGAATTGCCTGTGTACAAACACAGGATGCTATTGAATTATGAAGTGTGCCTAACATTCCCATATTGATGAATACTACATGTTCAGACTCACTAATTACACATGACAGTGCAGATAATTAGGGGTTCGTGTAGGCATGCACTTGGTAGGATTGTACAGACAGTTGTGAGTTTCAGCTGGGTGAAAATCGTGTTTCTGCTCTTCAAATTACAGCTTCCGAAGGCTAAAAAATTTTTTTACACAGAGCAGGTAGAGCAAACCCAGCAGTTCACTTGTTGCCTTGCAGACACACAGCAGACAGGCAGCAGTCTGCTTCCTGCTGACTCGGCGTTTCTCAGGGGTGACCTACACGCCTGTGTGTTGGTGAGATGCGCTCTCAAAGCCCTGGCCCCGTTTCTCAGATGCAGACAAATCCCTCATTGTTCATCTCACGCTTCCTCTTATATTTTCCTTCTATACATTGTTATTTCTTCCCTGTGTGAGTAGTACAGCAGCCAGCGGTTTCAGCTGGCTGTTTCTGTCAGTTCTTCTGGCCAATGTAATCAAAAGTTACTTCCCCTGCTACCTTCAGGTACCTGTATTTGGACATATACATGTACCTAACATGATGATTTCTTTTTTTTTTCTTTAGAAAAAGATGTGTGGTTGCCACTCCCTTTTGTTTCTTTAGAATTTCTGTTCAATATCTGATTAAGAGAAAGCCTCTTTATTTGGTTAGCTGAGTGTTGATTTTTGTCTTTTGACACTCAAGTTTTAAAAATGTGGTTGCAGGTAGCAATGCAAACTATATAATCTTTCTCCTTTATAATAAGAGAAACACTGAAATACATTTCTAGTAAGTGGAGATAATGTGAGGTGGAATATGCAGCCTCTGGGTTATTTCTTGTTGTTTTTTAATTAAATCCAGGAAAGTTTGTTCTGCTTAAGATCTTTGTAAGCTGAGAGTTGTGGTGTGCCATTTGTATGCAGAACTGCTCTTTTGCTGCCTGAACAGAAACAAGACAGCATCCAACTCACTGGCAAGGTGGATAAGCTGGGGCAGCTAATATGGAGCTGTAATTACTGCATACCTGGAGTTCCTTGGCTTCCTGAGCTGCCATGCCACCTTCCATAAGCATTAAATTATCTTTAAAAACAAAGAAAAAGCTGTCACATGCTTGCAGCATTTGAGAGGTGCAACCTGTTTTATCACCAGCCACAACTTGCTAATGGAACAATGGGAGCCACAGTGGGCTCGGATGACTGGTCTGAGGGTGTTTCACAGGGCCTCTGAGTCATCTCCCGCCTATTTGTTGTAATATTTCACCAACCAGGTGCAGGCAAGTCCCAGACGCCCTTTGACCAACATGCCAACAGCTATAACTGTAAAAAAACTTTTTGTAAGCTGAGGCACAAGCAATTCAGATAAGCCAGTCCCCAAATTTTGTCCCATTGCTGTATACTGCCATCTAACTCTTCTTTTTTTCTGCTTAGATGCTGGTTTCTACCATCACAGATCAGCCTTTTACTGCTGTGCTCCATAGCAAGAAAAGCTATGATAGGCTGGGTGCATTTGAAAGCTGTGCCAGTGCTCAAGCAACCAGAGGCAAACCTGCAAAAAAAGGGCTGTGCTCTGCCGTAAAATACAACTCTGTTCAAAAAGACTTGCTTCAGAATCAAAAAGCAACTCTTCTTCCGCCTTTGACCTGTCAGGAGAGAAGAGTAACAACTCAACTTTAATTTTCAGGAGGTTTAAGCCCACAAATGGCCTGGCCATAGTAACAAGTCTCAGGTACAATATATGCTGTTAATGGAAATATTAGTCCTGCTTGCCTGTGCCTCCTGGAGTAGTAAAGCAGTGCAGGCATGGCTGTGGAAGGATATGTGGTCTCCTCTGGATGCTCATGCTTTGAAGGTGAGACTAAGCCTTCTAAGGTCTGGTATTACGAGCAGGTTAGACAAATGTGCTATTTCTCAGTTTATATTGGACAGCAAACTTTGTTAGAGGTTCACTGTATCAATATGTCTTTTAGAAAGTGCTCTGAGTACTGGAGAGTGTGTTTGGGTGGCTGACTTTGAAATGGTAGGTGTTTGCTACTTTTTTCCTCCTTCCTTAAAGGGTGCTTTAGGTTACTGGCAGTTACTGTAAGTTGGAAATTATTCTTTACAGCTGTTCATGCATCCACACATGCTCATTCCTTTGTACATCTAGAGAGTGGCACAGAATCCTCTAATGATGATGTGCTGGAGTTGTAAACATCAAAATGGTGACTACATTGTGGTCTGGTATCTTTGTGACTGTGCCCTTTAATAATAAATATTTCACTGTGAGCCTGAAGAAGTTTCTTTTGGTTTTTTCCCCTTCAAAGAATTACTATTTTCAGTAGTTGTCTCTTTGTGTTTTTGTGGGGTTTTTGGGTGTTGGGGTTTTTTTAATTTTTAAAAAATTGATAGTTATTTTTGATTTATTTATTAAAAGAGTGAAAGATTTGTACAATTATTTGTTTCCCAAATCCACTTAATTTGGTATAAGGCAGAGACTTGTCTTTCCTCCCAGAGGTTTTTGTGTTGTTTTTAGGTACAAGGCTACCTGTCCTAAAATGTATTTAGTGTAACTGTGTGGTAGGATGAGGTAGCAAATCCTAAGTTCTAATAAATGTTTCAATATAGAAAAGCCAAAACATGTCTGGGACTGCTTGGCTAATAGTCAGCTGGCTTGGTGTCTTTGCTTAGGCTTCCATTCAAAGAGGAGAAGTATTTGTCTTTGCAGATAAGCTGTGGGCAATTTCTACCCAAAGCCTTTTTGTAGCCGCCTTTCGCTGTGTGACTGCATTGCTGAAGGGGCCAGTGCCATGACTTTGTCACTGATTTTTATTGGTAACACAAATCCCTCCCTGATGGGAGAGGCGGAAAACAGTCCCTCTTCCATTGATAGCAAACAACAATTAGAGCAATAGTTAATCACTTGATCATTTATAGACTAGAATGAGCTATGCTTCCATCTAGTTTGACTTCCTGTTTTTTAAGGTTCTGTATTTTTCTTTAGACTTTGTAGGGGGAAGTGCTCTGTGGTGTGGGGTTCTATTTGGTTGTACTTTTTTGTTTGTTTGTTTGTTTAAGAAATAAAGAGGATTCTTCTAAAAGCTGAAAACTGCAGCAAGTCCATTATCTTTCATGGTAGACTGTTTTAATCTTTACATGCCCTCAGCCCCAAGAAATGGATCTGAATTCAGGATGTCATTTTTGAAATATATAGACCTTACTCTATGAATATTTTGGCTTTGTCATGGAAGATGGGGAGCTGCGTGCTCTTGGAGCTCGTTCCAGTAAGTTTTTGTAGGCAGCAGTTATGGCACTTCTCAACTTCCTGTTCAGTATACGGCACTGACATTTAAAAGCTTGTTTTATTTTCTCTTTCCCATCCTTAGATCTCTTTCAAAATGTCCTTTGAGCTCCACCCACTACTCCCATGTCTTTCCTGACCTGTACTTTGTGTGGAGTAGTTGTTTCACCAATGCTCTACATGTTGTTTCCTCACTTGCACCTGGTGCCCCTTTTTGAAAGGAGGTTGTAGTGGGGTGGGGATCAGTCTTCTCTCAAGGAACAAGAGGTAGGACATGAGGAAATGGCCTCAGGTTGTGCCAGGGGAGGTTTAGGTTGGATATTAAGAACAACTTCTTCATCAAAAGGATTGTCAAGCACTGTAACTAGCTGCCCAGGGAAGAGGAAGAGTCACCTGCCCTGGAAGAATTTAAAAGGCATAGACATGGTACTTAGGGGTATGGTTGGG
>VWYP01021257.1:38709-63574 GCA_013400435.1 Pycnonotus jocosus | reverse complement strand
ACATTAATTGGTGGCCCGTATGGAGGGGCGTAACCCAAACCATGACAATGTTTTTTATGAAATTTCCTGAATTGATCGATTAGAGACCCAGTAAAATAATTCTCAGTCATTATGAGAAATTATAATTCTCATTTTTATGAGACTGACAAGAAAACAATATATAGAATAGAAAAAAAAGTTGTTTGCAACAGAATCATCACTTAAAAAAATTAAAGGCATTTCAATTACAGGCAGATTTTTGCCATATTATAAGTTCACATCCAGGCACTTGGAAATATAAATCTCTTCCCATAAAAACCTTTGCTAGTAAACAAAGATTTTTAATAGATAAATTAGGATCTGACCAAAATACTGCCACATGCAAAACAGATCGGCTATGTTTACAATCACCAAAGCTTTACAAAAATATTTTCTTTATTTTTCCAAGCAATATTTTAATATACTAATACTTGGTACTTAAGGTTAGTTGTCAGAACTTGAGTCATGTAACAGCAAGCATCCAATAAGAAGTACCCTACTGTAGTTGGCTTTCATATAATCTACTCAAGAAGCTTTGTATCCAAACACTTAACAAGAAAACAAAAATCCAAAGGCTCTTTAGAAGTTATCCAGTAAGCACTACAATTCCAATTAATGTTGTAATTGCAAACAATTAAAAATGAGAATTCAAGATCAATCCTATTAAACGCCAACTTTAGTTCTGTTCATTAGAACCTTTAAGCTACTGCAGAGAGGGAAATGTTTAAAATGAGCTTAACAAAAATTAAGATTTTTTTTTCCTATTGAGTGATTAAAGGCCAGTATGCTATAAGCAACTTGTGAAAGTATTTGAAAAGCTATGGTTTCTAGATAAGCGCAAAGAGGTAGATTAACTGAATTTCCCTAACAATAAGTTTCAACAATAACCCACTGTAAAGTTTCTCTTTTCCATCAGGTTGTAGATTTTGTGCAGGTTTCTTTCCCCAGCAACAGAAAAAAGCAATAGCAAAATATTACAAAAGAGGCAAGAGCAGCAAGTATGTTGCCAACTGTAGTTCATTGCATTACAAAAGAAAGAGGAGGGAGAAAAATAAGAAAAAATTCATCCCTAAACCAATAAAAAAGTATGAGAGAAGATTTCCTATCTGAAGTCAAGTACTCATATAAATATGTACTTCAAGCTCCCCTCTGAAAGTAACTTTCTGGAAAATCATGCAGGCCAGTAAAGTAACTGTTAAGTTACTGATCTTTCCCATCTTGGAGAGGTACTTATTTCTTCATTAAAGACTTTCAGAAATCATCTATTCTGCCCTCTCAATAATTTTTTATCAACCTCTTTCCACAAAAAGGAGTGACAGGCTATTGATGAGGCATTACTCCAAAACAGAGATTAGTCCAGAGGAGCACGTCATCTGTAGGCACACACTGGCTCCATTCTGAGTTCCACCAGTTTCCAATTTCCTTTGGTTTGACCTCTGCCAATTCTCCTACATTCAACCTATTTTGCTTTGGCATTCCCATCCAGGGAATTAGCCCTCAATTTAGCCATCAATTTTTCTACTTTGTAGGCATTATCAGTGGAATATAATAAATTACTTCTTTAAAGAATTCTGCAACCTTAAAAACAACCTTTTCTATACTTTTACTTCATGGAAACCTCATAATCCTGTGAACAGAATCCCTGCAACTTAATTTTATTTTTATCTAGTTTTCTAAAGGAGCTATTTCTGCTATATCATAACAGCGGAACACAGACTTCAACATTTCTTTACAGAAAAAGTACTCTTGAGAACTGGAAGAGTTCTGTCTAACCCAGCCCCAGCCCACTGACACAGAGTACCAGAGAGGCAGCTGCCATGCAAGTAGCCCAAACCAGGCTGCAGCCAAAAATGTACAGTGGCACACAGGGCAGTGTTCAGAGGATGAGAGAACCAGAGGAATTCAGGTATTCCGAAGAACTGAACTTACAGGGGGAATAGAGGCAGGATACCTGCAAGAGATCTTACTAGTTCTTTTCCACCACACACTTTTCCTCCATAAAAACAAGAGGACTCTACTCCAGTCCTGCACATGAGATCATACTCCCCTGACCGTATGCACAAGGCACTTCACACTCAGCAATGGCAGCGCAGGATCCTGAGCAGCCAGATAATCCAAGTCACACCAAAGGCCAAACACCTACTCAGATACTGTGGTTGTAGAGACATGACTGAAACCTTAACTAGGAGCATTTCAAATCACTGCCGATCAACAAGAACTGGAAACATCCCAAAAGTGCTCCTACTTAGCTGTACTACCCACACACAGGTTGCTTTTCATTTAATTATTCTTCCTATCCTGTGATAAAAGATTTTGTTCCTGGCATTAAAACTGACGGTAAAGAATAAGTATCTGTGAGTAGCTGATTGTCTTGGTACCACTGGTTGGCTTGATAAATAAATTGCTTGAGAAAGGGAACAAGTGAAGGGGGTAATTCTAATCAGAACACGATCCATCACCAGAAGATACAAGTATTAAACCAGTCCAAGCTTTCTTCAGTGAACAATAAAAGCATTTTAAAATCAGGGTGTGCTGCTTCTTTAATGTAACTTCAAGTCTTGCAAAATACAGTCCTTTTCTTTGCATCCATGCCAAAAAACCATGTTTAAACCAAAACACTTGAGTGTGCATATAATTACAAATGAAGCACTCCAACGATATTGCATGGCATTTTCCTTTCAGTTGTAATCTACGGGTGATCTACAAGGCTAAAGGAACAATTTGGAAACAAAACAGGTAATTTACCATAGGAGGGGTTTCAAAACAGCTTTCAAAGTCAAAGCTACCAAACAGTTGCTCAAGAACTAGGAACTGTGTAGAAAGGTCCTCTGGAAAGCCACTCAACTGCTAAGTGTTCTGCACTTTGGAAATTAGATGACTTTTTAAAAACCCAAACTTAAAAGTCCAACATCTATTGCAACTCATGAAACCCGAACGCTTTGAAATATACAGCTCTAGGAAAAGTCACCATAAACACATATTCTCAAGTACATCTACAGAAGAAAGGAATTTTTAAGAATTATGACTTTGCATCTACTTGGGTGTTGGTTCAAATCCCATTTCCAGCGTCATTTCAATACAAGAACAAACAAAAGAGGGATTTCCTGACTCAGTGTTTAGAAGGAAGACACACTGAAAAATAACTATTTGCTCCACACCTCATATACACAAAAGCAAAAACACACACCCACTACTTAAGCAAGTGTAATTATATTAACAAACAGGCAGAACTGCAATTCCACAATTAAGACTTTCTTTAATTGTGAGTTACTAACCACAGTGGTATTACTTCTGGAAGTTTTCTTTTCTTATGCATCTGACTTAAACATGTACTTTCCTCCAAAACATCCATATAGCAACGAAATATGGAGAAGACTTTGGATTTCAGATAGACTAAATATTTATGTCGGGTTCTTAAGTGTTTCAACAATTATCTGATACTTGAAGAGATTAAACAAGATTATGAAGGAAGCAGGCTACCAAGGCCAACTTGATTTTTTTCCTCTGCTGAGATTTAACACTTCAGATGCAGAATCAGTTGCTTTAAACGACTACTTAAATGTCTTACTTTGAAAGCATCAAGAATGGAACTCAGTTAAATGTATATTTCTGCTCATTTTATGTCATATCCTTAGAGGAGGTGCTTGTGAGTTTTTATTCTGCAAAACCAATTCGTTGCAAAACCAGCATGATGAAAACTACTGCTTAGCCCTTGAGAATCTAATTAATATGAAATTGTCTCATGGAGATTAAAGACAAATCAATGAAAACTGATTAATAAGGAAAACAAAGGGCTATCTCAGTCTTCAGTTTCTCAAGAAAAGTTTATAAACACTAACAAAAGAACACAATTTAGAGAAAACAAACAGTTTGAGATAGAAATGTCAAAATGTTTATTATGGCTAAATATTAGAGAGTAACACCAGTTTCTATTAAAGTTTACTTTTCAATGATTCTTAAAACATTTGATATTAAAAAAGGTATTTTGACATGCTCTTTTTATATTTGTATGTGTATAATTCATAATCACTTCATCCCATAGTTATATTTAATGTAAACACCATAACACCTGGAAATCAGCAACCACACTTACAGAAAAGAGCTCACTAACATTACAAGCCTCAAATACATCAATCCTACCAAGTCCTGACTCAAAAGAGGAAGTTATGGGACAGAACATTGTCCACATGGGTCCAAAGCAACACCACCAACCAACTCAGCTCAGGAGGAGAAAAGCTTCTCCAGAACCCCTTTTGTAGGCTACCCAAAAACTACTTGGCCTTATGCATGCCCACATTTAAAAGCCCACTCTCCAACTTCACTGGCACAAAGAATAGCAGGAAGCCACCACACACTGCTATGGGCAGCTCCATCATTCCAGGGCCATGACAGTAACTGGGGAAATGCATGTTTTATGGAGTACATTCACAGTTTAGGAACAGGAAATGTTCTGTAAAACGAATCTACTTCCCTGCAAGAATTCTTACTGGAAACATCAGATCTGTTTGATGCTGTACTCACTACTTGCTCAGTCACAAAAATCTTACATTGTTAAACTAAAACCAGAATTGTTTCTACAGTAGTAGAAACACACACAATAGTACAACCATACTGGCAAATTCACCCCAAACTGCTCTGATGAATTCCCATACTACACATTCCAAATACAAAAAAGCTAGATATAACACTATGCACATCTATTAAGTTTAACTGATAATTCTAGGCTAAATATACAACAGGAAAACAGTTCATATACAACTGCGTTAGCTGCAATGTCAAGCCCTATGGACATCTGAAGAGAGCTGGACACAGATCACAGATCCCAAACATGATTTGTTTTCTTCGTTGTACCTGTTTAGCAACCACAAGCATTGTATTTCTCTTTTTTCCTTTCAGAACAAACGGGTCACACACTGACACCGAGTACCTCCAAATAAAGCAGAGCCAGCAGATCAGTAGTTGTGCAATCTGCAGTAAAAGGCAGCCATGCACATATGACTCTTACTAGTAGAAAGAACAATAGAATATTTTAGATGATCTCCAAGAGATAATCCATCCAGTATTCTTAGTTTTCCAGCACTGACCATACACGGATAAACACTATATTCTAACTTTAAACTTTACCAAGTTGATGAATAGATAATTCCATTTACTACTGACCTCAAATCAAGTCAGAGTAGATTACCTTACAGGATGAATACAGCAACAAATAATTACGGTCCTAACAATCTACTTGCAGATTACATTACAGTGTTTACCAACACAAGTGATCAGTAATACACAAACTTTTTCATCATCATCACATTGAAAAACAAACACATTTTTTCAGGGCATACTATTACCAGGCACTTTGAAACAAAATAATTTCTCTACCCCACCCCTCCCCAAATGTCCCCAGAGTACTAGAAGATCAACCAACACTTTGTTTAAACACTCACTTCCAAGTATCTGATTTCTATACCTGGGGGTGAAAAGCAGAGAATTAGTGGCATTTTTCATTTAGGAAAATACTGCCACCTCTCCTAGTAAGCTTCCAGACAGTGGCACAAATTTCCACACAAACAAATGAAGTCTTAGTATTAAGGACAAAAATAGTAAAACCAGTCAACATTTCGTTTTCAATTTAATTTTGGAACAATTCTTCTTCTTGAGGGTCACAGTCTTCTACAGCTTTCCTAACTGTAATTGCTTTAAACTCTACTACAGGGAAACAAGAGAACATCAAGGTAATTTTGCAGACTTTAACCAGTTCTAACACATCTCTACATCTACCACTTATGAGGACAATTTCATCCCTTGCTCCTTTTTATTACCTGTAGATAGCAGAAAACCAAATTTTACTCTAGACTTAACAGTTTTGTACCAAATAATGAATTACTTAGATGCTAGACTATAAAGGAACTTGCCATCAAGTTCCAAAAGAAAAAAGCAACACCCTCAAATTTTAAAATTCTAGCTCACTTTTGTAATCAAAAGAAAAATACACATGATCTGTACAATGAGTTTGCACCCATCTGCCCTTGATTCCTAACTGTCAATAGTACTATTATGTGACATGCTAAGGGCACATAGTCTGCAACAAGATATTCTTTGTGATGATGACAAAACAAAGCACTATCAAGCTAGCCAAATTACAAAAGATAAAGCTAGATAACAAAGTGACAGATGGCTATTATAAAACACTTACTAAACTATTATTACCATTATTTTGCTGATGAGCATGCCATTTAACCCATGAGGACATACTGGGTCACATACCCAGTAACATCAGTCACACACAAATGTACCCAACTTTACTAACAGCCTATTATCATAAAAGTACTCAAAAGAGCAAGAAAAAGAAAGAAATTAGATTTTCTAGCAGGAAAGATGATAAATCTGGGTCATCACTGAAGCCTAAATAAACTGCTCTGAATGGTACCATTCATTAAAACCAAATATAATTTCCCATTTTCTGTAGTCCATAGGGAACAAACTGTTTACATTTGGTTTTCCTTGCAACCACACAAACTAGAAAGGTTTGTTTAAATTAAAGCTTTGATTTTGTACCATAGTTCTGTGGCCACAGAAGTGCAGGATAGACTGGCTCGTACCGCCTGGTTACGTACAAGGTTTGCCGTGTTGCACTCAACCATAAAAAGTTCTTTTTCTTATTCAAATGAAAATCAAGTTCAAATTACTTCTGTCATATTTGCAAATAGCATTTTAGATGAGATCCACACCAAACTGTTTTCTTAAGACTGTATGAACTATGCAGTTCTTATCACTTATTCACCTCCTTACCAACTTGCAGGCAAGACATGTTCTTTTTAACCCACCTAGATTTATCAGTCTAGCAGGGGAAGATCCATGTTTTCTCCTGAGATCATGCAAAACATACATCATCATCACAGATTTTAAGAACTATGTGAAAATAGTTCTATTGATCAACACTCAAAACAAAGGAAGAAACTTACCTACTACCATGAGAGTGAATTCAAATCCTCTCTTCACAGACTTTCGGTAAACTTGATTTGGAAGATTTGCAAACCCCACATATCCTTCAAGGTTCTTCTGTTGCTAAAGCAAGAGATATTTAGGGGAAAAAAAAGTTAAAAGAAAAGCATGTAATTTCTTAGCTGGCTTGTATTCTTAGTTATTGAAATGTTCATTTCATTTTCACATTTGTAGAAAAGTGCCATCTACTCAACCTCTCAACAACTCAAGCTGTCTACATTCAAGGCAGTGCAATGAACCGTGGCAAAAAATACAAAAAACCATTTTTGACTGGATAGCCAAAAAAACCTGGCACAGCAACTCAGCTACACTAAAGAGTATTTAGAGCAAATACTATTGCAATATTATGACTGTTAGTACAAGCACTAGAGTGTGCAAGTACAAACAAATTAAAACATAACCAACTTGGTAACAATGCCCATTTGAAACACAAGCCAGCAGTACAAATGCACCTTTCCTGTACTTCCAAGTCTTGGTGCTACTGCCTCAACATGATGGGAACAAACTGGAGGCCTTCATGTTAAACTCAGGCTTGCACTAATGCAGCAAGCCTTGCAACAAACTCTCCATACAAACTTCAGTTGCCTTGTACTCTGAAAAACTTACCCAAAATAGTGCCGACTGGGAAACAAAAGAAGAATTCTGGATGTTAGCCATCACTTCTCACCACATTAATGAAAATGCTGGAGATGCTTAAAATTCCTCCTCCTCACTGTACTAGACCCAGCAATCTCTCAAAGCTCAACTGTGCTACCTTGACACTACTCTTCCAGCACAATCCTACAACTGTTTGTTTATTAATACAGCAGTTCTGAGGATTGTCTTATGAGACAGGACAGTTTAGTTATTTTACAAATATATCAGAAAAACTGAAAACACTGTCCTGAGACAACTGTGTACTTAAAGCAACACAAGGCGCTGCTTGTCATGGAGCAATGATTTCAGCCTTTAGGCTTTTTGTCCATGCAAAGTTGAGAGGATATCATGTGATGGTAGTACTGCCTCAGTTTAAGAGTGCTGTACATATCCACATAGCTGAAGTGCTGTCCACAAGTTTAAATCCCACCCTCTGAAATTATCTTCAAGAGTATAGAGGAATTCTAAAAAACAGTTTGCAAAAAAAATTTCTACTACAGGCACTCTTGCCTGAGAACTTCTCTGTATGATACAGTATGGTTAATTTAAGTTTGCTATGAGGTTGACTCATTTATCTTGAATTTTTTTCTAAAACCGACAGAATAGGTTCAATGCAGTAGTAACTCATAGAATTTTTAAATTAAAAATATTTCTTTAATTAAAGCAAGGATATAAAACCACTATCACCTTTAAAGTATTGAATGCAAGAAAAACTACCCTCTCAGCAGTCCAACAGCACTAGTCAATAAATGGACTTTAAGTCACCCAACTGATTTCTCCATTCGGCAAATGACCTATTAATCTCAAATAAATCTATACCATTGCAAAGACTAAGTCAGAGTATCAAGTTTAAATACTCAAAATGCAACAAATGTTATTACTTTCCTAAATGTAGGAACCTTTGTGTCAAGTCATCAAGGAACTTCTTTAAATAAGCTTTTTGTTTCAATATAGCCTTTGGTGCAGCTATAATCTCATCTGAAAGGTTTTAAAATATTTTAAAAATCAGCCAAGAATTTAAAATCCAAATATTTAATTTTCCAAACCATTACTACACGTAAGGAATGGAATTTATCACACTCTCAAACTCTGAGCAGGAGCCAGTGTTTCAGAGATATTACATGACATGCAGGTCACTACTTTTTAAGATATTGAAGAGCTCCTTAACAGTGCAGGTCCTTAATAACCATTAAGGATGTGGAACTCCTATTCACCTTATCAGATATGAAATATCTAATCAGTCAGACACTCCTAATAGTTCTACTTGTCAACCACGAGCATTTTTTAGTATCTACATACCTTTTAATGTGTGTCATGTTTACCAGAAACAGCTCAACCCCTCATTAGCTAATTCTTTTGCTTAGAAGACTGGATTTCCATACAATTCTTGTTTTGAGCTAAAGTTATTTCTTTTTTCTTCCCTTTTATAAAGGGCTCCACACTTAGGATAGTTCCACCTCTACAAACTTAGACCAGTGAGTATGAAATGCTAGAAAATAATAGATGGCAATTTTTGGGTTGTTTGCTCTATTAAGTGGCTCTACATTAATCTCACCTACAACTTTAGGCAATGAAATATAAATGGCAGTAACCAGAAAGATGAAGATGTACGAAATGTGACACTGGCCATTAATGCTGTGTTTAATGTCAGCATTTGCCATCAATAGGAAACAGCCTTTAAAAAAACTGCAGCTGCATGCCAGATTCAGATTTCTGGTATACCAACTAAAATCTAGGATTTCAACATACTGGTTTTTAAATTATTGCCTTTGTTCATAACTCACTACTTCTAAAGAGACCAAAACAAATTAGGAATTGAGTTTCTTTAATTCCTGCAACAGCTTTTAAAAGAACTTAGTACTTTTTTTTGTAAAAGGATTGACTTCCACTGTCTTGAACATGGTGCCAAATGAGATCTCATGTTTCTAATACTTACAATACCTTCCCCTTAACTTTTATACCTTCCTGATTTTCAACCAGGTGCTACCTAAGCACAATTTTAGTTCATCTACTAAAAACCTAATGCTGCTTCTATTCCCCCATTAGCTGTAAAACATCTGCATCAAAGAAATACTTACAGCTACTTTGTAAACAACACGTTTCCATCATTTTCAGGATTGAAGATATCAAGAGAATACATCCAGAAGTAGTCCAGCAAAATGATGAATTTGAACCATTGCAGCAGTGAGTCCATACAGGTGCAGCCACAATCCAGAGAGAGGAACAGGAGCAGTGTGAGAAAGAAAAGAAAAGAAGAAAAAGTTACTTACATTTGATCAAA
Source organism: Pycnonotus jocosus (assembly GCA_013400435.1). Classification (NCBI taxonomy): domain Eukaryota; kingdom Metazoa; phylum Chordata; class Aves; order Passeriformes; family Pycnonotidae; genus Pycnonotus; species Pycnonotus jocosus. The sequence continues at coordinate 53,643 of VWYP01021257.1, read as the reverse complement.
GTAGCCCACAGTATTTTCCATCCAGTATGCTCAGTATGCAGCATTTTAATGAGAATCACAGAGTGGTTTGCGGTAGAAGGGAACTTGAGGAACATCTACTTCTAAACTCCCTGTCACAGGCATGGACACCCTCCACTAGGTCAGTTTGCCCTAAGCCCCATCAACCCTGACCTTGAACAATTCCACAACTTCTCTGGACAAACAACTGCAGTGCCTCCCCACCCTCACAATAAAGAATTTCTTCCTAATAGCTAATCTGAACCTATCTTCCATCAGTTTAAGGCAATTTCCCCTTGCCCTCTTACTTCATACCCTTGTTAATTTCCTCTTCAGCTTTCTTGCAGGCCTCCATAATTTACTTTGTTAGTAACCTTAAATTAGTTTGGATTACACATAAGACAATTTAAGTACATGGTAGTATACTACATGAACACCAGCCATTTAATGATCAATACAGATAGCTACACAATAGCTCTTTTTACTTCAGTTATTCAGTGTGTTTTGGTTTGCCATATGCTGCCTGAACCTGTAATGTGTTCAGGGTGTTTCTTCTTCTGAAGCGTTCACTAGAATATGCAATCTCATCTCATCACACTACTGCATAGTATCTTCATTTTAGTGTGGAAAAGGTACAAAGATCAAAGTTATCATCACAGCAAATGTCTCTCAGGATTCTGTATTTCTAAATCACTCTATACATTCAGTGAACAGTGTCAATTCACTTCATTTGCAACACTGAGCATCAGAGCACTGCTGCAACCTTGGGCACAATTGTCATGGTTCAACAGCCAGAAAATAAAGAACAAAGTAGGGAGCACAAGTTAAGTGTCTGTTCAACAATATCTAACTCTGTGCATGACAAGAGGTCTACAACAGTTCTCCAACATACACTACTTACAATACCCTAAATACAAAGCTGTATCACAAAGATCCTTTGTCACTAAACATCTTCCCATGCTTGAGTATTTCAAGACATTGATACCAAAAAAATAAGTTTAAAAAACCTTAATAGCAAATTCTAGGCCAGCAGTTAAGGTGCTTCTGCACCTTAATATCTAATTTTTAATCAATCCCATTGAATTCATGTCAGAAACTTTACATTGTGATGGAGGCTGCAGTTCAAAGTGGCACTTAAGTCCCCTTCTGCTGTTCTACCTAATGCAAAGTAAGCTTTCTGTTTTTACAGCCCCCCTCATGTTCTTTCAGCATCCAGAGCCGCAACAGCTCAGCACACTGGGTACACTGCTGCTGTACTCTTCTGACAGAACAAAAAACCAAAGCATTGCTGATCAATGTCAGCTCTTCTCTGTGCCTTGCAGAAAGGTGGCACAAGATGCTATCAGAGAAAGCTCCCTCTGCTTTGTGAGGAAGACAGATGCATATGCAGCAGAACTGGAGCAAGCTGTACAGGCTGGAATACAAGTAATGCTGCAGAACCTGCAACAGTCCCAGTACTCAAATATTTTAATGTCAACCACCTTAAGTACCATATTACCATCAGGTATCACGCTGCACATCACTACTTTTAACGTAAAAGAAGGTAACATCATCAAGCACTAGTTCACCGAGTGCACACAAGGGCCTCCTTCCCCGCACAAAAGCAATACTATTTCAAAACCTATCATCCAGCAAGAACATCCACATGGGTCACACCAAAGTTCCTGCCTTCAACAGCAGCCAGAAACATACATCTAAGGTGTCACACACAGCAGAATAAACAGCAGTGTTTTTCTTAACACCTCCACAGTCACTAAAGATCTACTTGGAAGCGTTTAGGATGGGGGTATTTCTTTACTTAGATAGCATTTGACCAATCTCTCTTCCACACACATTCTTCTTATAATCACAAAAACAGCATCCACAAAAGTCCCTATAGCAAGGACTACCTCTGTACATTGTTAAAAGGAGGACTTTATCATTTCAAAATCACCTTCTGTTAGCTCAAGTGCTGCACAGTAGTATCTTCACTGGAAAGCAGCCCTAATAATCTGACATACTGCATTCAACAGAAGCCATTTCATGTCTCTGGCTGCTCCTGCTGCTCTTACATAACTCTATTCTAGATCTTACTCTTCTGAAGAGGCCAGGGCAACAGTTACACGCAGTATCCAAGAGGCAAAACACAGATCCAAAGCCTGATCATGTGCTATCTCTTACTTTCTGACCTGTTTACCCATTCCCAACATGTAACTTATTTGACTCCTTCCAAGCACTGAGCTGAAGACGCTGTGAACTGTACACAAGACCTTGCTCCTGAGCTTCAAAAAATGTTCACAGCTTGTCACTGAGCATACAGCACAGCAGTCCACGTGTACTTTACATTCACCCACGATGCATTCCAGTTATCATTTCATATCACGCCTTCTAATATTTTCATGTTCTTGTAGTTGTCAGCCATCTCCAATCTAATTTAGCACAAATGAAGGCAACCCATACAATTATAAATTTGGCCTTAGATGACTTTCAGTGCATCCACTCTGTGTACTCAATGTTGCTTTAACGTACATCTCCCTCAAGCAAAATGTCACAGCCCACATAAACCAGCTGCAGAGCTGGTGTTTTTGGATCCATCATCTGAATCAATGAATTAATAGCCAGCAGCAAACTGCTCTAACAATGCAAATGAGTGAAAAGAGAAACAAGGCATCAGTGGCTTCCCAAGCAGTTCTAAGGGAGATCACTGATTTAAAAAAAAAAAAATTCCTTTTTTTTAAAGTAAGTCTATCACCTTTGTTATTGCCCAGATACTTCTACATTTCTCCTTTATTCTGGGATGACTGTGTTCAGGAATGATAAATTTGAAGCTATTCTTCAGGTATTACCATCTGGGCCAAAAGATGAGACTCTCTGGCCTAAGGTCCAGTGCCTGACCAAAGAGCACACCTTATCCCTCTGATCAAAAGGAGATGGAAGTCCAAGGTGAGCTAAAGCCATTTTTTAACCTCTATGATGTGCAGCCTGGGAGTTCAGCTCACACTCCACATGGGTAAGGACACCTGCTGTGCACTGGTAGCAACCAACAGCCTGTAACATGATGTTATGGAAACTCTTTGAGGATTCATGACATAGCCAAACTAGCAGCAAATATTAATGAAGACAGCTGGAGAGACAACAGAAGACCAAACAGAAAAGCAATGTGACATCGAGGAGTCACTGTCCTTTCCAATCAAAACTGGCTTTAGTGCCTCTCAATCAAACTTACTCTAAGAGAAAGAAATACTTATTTTTCTTCTAGTCACCTCCTAGGAAATACTGCTTTTAAAAGCAGCCAGAGTATCACAGAAAACCCAAAAATTGTTGAAATCCAACCACAACACAAAGTGATATTAGGAGGGGCAGATACCCTCTGCATCTGGCATATGATAGCAATGTTTGCTGTCATCAACAAAGAAAAGCTGATCATTCTTCACACACTTCACACAGCTGGAACCAGGAGCACCCTCTGAACACAGTAATTTTTTTCTACAATTTGCACTTGCCACGATGTCAATTTATTTTGGTAAGGTAGCTACATGTAGGGCAAGTTTCCTTTAAAAACAATTTACTTTGAAAATATGTCACTGCTGCTAAAACACAAGAATTTGCACCTGGTCTAACAATGATTTCATTAATGAAAATAGTAATTTTAGAACTCTTAGTTGAATTTCTGAAAACTCTTTAGCCACAGTATTTCTATGCCATATCCTACCCCCATGCTGTACGTATGACCGGTCTGACAGTTTCTGGTTCTATGCATAAAAACTGGTCTATAAACAGTTTACTTCCTTTCCTCCACTATCCGTGACATGGTAACTTTTCATTTTCTTCTCCCATTACTAGTTACTTGAAGTCTCAACATCAATACACAGAAGCCTCCAAAACTTGCAAGAAGGCACCACCAATATCTTCAAATCCCCTTTAAGTTTTCTACAGTTTATCAAACTTTGCATTTTTTCCACTTGTCAATATGGAGGCAATACATAAAGAAAACAAGTAAGACATCTCCTCATCTTGTCCTCCCACATCTCGGGACAGCAACTGCACATTCTCCAGTTCTTGTTACTGAATTCTTAAAACAGAGGCTTCAGGTAGCAGTATTTAATGTAATAATGCTTCTACAATCCATAAGCACTTGTAAAAATAATATGTAGTACCTCAGCATTGCCTTTTTTCTCTGCAAAAACCCTTAAGATAAACACAATCCATATTAAAAAAAAAAAAATCAACCAACAGAAAAAATCCAAACAACAAAAGAACAAAATATGGAAATAACAGTATAAAAGGGAAACTCATTAGATCTATTGGTAAAGTTAAACTTAAGCTGAATATCTATGAACACAATTGTCCTTTCACTATTCAAAGTAAAGTAAAAATATTTGCTGAATCAGTAACATCTGCTGTAATCTGCATGGCAGAAGTCTAGCATTGATGGAAAGGAAATGAGCACTTCTAGTCCCTCTAAGAGGTATCAGCTGCAGCCTTTCTTTGAAAGACAACAATTTGATTTCCAAGTGTGAACTGAGGGTATGGCCTACATTAGAAAAAAAAATATAAAAATTCATAAAGGATTGAAAAAAAGAAAATCCTTTCAATGCATAACCACAATTAAGAAATGAAGATCTCTTTCAGTCTCTAGTAGCAAGCTGAATAAGTCAATAAGTAATAATTTCAAGCACTGATTGACTGAATGCCCTAATTCAACTGTTCCTCAAAATCTCACTAGGCACAGTGAGTATAGGTGAAGAATGAACTTCAGGCTTCTCTTTTTTCCCATACCAGACACTATCATCTGGCTTATTAAAAATAGTGCTGAAATATGTGTGATGTCTGAGAGCAAAAGGACTCTGTCACTGTAAAGACCAGAAGGAGCAGACAGCATAATCTGGCTGTTGAGCTACAGGCAGCACGTCGAGGAGGAAAACAGAAAACTCCAAAGAAAAACAAACAGGATGTAGTAGGCACACTACTAAACCTTAAGTTGTCTAGTAAAAAGAAATCTGAGAGACTTCAGAGCCAGTGTACAATAAATACACACAGCAGCTACAGCCAACACACCCAGTGCTGCACTTCTTTGAGGAGCCAAAGTGCAGGAAGGGAGACAGCTACAGGAAAATGAAGCCAGTTAAGTATTTAGAAAAGCAAAACTCATTATAGATTAATGGGGGGAATGAAGGGGCAGAGAGGGAAGAAGGCTGCCAAATGATAAAAGCAGGCCTGTATAACTAAAACATACAATATTAGAAAGTTCTACCCACGATGAGTCTATAGAATAATTCAGATTAGCCACATATTGACAATTTTTTTGTAATAGTTCAGCCTCCACTAGAATTAGCTAGACAATTGATTCCTTGAAAGTAAAGTAAACCTTTTTCGCATTTTAGATGAAATTCTAAAGTACAAGAATACTATTTTTGAGTGTTTGCACTCTTCCCCTTTATTCTGGCTTTAAAAAACCCTGGTCTGCCTGCAGAGAGCAGCACACAAACCACCACCACACAGCAACTTTCACCCAACTGCAATGACCAACTCGAAATCGCATTTGACAGTGAAGTGACCGATTATCTTCCACTCTATAAAGCCAGGGTTGAAATGAAATGGCAGCTGGGACCTCGTGTCAAGAACGGCATCAGATCACGCAGCATCAACCACACATCGCTTGGTGCTTCAATCACCATCACCACTGTCGACCTCCCTAACTCCTCCTCCTCAGTTCAGCTGTCCTTGAATGTTTATTCCAATACAAACACTGAACCAAGAGCTGAAGATGAAAGACACGAAAGAAAAAACCAAAAAAAACCCAAAAAACCCCCACCAAAAACCCAAACCCAACTATGGAAGACCCCTGGATACAAAACCTCCAAGGTGGGAAACCCCCCCTCCCACTATACACAAACAAACAATTCCAACAAGAATGAAAACAAACTATCTTTTGTTATACTTCACATTTAACATGGCTCATATTTATTTAGCGTGTGGATATTTCCCAAAAGACATGTAAATAAAAGATTTAAAAACAATTTAAAAAATATTTAAAATAAAAAACAAAAAACCCCTACCAACCAATACCAAAATGGTGGCTTCTTTCAGACAGTTTTATATCACATTATTTTCATCTCCTACAACATCAACTAAACTATGGTTTTGAAAAGAGATATTTTTTAAGGAAATGGAAATTCTCACCCAAGGTGAGAATTCTCACCCAAGACACTGTAGGTCAGTGCCTCTACATGGAGACCACGTCCAGAGTCTCACTTAGCACTGGAAACACAGAAGGAAATCAGCAACAAAACACAGTAAATATTAAGAAACAAACTAACATGTCATGCTGCAATGTATCATTTAGTTCCTTTGTCATACTTTTTCAGTTCCTTCAGGTCTACCCTAACATTTTCATTCAAAATTTGCATACAGATTGATCAGTTAACTGAAAGATTCAGCAGGTAATGATCAAAAAAAAAGAGAAAAAGACCAACAAAAAACCCCCATCCAAGAACAAACCCAAATCAACTGATTCCCACACCAAATCTCTGGTGAAGCAACAGCAACAGCACAGGCATCTCATATAAGCCCAAGCACAGAAGTGAGTTTCTCAGGAAGGGTAGATTGCTGCAATCCAACTGGCAGGATTTCAACCAAGGGACTCCGAAAAAGGCATTTGCAGATGAGCACTTTGAACTTCCTTCTGTTCAATGCCTGAAATCCCCACAGAAGTGAACTCCCCAGCAGCACATCCCATTCTCCCTCCTCATCAAGCAGCTGTAAGGATGGCAGGACAAGAAATAGCATTATTACAGTTCTAGCCCAAAGGGTTACTATCAGATCTAGTAAAATTTCTTGAACATGTAGGTGCAGAAATGCTAATGAGAGGTGAATCATTCATGCAAAAATACTCAAGTACATTCAACATTATTCTAAATGAAGTGTGCTCCCCTTAAAGAGAGAAATGACAGTATTTCATCCTGATTCTTCTGTACGTCGACAATTCTCATTTGAGAAGTAACTAGGGGGAAGGGCTTTTACTACACATTTCTGTATGGTGGATGCAACTCATTCCAATATGGAAGGCATCTGGTTTTCTGTATATTCATATTTTCCTATACTAGTTTCTATGCTGAACTCCTCAGCCTCCGCCATACAGAAGCTTCCCAAAGCCCTGCTAGTTTCACCAGCAGACATTTTGAGCTAAAATTTTAAGGCACATGCCCCTGTTCCCCCTATAAGAGCGTATTTTAATGATACCAAAACACAGAATTTTGGCTTTTTAATTATAATTTTCATGATATGCTGAAATTGTATTTTTGTGTTTTAATACTTCTACTACCAGGTTCATCAAACCCTGAGAGAGGTCCGTAGGGATATTACTACATTACTAATACTTTGAGAATTTTCCCTTTTAACTATTTCCATACTGAGTTCTCTATTTAGAATACAAAGAATTCAAATGAGACCAAAATGATTAAAAAAACAAGACCCAAGTGTTATTTCAAAGAATTATGCCAAGTCAAGTATTAAAAACCACTCCATGTGTTAAATTTAGATGTTAAGAAACACAGCTGGCTGGCTGCATTGTTTTAAATTATCTTTATTTTTAACCTAGAGAGATACCACAGAAAGATAGCTCCCATTATAATTACTGTGCAAGGAAGACAGTAAAAGTTAAACTGTTTCCCTGTGAGATGCAATGGCAGCTGATACAAAGAATGGTTCATATCTACAGTAGAATTTACAATCCAGGTTTAATATTAAGACTATTCCAATACAGACCCGGTAAAATTACCATTCATTAGTAAAACAGACTGGCATTTAAAAATCCTAAAGTTTTATTTCATTTACTCTATGTCAAAGATTTAATTTTTAACTTGGTGTTTACTGCAGATGTTTTTCAAAGAGGAAGGCAATACATGTGAGAGCAACCAAATTACCAGCAAATTGCTTTGGATGACAAAACTAAAGACTGTACGGAGTGAAGCCACAGCTGGAGTACAAACCATCCCAGTGATTAACAGCACCAAAGCTGTTGGTTTCTCAGCTTCCCAAATCCTTTTCGTTTTGGCTTTAGTGAGGAAGCTGGCTGTGAAGAGCATGCATTACATGGTCCAACACGTACACCAGCTGAGCAGCTATACTGCATGATTAGCCCTGCCAAATTTGCAAGTGGGAGTTAAATCCTCTCCACACCTTGCTGCCACACCAGAGTATTCAGCAGGCAAGATTCACAATTCAAAGCAACAGGAAACCCAAGATCATTGTTGATGCCCACAGTGACAAAGAATTGAACATACCAAAAACGAGTCAAGTTTACTTAGAGGGACACTGGATCCCCTTCGGGCAGATGACAAGGCCAGAGGCAAGTGAAAATCATTCAGCTGACCAGATTAGATGCCATCCAATAACACTTCTTTGCAGAAGCTGTGTCTTAATCACTATCAAAGTCTTCTCCAAATCAACTCTTGCATGTGTTTGGGCAAACAACACATCAGTGATCCTTCATTCCTAACATGCTGACATTCAAATAACTTAACTTGGTCTGCATAAAATACTGAACTCCTCAACTGAAAGTTCCAACTGTTCAAGAACTCTGAACACAACAAACCTCAAAAGACCTTCTACAGAGTCCCTGTTACTAAAGACATGAAAAGGAACACCACCACCCAGCTCAAAAATCAACTTGCTAAATTTGAAACTGCTGGTAAGGAAAAACTCCCTGCTGAAATTCCCAGCTTTCCTTGTCAAATTTTTATGGGACGGGGGCTCATTACCCCTGCCCTCTCCTCCCTTCAAGCATCTAGTCTTCAGCATTGTTTTGAACTGTTAACAATTAGCTATGTTTTCTTTAACTGATTGAAGAGGAGATTCCTTTTATTCACAATCCTCAACTGTACAACAACCAACCACATACTGTGGTTTTTGCCTCATTCTCTTTTAAGATCTTGTTCCTCATTGTTTCAGTCTCTCACATAGGAACTGCAGGTTCTTTCCACTGCTCTGAGAACTTACTGGTTTGCAGATGCCCACAGAATTGCAAATAAGAGCACTGAAGGTCAATATTTGGCACAGCTGAACAGTGGGAGGTGACTGCAAACTTCAGTACCATACTGCAGCAGTTTGCAGTCTGTTCTCAAAGTTCTCCCTCAACTAAGTGCTACAAAAATAAAGAACACAGAAGGCAACAGGATGGCTTCCCTATACCCATCATCAAGGGATTATTCAGACCTTGATTTCACACCATCTGGCAAAGCTTCCCAAGAAGAAACCAAGATAATCTTGAGTCTCTTTACCTTTACTAACTACAATTAGGACATGTTTGTTCCCAGAAGCAATGGATGGGGAGAAATAAGAGGATGGGTTTCTGGCATCAGTCTGCTTTGGAAATTTTCACTGTCCCAAATGTGAATGCATTAAATTATATTTAAGCCAGCATCTGGAATTTTACTACAGTGCATATTGGTAAGATCACACATTCAGAAAAGCCTCTGCTGCCAGAAAGCTTCCAGAGAATTACATTTCTCCAGTAACAGCTTGTAATGCCTCACAACTGGCTTTTTTTTTTTTTTTTTTTTTTTTTTAGTAACAGGAAATCAGCTAAAACTGGTATCTCAAGACACCACTAGTCAGGTTCTGGTCATACCTACAAGACCTTCTGCACTGTGAGATTTCTGCAGCCACCATTAATGAGGGCCTCAGTTTTGCGAATTACTCTAGAAAAGCCCTAATGCTAATATAATATCACCATAAGCATCCCAGGCAATTATTCAACAGCCTGTAATAAAAAGCCTTACCTCACCCATTCTGTGATCAAGGAGTAAGCGACAGGAGCTGAAACAAAAGCCATTAAACTTTGCCCACTTGTGTTTATCCTCAGATAAGTCACCAGCTCTCACCAAGGGGAGAGTTCTACATTCTCAACCACTAGCACTAATTCCTCCAACAGGATAGAGTCTTCCTCCTTCCCTATCTCAACCTCTGGTAGAGTGGAAATAAACAAGTTGAACAACTAGATCAGCTACCACGTATCTCTGCTGCCTTGGGCACACTAACACAGCAACTGCCAGCCTATGTTAAGATTCAGTATTTGGGTGGGAACAGAAAATCAAGCTCTCTTCTCTTTGCAGCAGTGCTGTGTCACCAGGCTAAAGCACACACTAAACCAAGGCTGCATCTACCTCTCTACTGCCCAAGTGGTCAGCTGATGTTCCATCTCTTGCCTCCAGCCCACCTGCATTTCTTTTTTTACGCCAACATTTCTGTGATCACATGGTATGGAAGGTTCAAGGAGCTCAACTAACAGAAAGAAAAATTATCTTGAGGAAGAAAAAACAGGCAGACCCTGTGAGCTGAGCTCCATGAACTGACTCACTATTGGGTTAAAGAGGCATCAGGGTGGGCAGAGCAGCAGAATTGCCGCCTTTCAAGCAGCTGGCCAACATATTCACCCAGGAGCTTGCTGATGTAATGGAAAGTTAACCTTACAGTAGAGTACTTTCAGCTGGGTGCGTGAGCTAATCTCACTTGTTATAGGTGCAATTATCAGAACTGATAGGAGGGCAGCCTGGATTCACCCAAGAGCTGCACCACCAGGGTGAGCTCAGGCTGCCCTCCTATCAGTTCTGATAACTGCACATCGAACCAGTGAGATTAGCTCACACACCCAGCTGAAAACTACTCTACTGTAAGGTTAACCTTCCATTACATCAGCAAACTCATCTAATCATATCACTATATGAACACTGGAAGTTTTTCTACACTGTGCATACAAAAAAAAATACAATCAAGACAGGATTTTTCAACTGCAGTCCAGTCACATATTGGTCTAGGCTATAAAATCACATGGTAAGGTTCTCACAAATGAACAAATAGCAAAGTAGAGGATGCTGCACACTAGAACTTCCTGCACACTGTAACAGAATTACAACTAAATGAAATTAAAACATTGCAACTGGCCAACACCAGAAAAGGTTTGCTTTAAGCTTAATGCTAGCTTAAGTATTCTTGGCAATTCTGACCACCTCACTAGGTCAAGTTTCATTTTATTTAAAGTTCAATATGAATCATTACATGAATTTTAAAATTAATTAAAATGTACAAGATAAAAAAATAGGCAATATTTAATGCATTACTGTTCTAAGAATCTGCCTGTTCATAATTCAGTGACAACCACTGGCAGCAGTACCAACCTTCATGCCATCTTACATTTTTTCTCAGCATCAACTCCAATGATCTACGATGCCTTTTCAGACAGATGTCACTCCAGAAATTCAGCCATCAAGGACTTCAGCTGCCTTTCTGAAAATTTTCTTTGTAATAACATCATTGTAAGATGTGTATGATAATATATGATTTCTGCATATTTGAGACTGTTTTGATCGGAATTTGATAAACTACTACATCACAGCTGAACATTCACCAACAATGTTGAAGAGCACATCTCATACACCTAGACTGCATTTCTATTTTTCTGGTCATTCTCCTGTCATGCTTTACCCCACAGTACCAGGAAGAAGCCTCATATGGGGTACTCTCTGCTTTAAGAGCACACTTCTAAAGACCACTGCAATTCTTTTATGTTTTTTGTCAAACAAAAGAGCAGCCTCAAGTAATTTTTATTTTCTTCAGGTATCACATCTTTTGTGAGTATGATGCAACCTTTCAATTTAAAAAGCTCTATTTTAAAAGTGTCAGACCAAAACTACATGCTGTATCCTAATATTGATCTCCCTAGAGCTACAATGGGTCATGGGAGGATGCAATCTACCTAACGTTTTAATCAATCCTCTCCCTTGTTGTAAGTCAACACATTAAGTATCCAGATTAAAAAATAATAAAAAAAGAAGCACATAACTATTAATAGCTTTAAGTAATAAGAGTAATAAGCAAAAAAAGAGACAATTAAGAAAAGCCTGAGGTGTTATTTTCAATGTTGACCAAAAAAAAAATTTCTAAATCTTCTGTGCCACTAAGAAATAATTCAATTCTATTTTAGTTTAAGTGCTTCTGAATGTAACACCCAGGGTGATATTGTTCAGCAATTCTGCTTCCAAAATTATTTTCAAATGCACACTGAACTATCACTGTGTTAAATGACAGAAATGTGGCATGAAAACAGCCACACAAAGAGCCATTTGAAAAGAAGATACAGAAGTATTCTGTTCCCCATGAGTGGCTTTAAGAAGGGCTGCTGGGCAGTGACTCTGAGCAGCAGCCCTGCCAGCCCATGCGACCAGCAGGTTCCTGCAAGGCACATCTGAAGCATGGAATAGCACCGGTGCACAAAAAGCAGAAGATTAAGTGGCTTTTGTGGGAAGGAAGTCCAGGACATACATCAGAACAAGGTTTAGTCAGGCGTGTGTTTCACACTTCTCTAACTCAAACTCTGTCAAAAGCAAAGTGGATACATATTGGCTTCTGAAGTGCTTATGAACCTACTGGCTACCCTTTGATTTTTAATGTAAAGTAGGGATGCCATGGCTTGCAGGAGTTTCACAGCCACGTCCACGCAATGAAGCCAATAGCTGGTTTTATAGGGCTGCTGCAATAAAACAAAGTCATGAAGGCAAATACTGACTTTATTCTCATTTAAAAACACCACAGAATAGAAAACAGCTACCTGACGACATTACAGAGTTATCAGTATGTAGCCATTAAACCAGGGCTGGAAAAAAAATTGAGTCATCCCTGACATACATGAAACTCACTCTGGCAAGGTGAACAGGAAATCACTGGTTTCTGTGACCTGAGTTCCTGGCCCTTGCAGTTGAGAAATGCCTTTACCTCGGCTGTGCCACCATCCCCACTTCTGCAGGACATCTATTCCACAAACATCAGCTCAAGTTCAAACCCTCCTAGGGAGTAGTTTGTGACCGCCTACAGTTTAACATTACCCCAAATTTGAATTAGTAATTTAAACGAGGCTTAACTAAACTACCTAAATGGCGACTAAATGCCATTCTAATTACAGAGCACACATTTGCAATTAACTAGCTCATTTCAGGAGCTAGAGCACCAAGGTACAGAAATCAGAACGCCGCTCATACATACACATTCTGGTCTAGACAGGTTAAGTGAACAGTCTGGCAATAAACTGAAGCTAAAAATGTGTGTCATACTACAGTCCTCTCTCCTACACCTTCTCTGAGGCAAACTTAACCTCACTGACTTTATGTTTAAAATAAGGTTTTGAATCTGCAGCCACTGTATTTTGTAACTATTTGTTGTCTTAATGGGTATTTTAAAGTAGTAATAAAAACACCACCCAGCAGCACTGAGCTACTAGAACTGAAGAAAATAAAGTACACAAAGTATGAGCTTGCCCCACGGAAGAGACTAAATACCACTAAGTTGACAGTCAGTAAAAGAAAAAAAAATCTGCTGGGCACATTTAGACATTTCTATGCAAGAAAAAAAGCAAAACCTCTTGTATTTTAGCTTACAAAGCAGACAAATCTGACCTTTCATTTCTGCACAAGATAAACAATCACATTTTTATCCATACACAGAAATACACATGCATTGAGTGTGTATCTGAAGCACTGTTTCAACTGTGACCAGTTACTTGTCCTTATGGGTAAACAGAAGGAAATGCTGTGAGTTATTATCAGTGCATGGATGATATGCACAGTTCTTGTTACATCTGCTTCAGTTTCAAAATGACTTAAGTTAACAACCCTTTCTTCCATAGTAGCAAACACAGAACAGGTGAGGCTCTTGGATTCCAATTCAGGTTTCAACACAGACAAGGTAGTAATTAACATTTAGAGCAATGGCTTCCTGAAACCGACTCTCCTAAGGTAAAAAATTTCTATTTACTGTTTTTTTCTTATTCACGAGTCAGCTTAAAAAAAAAAATGCAGTCATCCAAAGTCAGACTGAATTACTGTTCTTATGTTCACAAATCAAAGCTAAAGATGCTAGTAATCCCACAAACTAAGCAGGTATCAAGTGAAAGATGCTAAACACTACACAAAAATACATCTTCCCTTATTTCCTAACATCTCAGCTGGTAAAACTTTATTTTACATACACAGAGAACCATAAAGAAGAAATAATATTAGTTTGATATCTCAGTGAAAGTTCTAGTCGTAAATTAAATTATCATTAAGCACTGAGAAGCTATAGCTGCAAAAAACCTCACTTCCATAAGAAGGTATGGTCTACCTTTTAAGCCCAGATATACAGCAGTGGCCCACCTAACTTTCATGGGAACTAAACCCATATATTTTACACAAACTGACTAATTTTTGGCCATGATATTAATACAGACCATAGATATTTCTGCATATAGAAGCATTTCTTTCACTGAGCACAACCTGAAGCCACTGTCAGTCAGAGGGAGATTACAATGGCCAGGAAAAAACATTCAGTGAATGAGCAGTTCTGACAGTCTTCTGTTCAGCGATATTACATCTGCAGGAGGCGGCACACAAACTGCACGCAGAAGATTCCTGAACGCTGTCTTTTCTTGGAATTACATTTGCACATCACTGGTTCAGCGTGAAGCCAACAACTTCACGCTAAAATAAGTTTAGCTGCTTTTCCTTACGTCACCCATTTAAAAAATCTTCGTGGATAATCTCCATTTTTCCCAGCCATCCTCCTAAAACCTCCTGTAAGCACCCCTAGAATTTATTCTGCAAGACTGCTTCGCTAAACGAGCGGATCCAACAGAAACTGCTCAAAAAGGCGTTTCGTACAGACTCTCGGGACAGCTCTTCGAAAATTGTAATTTCTACTTTCTCCTTTCTGCAAACGACCGGCCGAGGCCCCCTCGGGCTGCAGGGGCACGGGCCGGGCCGGCGGGGCAGCGCGGGCGGGCACCCGTGCAGAGGCCAATAAAAGCCAGACCGAAGCGAGATATAGCCCTCCAAAAATGCCCTAGAGAGGAAGGTGGGGAAAAAGAAAGGGGAAAAGAAAAAAAAAAGGAAAAAAAAAAAAAGGCATGCGAAGGAAGCAAGGGAAGCG
>VWYP01021257.1:0-36913 GCA_013400435.1 Pycnonotus jocosus | reverse complement strand
GCTCCGTGAGCGCCCGGCGGGGCCTGAGGCGGGCCGGGGCCCCTGCGCCGCCTGCGGCCGCCCACGCTGGCGGCGTAGGGAGCGGCCGGCTGGAGAGCGGCACCGGGATGGGCAGAGTGGGCCAGGCCCTTGGCCGCCCTTACCCCAGGGGAGCGTCGGGCTGCGGCACTGCGGCGCTCGACTCGCTGCTCCCCCCCACACAGTCACGATTGGGTGCCCACGTACCCCGTAATGAATGAGGACTCGGTGAAAAAAACCCCACCAAAACACAGCCAAACGATTTGAAGGCAGCCGTTGGCAGGCACTAGGTCAAATACTTCTGGGGGGCTGAAGGGATGCTTGGGTGCCCCGGGAATTCCACTGCCAAACCCTACTGCCTGGGCTGGTCTGGTACGTCCCTGAGACCCTGAACCGGCTCCTCGGAAAAGCTGCTCCCAGCCGGGATAAACGTCCCCTGCAGTGCAGAAGTGACACGGGAAAAACATGGATTCCAAGAGAGGCAGAAACATGTCTTTTGCTTTTCCTGTTCCAATAGAGCTCTCAATGTTGTATTTCTGGTTAAGGTTTGGGGTAGGTATCTGTCCAAAGAGCCTTTTAAAATCTGAGATATTTTATGCCCTTACTAGAATACTGGAGAGCTGTATTTATGATGTGTGATTTGAAACTTAGCATACTTTCTTTTGTGCCAGGGATTTTCAAGTATGGTCCTTTCCTGGCCCTTTCTTTCACATGCGGCACAGTGCATTTCTCTAGTAGGGAAAGGTGGTTAGCAAAAGAGTAAACATTCATTAATTTACTGTTAATTATATAATTTGTTGCTGCCATTTGTAAAAGTTCATCTTAACAACATGCCCTGGTTCTGGGAGGATGAAAATAACAATTTTTTATTTCAGCAGCAGAAGGAATTTTTTTCAATAATGCAATATTTCTGTAGGCATTCATAGCCAGGTAGGCAGGAGCAACAGTGAAGACACTAAGTTTGCCTTTGTTTCTCACGGAGTTCATGTCTAATGTACTTTCCATTTTTTTTTTCGTGCATTTGGTAAACAAATACTTTTTGTGACGACAAGGAAAATGCATAATCTTTTCAGAAAGGTATGCAGCCTTTCACGATGTGGTTCAGCACTGTTTAAGAACTGGAAGTGTTACAATATACTGTGGTTCTTGGGTGCCCAAGGGAAAGAGATTTTTATTATCATTGGTCACAGGACTGCCAAATGTTATCTCGTAAATTCGTGTCTTTCACAATGGATGAGGTAAGAAATAACCTTTTTTCATTCTGGTTGGTTTAGGTGGTAATGTCCATGGCAGTGAGATAGAGCTACATTGCTTTTGTGGTTATTTGAATAACAAAGAGAGACATTTTACACCACGGAAGTTGTTCACCAAATGCAAAATATGGTCCCCTAAGCTCTCCCATAAAAATACATTGTGGGAAAACAATATGAATAGTACTTGTTTTCTCTCTTGTAGTAAGGGCTTCACATTGCTTAAAAACATTTATCTTGGTTTTCAAATATGTAATGGTGAGAAAATAGCATGTAACTTATGGGGATATCTTCAAGCAGGAAATCATGATTTTGGGGAATTCCATTTTAAGTAAAACATTGTGGATTGATTATTGAAAAAAATGAAAGTGAGCTTGCACCTTTGAAACCTACTGCAAAACTGGTACAGGCTTAATGAGGAAGCAAGATGCAAGCCAATGGGTTTTATGTGAGGTTAATGTCCCATTTCTCTGGGTTGTGAAAAGCAGTGTGGGGGGGTGTTTCTTTTCCTACAGCAATTCACAGGCTTTGGAAGAGTCTGCAAATTGGTGTTCATTTTAAGAAATAAAGCAAATGCAAATGGATCCCTGAGGTTTCTGTGTACAATATAATAAATCCAAACTTTTTTCATTCCTGCAGTGATGCGCTTCTCTTCAAAAGCAAAGGCTTCATTAAGTATGTCATTGAACTATAAAAAACTGAACTCAACAAGTAAATTTCAGGATTCTGTAGATTCTATTTATTTGATTCAAATATGGAACATACAATTTTGTGACTTATTTTTTGTGAAATTAATAAAAAGCTTTGCAAACTTAAATGTAGGATGCTACCTGCCATAACTCAAGGTTGAGTTATGATGAAGGACTCATCTCTGTCCCTCTTGTCTTCAGATACAGAAACAAAAACCATTCACCTTATTTAGAAAATCTGCTGGCTAGGGTTGCCTCCAGGTTGGTTCCCAACCAGCCTAGCCAGTTTCAGTCTCTCCTTGCCAGTGAGACATAGGAAGACTATTTTGTTTTTGTATTTCTTTTAATGCAAGCAGACGTGACTCACTAGGTGAATTTGCACACAGCAATAGCTCCAGCATGAGATGTGGTGGAATTACTGTGCTTCTTGTCTGCTGACTTGCTCCTGCATGGCAAATCCAATTCCTCCTGGGTTTGTAGGGCACATGGTGCATCTCCAGACTGAATGATGTCAGTCCCAAGTATGCACTGTCCTTTGGAGCTGCTGTGCAAGTGTGGCAGATCTTTGTGTACCAAGCAATGTCTTGCCGAAACAACTAGGTTTTTTACACCAACTGGGTGAAGTCCTAAATTCTTGCTCCTGTCTACAGTCTGAACTCTTGCAAGATAGGAGGCTGAGGATGCTCAGTGGGGAATAATGAGCACAGCACCCTTCTTCAAACCAATCTTTAAATTTCAGATTTGTGATAATGCCTACCAGCATCTTGACCAATCTTTGACCCCTGCTTGTCATGTTGACCAGAAATGTCTTTTGTCCTTGTACTGTTGCCTTGTAATGTTGCCTCTTGGACAATATTTGCCCCTCACATTGGATGATCTCTTTGTAAATGCTGCCATTTTGCAAGAAACAGGAGTAATACAAATGCTGACAGTAATGTGAGGAATCAGGTGTCACATTTGTCTTGTTTGTCGACCCTGTCCTTTGGGGACATACCAAGTCAGTATGGTCATTTGCCTGAATAAAGGTTTCCAGAGTCAGGCCTGTATTTATGGCACTTTTCTGTTCTCAGAGGAGAGGGATGTCATGAAACAACCCTTGCAAACTCACAAGCAGCACAGTAACCAGATAGAGGGATGGAGCAGCTCTCCTGTGAGGAAAGGCTGAGAGAATCGGGTTTTTTTCAGGCTGGAGAAGAGCAGGCTTCAGGGTGACCCAATTGCAGCCTTCAGTACCTGAAAGGAGCCTACAGGGAAGAAGATGGACTTTTCACTGGAGCATGTAGTGACATGACAAGGGGGAATGGCTTCAAACTGAAAGTAGGTTTAGATTAGATATATGGAAAAAATTATTTACAGTGAGGGTGGTGAGGTACTGGAACAAGCTGCCCAGGGAAGTTGTGGCTGCCCCATCCCTAGAAATGTTGAAAGCCAGATTGGATGGGTTTCTGAGCAGTCCAGTGTACTGAAAGATGTCCCTGCTTGTGGCAGGCAGTTTAGAACTAGATGATCTTTAAAAGCCTCTTCTAACCCAGGCCATTCTATTATTCTGTCCTAACTATCATTACTCCAGCATCGTGACTGTTGTCTTTGGCTGCCGCCGACAAGATTATTCTGCAGATACGCAAATGAAGCAAGATAAAATGTTCGCCTCTTGGCCCCCTTTTAAGTTTTGCCATTTGCTTTTTTTAAAAAGTGCTCTGCAGCAATAAGAAAGCCACATTCACCAGCAAGTGAATGCTGTAAAAGTTATGAACACAGGCTTCTATTGAACAATTGCTACAGGAAAAATACAGCATCTCTTGTTTTGTAGTGTGTTTACTGTATCGTCCTGGTATACATCCATTACTTCAATTATCTAAAGAAAGAGGCTTTGATAGATTACGACCCAATGATGTGATCCTTGTGAGAGGCACACACATGCACTTATTGTTTAAGGTAGAAAATGGTTGCTTTGTGCAGTTACAGTGGTGTAGCAGGGAATATAGCTCAGTAGAAGCAGGAAGGCAGCCTAACCCTTAGCCCCACACTCACGCCAACAATGATTACTTCCTTAAGTGAGGTGAGATACGACCTTCATGGCAGTTTCCTTCATCCATGTGAAACACTCGCGTCTTGGGAGACATAGGAGGTTTCCAGTAGTGTTAAGCTATTTGAAAAATGCACCATCTCGTGTGTTGTTTGTACAAGAGTTACAGATCCAAGCTGGTGAGCTGACAGATTGAAAAATACATTTCCTACACCAGGGAATCAGAGCCTTGAGTAAAGGCCCCTCTCGCCTTTCCACCCCTCCGCTTGCAGGCAGCAGCAACTGCTGGAATGAGCAGGAGCAAGGCGATGGTGTGTGCCACGTGTCCTGTAATTCCAGTTCTCCGTTTGATTATTTGTTAATAAGTAAACCCCACTGGGGTTGGGCAGGTCTCGGTAGATCCTTCTCCTCTAGCCAGATGTGTAAGGGTTAGTGAGCAGCGTTGCAGCTGAGCTGCGCTGATGGGCTCTTGTGTCTGAACAGGGCACCAAGGGCTGCTCAGGCTGCCA
This sequence comes from Pycnonotus jocosus, assembly GCA_013400435.1. Classification (NCBI taxonomy): domain Eukaryota; kingdom Metazoa; phylum Chordata; class Aves; order Passeriformes; family Pycnonotidae; genus Pycnonotus; species Pycnonotus jocosus. Next base: position 32,421 of record VWYP01021257.1, on the reverse strand, counting down.
CTGCTGCGAGAGCGAGGCCTTTGGGCAACTGGCCTCGTTGTCTATTTACATTAGCAAGTGCTTCCCAGCCTAGAATAAGGTACTGCTGTCATACTTTGCATGTTAGATTAGGGGGGAAAAATACTTAGACATGTAATGCAATGTGACATTTTATTGCCTTTTTTTCTTTTTTTTAAAATTTCAGGAAAGGAGGTATGCTTTCCCAAAGAAAAGTGTTTTTTTCTTAAAATGAATTAATGATAAATGCATAAATGCTAGACAGTGGGGTTCTTTAAATTCCAGAAGGAAAATATTAGAGAATAAATGAAATATTACAGAATTAATTAAAGCATCAATTCTGTGTGTACAGTAGTCAGCTCTTTATTCTCTTTACTCATATCAGGACATTGTTTCTATAAAAAGTAAAGTGAATGACAGATTCTGATGGGAAACAAGTACTGCGTACCCTGTGCCACTGTGGCCCCAGCAGTCTGCCTTTGTATTTTGCAGTTGTTCCATTTTGATTAAAGGACATCTACATCAGCCTAGGAGCATTAAATCGGGCTTTGTCTTGCACATACTAAAGCAGCAGTACATCTAGTACTTGACATTAGACTTGAGGTAGCAGTATGCACATCAAGGCCTTGGGTACAAATGCTGAACAGCTGAAGCCAAGTGTTGCAGATTGTGTCACTTACTGTCTTTTTAATCACTTTGTCACTTCGTTCTGTTTCCTTTACCTGTAAAAATGTGACTGTAGCTTCTGTTATAGTTACTGGCATGCCTACAATCTGGAATCCTCTCCAAACTCATTCCAAAGGGACGAGTCTCTCCCTTTGTGCCTCAAGTTGGATCAGCCTGGACTCTGCTCCCTCTTGGTAGGCAGGTCCTGAGTCCACCAGTGCACTTACCCTTGTGCCACTGTGCTTACTCTGCATGTGACTTGGCTCCCAGATCTGCCCTTGGAGGCTGCACCTGGCACTTAAACGAATTGATTAACCAAAATTAATTGCTTGGCACAACGTTTAGGAACAAAAGATTTCACACAGAGAAGGACTTGTACCACCACTCCTGTCTAATCTACCACACAATCACATGTAATTTGTCCAAGGTAGTCAGACTATCCTTCCTGTTTTTTCTGAGTAGCTGCCCTGTATGAACAAAATTATTGGTGTCTCAGCACCAGAGCACCAACCCTATAAAACTTCCTGAAAGTCACTTTTCAGACACTCAGTTGCAAATTTCAGTTTCAGGTACTCCTTATGCATTTGATTTCCAGGTTTCAGCCTAAACCAGCCATTGAACCCCTGGGCTAGAGTCAATGAGTAGAAGCTTTTACAGTTCACTGCCTGGTTTTGTCTCCTGCTTTTGTCAGAGGATGACTTGTTTGTCCCTGTCTTTTGGGCTTTGCTGATAGTTTATCTAGTGGCGGTCATTAAGCTGAACGCACCTATGCATATAGCTCCAGTTAATCCAGTACAGCTACTCACTTGTCTTTTGCAACAAAAGGTGATATGAAATACTTACCAGTAAGTAAAAAGCAAACATTTTTTCATTTAAACCATGTGTGACAGTTGGCATTGCATTACACCTACATCTGACTGAATGCTACTGCCATTGGTGAGTGGGAATTTTGCAATGTAAGCGTTGTACAATCTTAAACAGTCAAAACTCTCTATTAAACAAAAAAAAAAAATCTCAAACCTATATTTTGTAAGAGAACCATAAACTGCTAAAGTAGGAATATAACAGTATAGAAATAGTCAAAATACATTATGGTTCAATGCACTTAGTTAAATTATTGGTGCATAATGTGGGAAAAAAAACCCCTAGAAACATAGAACAAGGAAAATGCTGAAGCTTAATTCAGATTACTTCTTTGTATTTATATTCTGAATTGCAATGGTCTGAACTTCTATTTTACATAAAGAGAAAAGTACTTAGTGATTTTGCTATGATAACTGAGCAATACTAGAAATAGAGCACAGTTCTGAAAGAATCAGTTATATAGACATTTGGGATTCATAATGGGAGATAATGGTCTTTTTGATGATGAATCCCCTATATAAGCCAAGAATATTTCAAGAGCTTGTTTCAAAGTAGATCCATTAGCATAACTCAAAACTTATCCTTAGTTTCCAGATAAGGAAAGTTCTTGTGTTGTTGTAATAACAGAAAGTTAAGAGTGTTACAGAGTTTTTGAAGAAATTACGTGCTTGTTACAGAGCCAGATTTCAGACACAAACCTTACAGTGTGTAAATTTTAACGCAAAACACAGGGTCTGCATGGAAGTGTGGAAAAATAAGGGTTGGAGTTATTTGCATAATATCATAAATATTTTTTTTGAAACAACTTCTGGGTCATGAGTTCATTAAGTGTCCTTCTTGGATAAACTGGCAGCATGGACTCTTCCTACACAGGATGTTTCTAAACTCCTTGCCAACACTTTTTTTTCTTTTCTTTTTTTTTTTCCCTTAACAGTTCAATGTAATGCCCAAAGTCCTGTAAAAACCATGGTCAAAAAACTGTGGTCAAATATATGGGAAGCATGAACTGTTTGGTTTTATATTGATAGCATTTTTTGATAGTTAATCTTGTGCTCATGGAGTGCATGGGAACACCTCTGTTATATAATATACTAAATAAAAGATAGATAGATAGATAGATAGATCTGAAATGCTTAGATGTATGACTTCATGTTTTATTAATTTAATAGTATTTGTAATGGCCATGCCTGTCTTCAGATATTACTCATCTTCACCAAAGATACTGTGATAGAAAGAGCCTATTGGACATGACACTTCCACACCAGTTCCTGTGTGTTCTTTATTTCCTTGAAATACGTAGTTGGAAAATTGAATGTTATCAAAAGAAGGTTCAGTGGTGTAGGAAGCAAAGACTTGTCCATATTACCTTTCTTTAAAAAGTGTTTTGGCTACTTTATTGCAGAAAGAATGTAGTATTGTTCTACCTCGAGTGTATTATTAAGCAACTTGTGCAGTTACTGTTGAGTTGGCTAGCTGGTTCAAAAATGCAGTGTATTTAATTCCAGTTTGTAAGCCAGTGATCTCCCATTTTATATCAATTTATTTCTTGGTGGTTTTTTCTAGTTTATTGTATTTATCTCAACTATTTAAAATGTCTGCAAATGTCCCCATGGTAATGGAATTCACTTGGCAGCACTATATAGTTATATGAATCATTACAGGACAGTAAATAAATGATTTAAAGCATAACTAAATACCAAATGGAAGCTGAGAGGTTTTGTAACCACAGAAAGAATTTATTGTGAAGATACCTCAACACCATTAATTTTTTTTCCTGGAAACTCCTAGTTTGAAAAAGTTGGTTTGGACCTGAAAGTTTGGTCCTGATGTTCTGGGGGATGTCCCCCAAAAGAAAACCTTTCCCTGCAGATGAGTGGGTCACCCCATAATTCTGTTGTGCCTGAGTCCAGACAGCAAAGGTGGCCAAAGCATTGGAACCTGTATGAAAGAATGGGGATCGCTTAAATTTGAGATCATGCATCGATTAGTGCTATGGTCTGTCCATAGTGGACAAATGTAGAAGTAATCCTTTGGAAAGGTTCATAGCTTGAGCCTGTGCCTTTGACAGAAAGCAGGCTTAAGCAGTATTTATGGACTGTCAAAAGATGTAGTGTATGTGCATGAACTTCCAATGAATAAACAAGTCACTGTTTTTTTGTAATGGCATGTAATGGAATAAGATGGCTGAATACTTGCAGAGCATTTTTTGCAACAGATCAGTATTCGATTTTCTTGGGCTACCACTGGCAAAGCAGCGTTTTTCAGAGTATTCATAATCACCACAGCTATGAAAAGATTGTCCGTTCAACTCAATGTCTTAGATGGACCCATTAGCTACTGTTGTCTTCTTGCATAAATGAAGTTGCAGAAGTGACAGGGTTTTAATGTAGGAAGTCTTAATCCATTGTGATAGCTACATGGCTTCTTCTTTGAACATAAAGGAAGACTGTGCAGTCAAGCGTATTTTAATTCCATATCTAAAGTTCAGCAAATGGAAGAGAGAGCATTGAAAGCCTTAAATAAACTACAATGTGATAAATCATAACAAAGTATAAAATGAAAACATTCTGTTTATTTAGAGAATGTTCTCAAAGAACGGAATACTTTCTGGAATGGAATACAATGGAATACAATCAGTCTTGAACCAAAGCATACATTTATGTAGACCGGTGTTAATTCACAGTTTATTTATAAAATGATTCCATTTTTGATAACATCTGTATATGGCAAGGTGCCTAACCTTTGGGGCACAATGGGGAGAAGTTATAAAGTTAGTATCCTCCTTCCTCTTGATGTGCAAGCAAAGAAGCTGGAAGGAATCACAGTGTTACTCTGCTGACTGAACTCAGGCAGCAGCATCTGCTGGGTCTTACTGACTTCTGCTCATCAGAGAAAAGACAGAACTGCTCTAAAATGGAGGCAACAGGAAATCTTGCTAGGAGGCTCTCAGAACAGCCAACCAAGGCAGGGTAGGTACAAGGCTGTAGACCTGTTGTGGTACAGAGTCAACACTGACTTCACTCATGGCGCAAACTAGACAAAATCACACAAAGTGACAAAAATAAATCAGAATTTACCTAACTCCAGCTGTTTACACAAAGCACAAAAGTCATGCCTATTATAACTCTGCTATTCTCTCTGGTTACTTGACTGCGAAGCTACTAAAATCTAATTTCTATTTGAGTGAATTTTTGAAAGAGCAGTGAATACTTTTGAATAATGCACATAGTAGGTAAATATGTGGAATTTCTGTATGGAAACAAAGCTCCTAAAACACATCTTTGTGTACAGAAATTCCACTTGCTGTACATCACTGAAAAATTCAGTATGGCAGAAAAAATAAATCTGATTGGCCATAAGATTTTTTTCTGTAATAGTTATGACCTAAAATATATCTTTAATGTTGGAAAAAGTAACATATTGTTCATTTCGTCTGATGGATTTTATCACTTCCTGCCTGATAATTGAGGAATTCAGAATGCGTTTTGGCCAACAAGAAGTATGTCCGCACTAGGGACATTTCTTGCTCGCTTTTCAGGAAACACAGCTACATTACTGCTATTAATACAGGCGTTCTCACTATCATTTATCTAATGCTGTCTGGCCTCTGTCATTTTTCTAGATCCCTCTTATCTGTTCTGCAGTGGGCCTCTATCCTGCAATTAATTCCACTTGGCACAGAGGTTGGCAGTGCTTGCCATGGGGTCCCAGCCCTTACAAATACCTGTAGCAAACACAGAGGAGATTGCAGTACCTATGTGGGCAAATAGCAAGCCAGCAACTTTCTCACATTTGTGTGGAGATCAGACCGAACTCCTTCAGACACAGTTACACAAAGTGACCATTCATCCCTCAGCATGTGAGCCTTTAGAGCAGGCACCATAGGCTTCCAGGGCAACAGGGGACCCTGTCCTTGGCAGGGCAAGTAATTAGAAGCAAGATGAGACCTGGCTGGCCTGCTTTCCATTGCCTGCTCCCATCTTCTCTCAGCTTGAGCTCTCCACACTCATTGATTTGTTTCTTTTCTTTTTTTTTAAATGAAGCTTAAATATTCTAAAACAAAAAAAAAATCTATTTAATAAGAAAAATACATTAGCAAATGGAAGGGTATTTTTAAGACTTTTCTCCTCAGTAAACTGGCTTTCATTGAGCATTACATGCATCTCTGGTAAATAAATTAGAATTAAAAAAATAGCATTAAACTCATAAAACAATTGCTGTATTTTGCTGATGGCTGGCATCTCTGCAGTACAGCTGCTTCTCCCAGCCTCCTGGGAGCAGAAAAAGGGACAATAGTGAGCTATGCAGTGCAACTGACATCTCTTCCACACCACCAATCTAAAGGCACACACACACACATTTACCAATATTCACCATCAGATCAGAGTAATTTCTGTAGGTTTGGCAGCATCTTGAAAGGCTTTCTGTCACCCAACCAGGAGCCAGCCGATGATCAGTGCAGGAGGTCACATAGGATGGTCTTAATAAACTCTTTTGCCCATGCAATCTGTCACGGGTCAGACAATGCCTTTGTATCTCTCAGAACACATCTCTTTTCTTTGCATCTATTCTAGCAGGTGCAGCTCTGTGTGTCAGCCACCCCAAACAGCCAGCTGTGCTTGCAGTGAAACATTACGATCTGCAGCCATCAGAGGAGAGGAGTCATCACCAAAGGCTGTAAATAAAAGGAGAAGAATGTAGTGGCTTTGGGATTTCTGCCCAAACAGATAAACCTTAACTGCTGTTATGCCTTTGCTTTCTTAAGAAGCCCCAAGTGCTATTTCTGATCAGAGAAGAAAGAAGTCCTCTGCCATGACCCTCATCAGGGTCAGCTGTTCCATGCCGGAGTTCACACTCCACCATTGCCAGGACTGTGTTGCTCAACTCCAAGTGCAATCCCCTATGCTGTATTCCACATGGGTCCCCTGATTCTTCTAGTGAGTCCTACATTCTTGCACTTCCTCTGCTGATTTATGGAAGTTTTTCATTAGTGCCTGTGTCCAATGAGGAGTCCTCTACATTAAAGTAGGTCTTGCAAATGCAGGAGGGAACAGGAAGGTTATAAGTAACTGGGTAATGGGTAATTCAGTTAGTCTTCCAGGGGCTAAGAGACAAGAAGACTTACTCTAAGGAGAAGTCACTCCTCAGGAAATCCTTATGGATCATTGTTCCTATGGAGCAGGAAAACAAGCCTCTCACAATAGAAAATATCTTCCCATCAGCAGCATTAGAAACTGATACAGCAACCAAGCTCTGGTAGAGTGAGTCATCACTCAGCAATTTTTCTTCAGTGCTTTCCCACTGATTGCTAGCAAAGGTCATGGGTTGCTAAGCCAGAGTCTGGAGCTGTAAGATGGGAAGGGCCATCAGGAAGCCCTGATGCTGACAAAGATGTTTACTTCTAAATTTCAGTCAAGCTCAGAATTAGAGTATTGGGGGAAGATCCATCCTCTTTCATCTAAATTTCAGACTTGCATTTTAGCTAATCTGAGAGAAGTGTTGTGGTTGCTATGGCTAAGATATATGTATGGTCCAAAACTCAGAGTTATTCTTTTAGTAGAGAGAGACCAAAGAAGACGGGAGAAATTAAAAGGGTATAGTGCTGTCATGTCCCCTGCTGAGATTCAGTCCCAGTTCAGGGTTAGCTCCAGGTTATGGCACAGAAAGTAGCTTTGACTGCAATGTTCCCCTGCCTGTTGTGATAAAAGTCACTTGCCTCTGAGTGACTTCAAGCCATCATTCAGCTTTTCTCCATTCCTTATTTGTACTGCCCAAGTAATTAATTTACCACCTGTAAATCTGTGATAGGAGGAATTACGTTCAAAAAAGGAAAATTTTTGCTTTCTGCTTCATTTATCTTAAAACTAAATCCGTAACGAGGTGTCACATTCCCTTCCTTCCTGCACATGTAGGCTTGTCTCTAATAGCCACCCTCCCCTAACCACCCTCCCATTTATCTCTGGTGTAGCACCATTGCCTGTAGCAACACTGAGAACAGTTAAGACATCAATGTTTTATCACTGTTTGGTCTAACCTTACTTAATGCAAGTCTGGGTGATGGAATAATAATAAAATACCAACACCTTAAAGGACCTCTCCTGCCCTAAAGCTATTATTTCTATCAACAATTCAGCCACAGGAGAAGGAGGAAGGACCCAGGTTTTAGGGTTACATTGGGGCAGCAGGTATAAGGAGAGGTAAAAAACTTGAGCCAGATTTCATGTCCATTGTATTCTCATGTTTCTGCAATATCACTGTGAAAAATTAGACAAAAGTGCTTCAGTAGTGTTAATCAACCATTGGTGACATCCTGAGCTCTACAAAATTTATGGCCTTCATGGAGGTCTCTGGCTCTTTTTTTCAAGATTGCAGGGAGACTGTTTAATTTTTGCATTTCATGGTGGTTTGGTTCCCTGTGATTTCCCCCTGTGAGGGTAAAGCGACAGGCTGTGCTTGGGTAGTTTCTATCCTGAGAATGTCCAGACGTGCCCCATCCCCTAATGAGATTATTTTTACTCTGTCTTAAGGGTATTTTAGGTCTTCACAGAAATTAGGTTTTAGCTGCATACCTCGCAGGCATATATATATATATAAAGACTGGTGTTGGCTGCATGCAGTACTGCTCAAAGTATATCAGAAATACGTAATATATGATAAGCAGAAATATATTCTTGGGGTTTCAATCATCTTGCTTTTAAGTGAGGTATTTCAGGACTTCAGCAAAATGCACATGTCTTGCATTAGGGAAGCTTAGCAGGCTCAGAATATGTATATCCCCATTTCCCTTCAGCTTGTGAAGCTGCCTTACTACCAAAGCTGAGTAAAGTATCTTTATTGAGTCAGTGTAAACATCTCCTATTCAGCTCTCAGCCCTGCAATCACATACTGGCTGATTTTTATGTTGGTGGGGTTTTGGTTTTTTTTTTCTCTGCAGCGTTTTTCTTTTTCGGAAATAAGAACTTTCTCATGCCTGTTGATTTCATCATACAGGAATTTAATTCAGCAGTCACCTTAAAAGGCCATTCATTTAGATTTAGGGAGGAGCACATTTGCTTCCTTTGCAAAAATGTGATGTCAAGGCTTATATTTTTTCCCCTCTCAATTCATCTTAAAATAGGAAATGCCGAAAGAGGAGGGTCCACAGTAGAACACAGCACACATTTACATGGTCACCTAAATGAACAGAGCTGAAAGACTCATAAGCAATGCCTCTTTCACTGAACGTGAGTACGCTGATTGTTCTTTCTGAGGGTCACAGGTATGGAAAAAAGGCACAACCTCTTTTAGTAGGGTGCTGATTCAAGCTTCTTAATTAGCCAGCTAAGAGATCAAAGAGCAGAAAGAAGTCAGATGAAAGCTAGGTTCTGGTGTGGCTGCAATTCCTTTCCTAACTATCTGTTTCCCAGATTACAATGATGTCAGGCTGTGTCCGTCACAATTAACATGAGGAGGAGGAGGATAAAACAAAAGCTTGTTTACTGTAGGCTGTACCAAAACAGTTTTTGTATAGATTTCTCCAAATGAAATCAGTTATTGTAGATGAGTCTGGTCGCTCCAGGCATTATTAAAGTTGTCTGCACATCTCACAAAGCCCTGTTTACAGCCAGTTATAATTTCTTCTGACTTCAGCTCCTAGAACTGAGCTGTTCAGAGCTGTCTGGCTCTACTAGGTACACCTACGGACGCGTGGCTGTAATTTTCAGATACTGCCTAAAAGGCTTGTTCAGGTCAAAGGCGTTTGGAGTGGAGATTGGGCCTTTGCATTCAGGAGGGCTGGGGGGAGGAGGAAGAGGTGATCTTGCTGAAAGAGCTCTCTCTTTTATGCTCCTTCAGCAAACTCAGCCACAGGTCGCTCAGTCAGAGAGGGGCCCTTGAAGGTTTGTCACTCACAAATGATCAAAAGAAACCTTCACAGTTTTAGCAGCTAACCTCCCTGATGACTTGTCTTCCCAGAGCACACTCCAATCCAAATTTAAGTTAACTTTTCTCCCTGTACAGTTACAATGCTGACTCTGTGGCAGGGGTCACACCTAATGTTGAGATCTGAACTGAGGGGCCACAGCCTGGTTTTCAGCCAGCTTGCCCTGACTCGCACTATGGAGGAAAGGGGAAGCTGCTGCACAGCAGAAGCCTCAGAATAGTGGAAATTGGTCCTGGAGGTGGTAGAAGGAAGGATGAAAGTTTTAAACCAGAATCAGAGATGGAGGAGAACATTGATGATGAAGTAAAGTGCAAGACAGAAGCTGGAAGGGACTATCAGAGCTTGGGAATACCCACAAAGAGAACTTGTGGTTGAACCTGGCTGAGTTGACACAGGAGAAAAGGAGAAAAGAGAAAGGCAATGGGAACACTGATGCTGAGACAAGGAGAGGGGGAACAGTGCTAGTCTAAGAAACAAGCCATATATGAGGCTGATGTCTGTGGTCCATTGTTGCTTCTCGTGACTTTTCCTCCATTGACTGGCCAGCCCTGGTACCAGCTGCCAAGGGGGTCCCCTCTGTGACCACGCTGTCACCTGGGACCCCTCATGGGCTCTTCTCTGGCTAGAGATGTTCCCCAGAGATGGTGGAGGTGAGGTTTAGAGAGAGATGACCCTGCTGCCTGGGTTACATAGGTTTTATTGTTCTTAGAGAGAAGCAGCCAAGCCAGGAGGTCCTGGCCTGGTGGGGGTCTTGCAGCAGGGCAAGGCTCCAGGCGCTTGTCCTGATGTTTTATTAGGGGGAGTTTCTTTCCAAGAGATAAGGGATACTCCAATAACAAAAATTCAAGGGAAGATACAAACTAGACAGACAAAAACTATCACCATTGGGAATAGAGGACAGGGGAGGGGGTCTGGGACTGGGCCAATCACCCTGCAGGACCCTCCGAAACTTCTAGAAGAAGGGAGATGCCCCAGGTGGATGGCAGCGCCCCAGGGGAGGGGGATTTACAGTGATTGACACATACCACTTTGGGAAGGGACCAAAAGCAAGTTTACACAGGGGAATACAGAGGGCAAAACCATTCACTAAACTAAAAACATAACTAATAAACATATAAAGGCTAAAATGCACCACCACAGTCCATTAATCTTGGATTTACTAAGGCCTAGGTTTTGCTGTGCAAGAAGATTAGGACTGGGTGGGAAGTTTACAGAGTGGAGGTAAGGACTGGATCAATCATAACTACAGGACTTAAAGCTAAGGGCAAAGAGAAGATGTGCTATTGATAAATGGCCCCTGGGGTTTAAATGCTGCCTTGGGCTCTGTCCCACTGCTCTGTCCAACTCCTTCCATTCCAGGCAAACTTTGTCTTTGTTTACCCGGAAGCTCCTAATTTCCCTGGTGGTCAATGCGACTCCTGATGTGAGAAAGTGCTGCATTCAGAGCTGTAGCTAAAGTCAATGGGGGCTATGTTTTTCATATATGAAAAAAACCCCAAAACAACAACCCAAACATTAAGTGCTTAAAAGGATCAGGTTTTANCCCCCCCCCCCCATTTTTTATCCACTCACCTCACAAGTTTTCTTAAAAAATTTTTGTGAAATACTCAGATTTTATATTATTAAATGCCAATAAACAAGCATCTTGGGGAACAAAAAATCCTTCTGTTGTTACAAAAGAATACAGCAAAGTCAAGTCTGAAGCCCCATTAAACAACCAGTAAAACACAAATCATTGAACAGTTGCTAATTACATAATCAGGTCCTGTTCTGTGTACTGGCTGAAGCAAAGATACTCTGAAAATATAGTTGTGTATCATGCTAGCAGGAGCTGAGTCATCCATGGAAGTACTAACTGGAAAAATAGAATCTATTTCTTCTCATGTTATAGTAAGAGAGTAAATGCAAAGATTTTAAGCTTTCTTTACCTGCAGACCCCTATAAATGTTATTGGAAAGATGCAGACCCTTGAATAGTGACTACACAACAGCTTGTTCTTTAGTTATTTCTGCTGCGGCCCTTGGAAGTCATCTCTGGAACCCTGGGAGTCTGCAGACCACGTTTGAGACTGCTGTCTGTGACTGTATAGCTCACAAAGGCAAAAAAAAATGTGTTAAACCAAGAATTGTATTTTCAGTCTGTCCACTAAAATGCTCTGTGTCATAAGAAAGCATATGAAACATTCAACACCCTTGCTGCCAGCAGTCATCTTGACAGAAGGGAACAAGTTTGTTCTGATTATGCCATATCAGATGTTCTGCCTAAGACTTGTCTGCTGGTTTTCTTTTTCTTCTCCCTCTCCAGTGCCACTGACAAATCTTGTGTTTCTCTAGTTGACCACTGTTATCGTACCCAAGCCCAAGTTAAGATCCCAGCACACTAACTCACCTCTGCCAATGCAGTCCAGCTCCTAACATGCATCATGTAGGGCTGAAATCCAGTTTTAAGGCTCCCATACTTGAATGTTTCCATTCCACTGCAAACTGAGAATGATATTTGATTCTGCTAAAACAAACATTATGAAGGTGTTTCCCCTTGGAGTTTGGGAACTTCTGTCACTGATGTGTAAGGATCTGTAATTACAGCAGTGTTCCCTTCCATCCACCACAGCTGTCTCCAGCAATGTTCCCCCTCATTAGCAAACTGTCCTATAATTTAAGATTAGAGCTTGAGCATGAGGCAGTAATTGCCCCTTTCTGTTTGTGTCCTTACAGAATTCATGTTGTCAAGCTGAGGCATCTGTTGTGCTTAGACCTTTCCACCTTTCAGAAACAGGTCTTTACTTGAGCTTTATTTTGTTTTGCCTGGTTTGCACCAATAGTTCCCCCAGTGCAAATGCTGTGAGAGCTGATTGTAGATAGCCCTGGCTTCAGGAAAGCCAAGCCTCTGATACTCTTGATAGTGTTAAAACTACTGAGGATTTTTTCTCACCATCTGACATTCAGCTTTTTATTACATCGGTGACCTATGTCACTTTCCCATTAAGTTATTCTGTCTGTGAAAATGATGGCAGAAGCATTGAAAGTGATGTGAAATGATAGGTTTATTCAGTTCCCCATTCTGAATAGCTGCTCATTTCTGGAGTATGGGACAAGACACGTTTATCTTTATTCGTTACCCTTTAAAATGACACATATTTTAAAATTCTCTTAGTTCCATCTATGTGATATATGAGATCTTCCTGAGCTCGTAATTTGTCACTGCTGCCTTTGTATGACTTAGTAATAAAAATCTTAGTAATGGATGCTGGGCTGGTGGCAAAGGATGTAGCTCCTTGCTCCCTTATCTCTGATTTTTGATCTTTAAGCCATGAACCCTGGATGTTCTTCTCTGGAAAACTTGGTGTTTGCTAGCTGAACAAATGAAATAAATTTGCCTGCAAGCTCCTTTTAGCTATTCATTTATTTTTAATTCAATTTGCAAAACATAAAACAGGATGAATTCTGAGCTGCAATCACATTTAAAAAAGGATTAAAAAAGCAGACCAACCCATAAGAGCTTTAGCAAACCACTAGCTTTTTCCCACATGCCAGGGCTCTTCGTCACATTTTTCAAAACTACCAAAATGAACAAAAAGGGCTCAGTGTGGGTGGGCTTGGGACAGAGGTCTAACGCATGTGAACATGGGCTCAGAGTACTTAAGCTGTTTTCTGCTTCAGTCTGTCTGCCTCCTGCCTGACTATCTGCGTGGCAGAGGTGTGTGTGTGTATACACACATGAGTACATGTGCACATCTTGCTCCAGGTGTGTAACATCCACGTTTTATAAATTACACTTTGAGTAGCTACTCACTGCCTTTGCTTTTCCTGATGTTTCCTGTTCCAGCTTTTTTCTTGAACCACCAGTATTAACTTACTTTCGCTTTACTGCCAGAACATGACACAATGCAAGAGATAAATTTCAAAGTTCCACAGATAATTTATAATGATTCCTTTCCAATTACCCCCAGTTAGTGTGGATAAATATTTCCCCAGAAGATAAAACCCTACACCACATTCTGGCATTCGCATTGACTTTTTGAAGGGACTGATTTTTACAAAGCGATCTGCTGCTTCATGAGAAGAAGAAAATTCCATTTCTGAAAATCAAGCCTTTGTTTTCAGAGAAACCCATACAGCTTGCATTTGCTGACTCTCTTCATGTGTTGCCAATGAATGGGGATGGCCTGAGCCTGACTTTTCCTTCCTCATTATACGTGGTGTGTGTTTGCTTCTATCGTGGGCTGTGTTTTCAGTGTGTTTGCTTAGTTTCTCACTGTCTGCCATACTGACTTCTTTATTCTTTCACTTCTGCGTTTGCTGCATATTTTATTTCTGTTTTGCATCTGCGCTCTGCTTGCTTTGCTCAGCTGAATTTAGCATCCTGATTGTATGAGGATGTGCCTTTTTTGGTCATTTTAACCTCTTCTGCCTTAATGCTCTGTTGGAGAGACTGCAGAGGGCAAGTAAAATAACTAAAACCCTAAAATAAAGTCCTACTAACAACAAGAATGAATATTTAAAAGCCAAAAACCAGTCTTTGCAAGGTTAAAATTATCAGAACAGACAGAGTCTTGAAAGATGCGTAATTTCTTCCCACAGACATGATCCAGATGTTACACAATAAAATAATCCCATTTAAATATAAAATAATCTATTTATTGTGTTGCATAATCACTGTATTTTTTAAGTTCAAGAAAAATATGAAAAAGCCACGTTCAGTAATTCACAGCTCTCACAGGAATACAAACCTTTCTTAGCATGGTTTATGGCCATCTTAGAATATGATCCTCTTATCTGTGGTAAAAGTCTGCAAGGTTTATCATCAGCTCTCAACACAAATGAACTTCAGATCTGGCTGCTTTTCTACAGAAGCTATCTGGGATCAATGGGTACATGCTATATCTGCACTCCCTGAAATATCTGAGAGAATCATCTTGGTTATCTTCTTGCCTCACATCCCCTCATGGAAAACTGGTTGTCAACATTTGTGTCAGTGGGATGTCACTTGATGAGATACCTCAGATTTCTAAAGTGAAGAGTTGTGTGTATCTCATAATCTGTAAGTGAACAAAGCAATCATCCAACTACAGCCAGGGAGCCTGGGAATAGAGAATGTCACAAGGAGAAAAGAAGCTATCTCAAAATAAATTTGAAGAAAAGATGAGTAGAGCTGACAGATGGTTCAGCACTTCAAGGAAATCACGACTTTCCCCTTCTTCCATCAGTTGCTAAGGAGAGATTACATATAAGAGAGTATCAAGAATGTAAGCACCCAGGTAATACTTAATTCTGATAAGTATTTGAACACCCAGGAAGCCATCTTACACACCTTCTGTCTTAATCCAACCTGCTTCTTGGAGCTGGGGCATCTATCCCTGTATCTATTTCTAAAATGGAAGTTGTTAATGGTCTATCTTTTGAAACGTCCAGAAAGCTGTTCAGAAGCATTAACCAGTCCACCATACAGCTATGCATCTCTTGAGCTGCAAAGGCAAATACATACAGCTCAGAATGTTTGCCCCTGCAGCTTAGTGATTCCTCATTCAGTCGCTGCTTTAAACCAGAACAATAATCTTTTTCTTTTTGGCTTTCTGCAGGATAGAGTTTAACGCCATCAATGACTGTATTTCCCTCTTTACCACTCCAGGGATACTTGGCTCAAAAAGGGTGATGTAATTGTCTTGACTGAAATGAAACTCAGACCAGTTGAGGAGACAGTGTGAAGAACACACACTTGCTGCAGAAATTCATCTGGCAAAGAAAAAAAATGCAGATCTTTGCTTGCTTTTTTAAAAAAGATGGCAAGGTACATATTGTTTACTCAAGTTTTAACTGACTGGAGGGTAGGACTGAAAGTGTTGTAGGGAATGAGGCTACATCTGGATAGAGATCAGTCACCAGCAGTTCTCCTCAGTCTCCTCCTGGGGACAGTTCTGTTCCATACATTTATCAATGATTTGGGTGCAGGAGTTGAATGCACCATTATCAAGTTTGCTAATGATACTGAACTGGAAAATGTTGTTGATTGTTTTGAAGGACAAGTGGCCTTGAAGAGGGATATGGATAGACAGGAATATTGGGTTATGATTAATGGGATGAAATTTAGCCACCTGAAATACTAGATTCTGCACCTGGGAGAGAATACTGCTGAGTACAAGTAAAACTAGGAGAGGAGTGGCTGGAGAGCAGCCCCACAGAAAGAGGTCTGGGGGTGCCAATTGACAGGAGGCTCAAAATGGGTCAGCAGTGTGTGCCCTGGCAGCCAAGAGGGCAAACATCACCCTGGGATGCATCAAACACAGGACAACTGACCAGCCAAAGGGATAATTATCCCACTATATTGGGCTGGTGCAACCTAATTTTGAGTATATTGTGTAGTTCTAGACCCCCAAACTTAAAAAGGATGTGGAGATCCTTGGAAGAATCCAGAGGACACGAAAGATGGTGAAAGGGCAGGAAGGCATATCCTTTGAGTCGCTGATCTCTTCTCCTTGGGATTCAGTGATAGGATGCATGGAAATGGTTCAAAGTTGCACCAGGGAAGGCTTAGTCAGGACATTGGGAAGCAGTTCTTTTCCAAGAAGGTGGTCAAACACTGGTATAGGCTTTCTAGAGAGATGGTTGGTGCACCACAATTTACAGTGTTCAAGAGGCATTTATTTGGACAAAGCTCTTAATACCATGATTTAACTTGGTCAGCCCTGAAGTGGTCAGGCAGTTGGACAAGATGATCATCTTAGGTCCCATCCAGCTGAACTATTATCTCCTCTCCTTTCTCTTCTCTTCTCTTCTCTTCTCTTCTCTTCTCTTCTCTTCTCTTCTCTTCTCTTCTCTTCTCTTCTCTTCTTCTTCCTGTATTTTATATCCAATATTCTATATTCTGTTCTAAACCTTCCTTCAACAGAAGCAGGGATATATTTCCTGCTAAATTATCTCCCTTGTCTCTTCTTTTAACTACCTTATATCTACTAATTTCTCAAAAGACAAAAGCTATTGGAGAGACATTCTAGCTGAGGATGAACCAACATAATACTTGGATGTAAGAGAAGCCATGTTTACATCATCTTCCTTGTAAACAACATGCAGAACCCTAAAAAATGGCCCACCTGTTGGAGTAAAGCAGAATATTTTATGTGGTGGCCATACACAATCATGACAATTATGAGAGAATTCATACAGGTTAATGGAACCCCACTAATGGAACAGGATCTGCAGGTGTACAGGATGGAGTCACCCACCATCTCAGAGAAGGAAACCTGTATTTCATGAAGGGCCTTCAGGGAAAGGAAAAGAACCAGACTTCTACATTTTTGAAATGAAAAGCACCAAAGAGAGCCCAAAGTATGCTTAAGTGTTAGTGGGAGAATCCCTTGGGCTGTAGTGTGGGTCAGGTTTGAGTGACTTGGCAGCAAAATGTGCTGCAGATTAAGTGCACAGGATGGTGATATCCAGAATGGGAGGCAGAGGAAAAACAAGGGACTGGTAAAGCTAGTAAGGGAACAGGGCCAGTGGTGGTATCTGGGGGATATTAATAAGTTTTATGGCTAGAAAGGAAGATGATGAGAAGCAAAGGCTGTAAAAGTGACTAGTATAATTTAAGGCCAGTAGGAGAGGGGCAAAACAGTCACTGGAGGCAAGTTTTTTCAGTCAGAGCACAACAGTGGGGTGAGGTAGACAAATATCACTCAGGTTTGTTTCCCAGACCTTCCTCAGGTCCGTCTCTTATTCCACATAACAAACACTTAAGAATCTCCTTAAGACTCCTCTTTTTTGCCTTGACTTTGACTTGACTTTAATGAACTAGCTTCCATACTGGTGCTGTTCAGCACTGGTCTTGCCCTTGTTTTTTGCTGTGTGGTCTGTAACTATCTCAGTCAGACTGCAGGCACCATAGTAAATCCTTATAGTGCCAAAGTATAAATCACAGAGAAATACAGCACCTGTTCAGTAGCTAAATTATACCTATGGTGTTCTATAAGTAATAAGCTACCCAGGAGTAAAAATAATAAACTACCCAGGAGTACCCTTACAAAAGGGTAAGATGCAGAACTTGAACAAGTTGTGCTGTAGCTCTGGTCAAATTAAGATGCGGTCAAGAATTTTAAACATTACGCTATGCATTTTATCTAAAGCATTTAGTAGTACAGAGAAAAGCTCTTCACTTGGGGAGAAGCTGTGATGTACTTCTAAGCCAAGAAATATGACAGAGTTGTCACCAGTGAAAGCCAATTTGAACTCAAGTGAAAGAAAGGGTAAAAAAATTACAATAGGAAGCCATTATAGGACAGTGGGGGAGGATGAAAAAGCAGAACAGGAAATGTTTATGTAGATAAAAGAAGCCTGCAAAATAGCTACAACAGGAATCACAGGAATTTCAATTGTCCTGTCACTGAGGGGATTTGTAATTATGAAATATCAAATAAGTGTGAAAAGCTGAAGACTAACACAGCTCTGAATTGTCTTTAGAAAGTTTGTGAACACGCTCTACACACAGAAGCAACAGCCTCAGAAAACTCACATCCTGGCTTTTATCTCCAAATCCAAAATAGTGCAGATCTGAAAGAATCAGTTTATTGACCTTCTGGGTTATACTACTTGCTCTGTTTTCTCAGGCCTTCTGCAGATGGTTGGGGGCTGGTATATTCACAGAGGATGTAGTTCATATAACTTCTGGGGATTGACTCTCGTCATGTTTGTGGGGGGCATGAACTATAAATTGTTGGGAAGAAAACTTTGCAAGCTATGAGATGCTAAAGTGGCTAAACGTTTTTACTACCTGAGTTATTCTTAATTAAAGTTGGTTATAAAAGACAATTTCTGGAAATCTAGTAATTTCTTGAAATCACAGTATACACTAAATAAAGTTTAGTTCCATTTGTATTTAAAAAAAATACTGTACAAAATCTATTCTTCTGCCAGCAGTACCATATTGGCTCCTGTGAAATTTAAATTCTCTGCTGCAAAAGTGCAGTTAAGATTGGGAGTCATTGGCAAAGTTTCTTTGTACTGCAGTTGTAAGAAAGAGTAGTTAAGTGAAAATTCCTTGATATTACTCAGGTGATGTTAAAGTGTCTGCTAGCATTTGTGTTCTGTCCATCCCAAGCTTTTTTGCTTGCCTTCTACTCAGGTTCTTTGTGTCTGCTGCACCACTGCAAGCTTTCCTTTGCCCAGGGTTTCCACTTGGTACTTCCAGTTGACATTCAAATGCCCTTGATGCAAATGCCCTCATCCACAACCAGTTTGTTCTGCCATGGGACCAGCATAAAAAAGGGGGCAGTCCCCTCTGATACTGGGCTTCAAGAGACACAAGGAACATCATCTCATACTAACAGGACTGCACTCAGAAAATAAGAAGAGTTGCAAGAGTAACCACCAAATATATTTATGAGAAGTAATTCACAGCATGTTCTTCTGAGAAGCTGAAGCTCTGAAATTTATTGCACTGGACTCAATTTTTGCAAAGATTCATCTGAACAAGCATCTGGTACGTTCCGATTCATAGCACATATGTTTGCCATTGTATCATTCTGCACAACAATAATCTCTTTAGGATTTAGCTCTGACTTACTTCAGTAATGCTACTATAACACAGAATTTTCCTTGACATCTGTAAAAAAGGATAACATAATTTCACAGTATTTTATCTTTTCTGGCCTTTATTTGCTCTAGTGAAAGATGATCTAGCTTGATATTTCTCAAGACATAACTGTTGTGTCTGGAGTCATCCTTGTTTGTGTAACAGGGATAGCACTTCTGAGACTTGCAGGGGATTAAAATGAGCATTTATTTTATAATGTGAATATAATGTGACTCACTAAGATTTTGACAAAACCGTGGGGGAAAGTGCATAGTTATTTCTACTTTTCTCCGGCTCCATGTGCATTCTGGCCTCCAAAAGTTGTGCAGAGAGTTTTTGAAGTGCAAACTCTAATCAAACCTTTTCGTAGGAAATTTTTGCTAGCAGCCTGCATAAATGCCTGCTTTGTTTTAATGAGCACTTTCAGTAGTATCACACAACTGTTTTCATAATCTCAAAACTCTTACTTAAAGAGCTGTGACAATCAAGCCAATTATGCTCCCATGGACCAATTTTTAGTTATCTTTGGTCAGCTTCCACTAAAAACATATTTGTGTCCCCTTGCTGTCAGCTGAAATATTTTTTTGGAAATAAGTATTATTTATCTCACTAATTACCCTTTAACTTGCTTTTGCTTATTTTTACAAATTTTCCTTTTTTCTCCCTCTACTAGATTATTTATTTTTTTAAGGCTTACTACTTATTGTTTCTGCTGACCTTTGGATCCCCGAGCCTACAAGGCTCTGGGATATTTTTTCCTATTTAAAATACAAAAAGGGACATTTTAGTTTCTTTTTTTTTTTTTTTTCAAAATATTTTCTGCCAGCAATTCCCTTTCATATGACTGCTTGATTTAGTTTCCCCAACTCACAGAAATTCACGGTAAAACAGGAGTAGAAGAGATTCTTTTGGCAGCCTGCCTGCTGAACTCTAGAAATGCCACTTCACATAGTCCATGCTTAGGATGGTTGAGTGAGCTCCAGAGAATATAGCTGGGAAGAAAAAACCTGTGGACTGAAGCCTGTTAATCTGAGGAGAGGGGAAGTATCCTGTTAAGTGCTTCATCCCGATGATCATGTCTGTTTTATTCTGAGCGCTTCACGCTGGCCAAGTAATTCATTCTCTTCACTGCTTCATTAGTTGGTCACTGTGAGAACTCAGCCAGCAGGCACTAGTGGTGCCCATGAATTTGGTGACTGACACCCATTTATTAATAAGCACAATAAGATATGGCACATAGACAACCATACAGTAATTCAATAGCAATGATCTTAGACCTGTGCTTACCTGAGCATCATTTAGGACAGGAATCTGGAGGGGAAAAGATGGCTCTGTTGTCACTTCATGGTTATCTTCCATGCAAGACAATCCTAATTATATAACTGGGAAGTCCTAAAAGCATTTTGGTCCTTCATAAGTGAAATTAAACTGCCAGTTTACACTCAATCTTTGCACGGAAAACATTAAAATTCACAGCAGATTTCCAGACGTCTGCTTCCCAACTGTTTTTAAAATCTAGGTCATTATATATAGGTGGCACCAGATAAGTCTCCATGGAAGACTCAGAATATTTTAAACAGCAAAATGGGTCAGCCTTCTTTCAAGCTCGTAACCATCTAACACAAGTTTTCATATGTTTACAGTCCAAGAAAGGTTAAATACTTCCCTTGATCCTTCACTGAATATGGATTTTTAATGTTCCATGTTCTCATAGCTCTGTAAGGCAGCATTTTCTAGATAAATTCCTCTGCTATTTCAGTCTATGTGATGTTTTTTGACATCCAGTATGAAGTGTATGGCAATATAAATCCTGTCTTGTTCCAGACCTTGTTCATTCATTTCCACATGTTGTGCAGTCATTCCTTGACTGCAGGTATTTTCCACAAGCTGAAAATTTGTTTCTTTGATATTGTGATTATTATTGTCCTCATTATGTTGGCCCAGACTAGGACTGAAACAGCGATTCCAAAAGGTGCCATGCTCCCTGTGTGTAATTTTCCACATGCTTGCAAACCATTTTCAGGCTAGCAGGCAACACACATTACTTTAAGCAGTGCAGAGCAGAGGTGTGGGATCGTGCAGTGCTGGAGAGGGCTACTAGATGGATGCTGCTGGGAAGTAGCGAGGGGACAGGTGGGAAGAGATGGTCACCAAGGCTGACAGTACCATCAGGAGGGAACATCAGACCCATGCGGTTCCAGTGCCGAAGGATGATGAATGCGTAAGACTGCTGGGTGACAAAAGTAGTCAATACTCTGACTTGGGTTTTCCAGAGGTAGAAGCTACTTTACTTGTGAAGCAAAATGTTAGGGATCCTGCTATCACTGAGTATAGATGTGGCAGCTTGGAAGTCTTTATCCTGGTACCCTTGTCCGGGATCAGGTCCACTGCTTAGGGCCATACTCCGGTTACAGACAGGTCATGATTCCACAGGAGTAGAGCCATGGGGGCCAACAGCCCAAAGACAGAACTACAAGCCAAAAGCCTGACACATTTTCCCACTGCCAGCCTGACTGCCTGAGAAACCAGCTGAAAGCCAGGCCAGCGTGAGAAGGTCCTCACTAGCCTGAGTGAAATGCACAACATTTGGCAGCTCTACAGGCTATTGAAACCCATAAAAACATTCCCAGTGTTTCCAGAAGACTGCAGATCCTGCCTACAGGACCTGCTTTCCTTGCTCCAGGAACTCAAATAATATTACCACCTTCTGAACATTATTCCACTTGCATCTGAAAGGGTTTACTATTTTTTCCTGAACTTTTTGCATCTGCTGCTAGTTTTGATGTATCTTCCCACAAAGAATAAACTTGTCTCTTTTTTCATTTATTTCCATTGCAGCCAATATAATCTCCTTGTGCCCACTGCAAATTCTGCCACCACTGAACTCTTCTGGCATCATGCTGGCTTGTGTTTTTAGGACAGAGGGGAAGAGGGTTTTGTGTGGTCATTTAATGCATGAGAAAACTCATTAATAGTTTTTCTGGGTAACTGAAATGTTGTTTTTATCTGCAGAATAGAAGGAGCCTAACACTGCAAGCTTCCTCCTGATGTCCTGGCAGTCTCCTGCAATTCCAATTTGGTGTGACTGTTTCTTTGGAAAGGAAGACTAGCTTGAACTCTGTGCTTTTTTATTCTCTCTGCTGGGGCTAATCAATGAAGCAATTGTAATTTTTTGGTGATGTGAGTGTTGCCATGTTTTAAGCTAACATCACTTGCACAATTGCTAGGTCACAAGGTGAGAATGAGAAGGAACCAAGGACAGTGACTATGAATGCACAACTGAAGAAACTCACAGTCCACTTCTAAACAGTTGAAATAACCAGTTCCTACACAGTGGGACATTTGTAACTGTTGCTGTGAAATTATGGTGATGTCAAGAGCAGATAGTTACTTAAGCTAAGCTGTGTGAAACAGCACTGCATAGACTGCTCAACCAGAGAGTTACAAAGCTTTTGTGCAACTAACAGACACCCTCAAAAAATAAATAGATGAACAACATTGTGTGCAAATTGAACCATTTGGAGACAACGAAGTGAAAAGGTCTGTGTGCACTGTCAGTGGCTCCTTGTATCCCTGGGGAAGGGCGCTCTCCTTCTCGGCCATGGCAGTGCAGTGTTGCTCCCCGAAGGTGGCTAGAAGCAATAGAGCCATCTACTGACTGACAAGGTTAACCACAGCATCTTTTGTGCTTCTCATTTAACTTGCCCTTTCCATCCTAAAATTGTGGCCTGTGGAGAAGTGGTTTTCAGCAGAAGCTAACTACTGAAGCACACAGTTAATAGCTGATCAGCAACTTGCTGAGTCTCCCTATTACTCATGGCTTTGACATGTGGTGAGGTACCTATGTGAATAAGCACTCCTAGGCATGTGCCATGTTTTCCCAAGCATGAGGTGGCATCACATCTCGTGGTTGAGAAGCAAGGTTGGTGTTTGCCGAACTTTGATTGCTTTGTAGAAGGCAGAGAAATACCCTGGACATCAACACAATGTTACTGGAGCAACCTGTCAAAATAAGGGGATGGGAATCTTTGACTTGGGAATTATTGTGGACCTTTAATTGTGTTTAGGAGCTGTTTGTAGGCTGTGTGCTGATGCAGGTGTTTGTTTATGGAGCCTGACATGCAACAAACACCCTGTGTGCTATGTGACCTGAGGACTCGCATGTCCTAGGACCATGGAGTCTTGCAGGAAGTCCACGTCTTGCCAGACTCTCATTAATTCAAACAAACAAAGAATCTTTCAAGTTCATGTAACTTAAAATGACAGATGTGAAAACTGAGTGAAAGTGCATGAAATACTGATTTTAAAGACCATTTGTGTTATGGTAACACCTAGATCCTGGACAGATGTCAAGAAGCTCCCTCTTACCAACCTTTCATTGGTTCATAATCATTTAAGGTTCAGCAGGAAGAATGTCTGTGCCGGCCAACTGAGATAATACCTGGCATACTTGCTGCACAAGTAGCTGGCTGAACAGTCCAAAAGGCACTCAGGCAAATGCAGTCAAATAGCAGACTGTCAATATAAGAAGTCTGGCATTGTTATGAAATGACTGTAGGGATCAAGACTAGCCATAGCAACTGACTCTGCCCAAGAGCCCTCATGACAGCTTGTGGAACCTGGTCTTCACAAATGGTGCATGAAATGCCACAATCACCCTTGGGTTTAGGAGGAGCCCTGTAACCTGCAGTGCTGCTGAGGAAGCTCTAAGTGCTCTGTTAGCAGAAGGCTGATTACATACACGCATAGGATTCCATGCTGGAACTGGAGCATCCAGATTTACACGGCTAAGACTTCTCTTTGAAGTGTCACTATGAGGAAATTGTGTCTTTCTTCCTCTTGCAACCACTTCAGCACGGCTTGAATTAAATTATAAGTAGGTTTAATCCCTATTGCTTACACAGCCTATAGGCTGAATTCACCCTTTGCAATTTTTAATCAAAACAAAAGCCAAGGCATCAAGAACTGCAGACAAAATACCCCTCCTAGGTTATTTCATTGTATCTTGCTATTGTAAATGAGACATGACCATAGAGTCTCCGAACACTGTGTAAAGCTCCACATATATGAGCAGTGAGCTTTTGAGGCTTTAAACTGAAACTTAAGACTCTTCTTATGATACTCAAGAACTTGTAAAACCTTTCTTTAAGTGAGAGTGTGATGTTTAGTGGACAGAGATAAATGTTGTTACAAAATCTTTTTACTGCAAGAACAGCATTTCAGACTGAGAAGGTTATATTTTTCAGAGTACAGATGTCAGGATGACACCTAAAAAGACAAACAAGGATAGAAAAGCATTTGGAAACAAAATATTTGGAAGCAAAATCTAAACCAGCTTATTTCCACTCAAAAAATACATGAGTGTCATCTCAACAGACATAAGGCAATGGCTCAGACATAACAAATTATAAATATACAAAATATATGGATTTCCAGGACAACTGGATCTTGTTTCTGTAAATACCTATGCACTGAAATGGATGTGTGAAGTTTCCTGGGACTGCTCATGAGTAAAGTTATTATTTAGAGTCTGTAAGTCTCCAGTCATGTGCAGTGACATCTGCAAACCTGTAAGACTGGAACTTCAAAAATGATAAATTGTTCTGAAGAACGATGGTTTCTTTTCTATGGACTGTATAAAACTTAGCAAGCATTTGATCAATTTTTTAAAAAATAATAAGGTATATAAAGACAGAAATGAGGGAAGATAGCTATTTTATAATCACCAGCCTGGCAGTTTTTAAAGGTTTTCCTCTGCCCCTTCACAGAGGCACTTTCTCAGCATTTCATGCTCTCCCGCCAATTAATGAGTGACTTGTGTGGCTATTTTCCCGTGTAGCACTGACACACAGAGTGTATGGCACAGGGGAAGAGAGAAATCCCGAGGGCATTGCTGCGAGGCATACTGCCAGGAGGTAATGGCTACACCAGAGCTGTAAGCAGGGAGGAGCTGCCTTGCTAATTCCAAGCATTTTCATCACTGAGCCCGCCCCGCCTTGTTCTCATCCAAAATGAAAGATGCTGGGCCATGCCATGCACGGAGCATGGTGAAGAAGGCTTGGAGGTGGCAGTGCTGCACTGCTCTGTCCTTGTAATTCCCTTGTGCTGTGTTTCAGGAGCTGGGGAGGTGCTCAGCGACAGACAGCCCTGTAGTGGTTAGTGGAGGAGCAATCCCCTCTTTCATGAAAAGATGGCTATTCCCCTACATATCTTAATTCTTTCCACACGTGTCCTTTCTTGCCCTCACCCCCTAAATTTTGTTGACACAGAAAACCAGGAATTTGGTCTTATGTCTGGGATTTCTGGATAGCAAGCAACCTGAGTGGATGTGCAGTAGTGCAGATCAAGTGATGTCTGTCCTGATAACTGGCCAGCACACATACAAAGATCAACTGTACTCAAAGTGAATAAAAATACAAGGTATCTGGAGCATGTCACACTTACTGTGCAGGTGCCAGTTATCTGAGCATGTGCCAGGAGAGGCCTGCATCCCTTTTTCTGCCTGTGTTGTCCTGAGCTGAAATTAAGAGATGCTGACACAAACTCTACCCAAGAAAAGATAAAACAATTTTAAAATATCTGACAGAAACCCTGTAATGTAAGTCAGGAACCTATCAGGTTTCAGAGGAACTTCTCCTTTGAGCATGAAAAATTCTGGCTCACCATCAAGTCTCTTGTTTTGGTTTTTTGGCTTTTTTTTTTTTTCCTTAGGTTTTCACTCAAACAAAGATACACTCAAAGAAAAACATAAGACTTTAGGAAGGAGTGATCTTTTCAGTGACAATAAATTTTACATTGCCATTGATTCAGATGACATGAGTGCATTACTGTTTTCTGGAGGCGAAAGGGATAATATTCTTATTGGCGATGCTTCAACATAGCTTGTATGCTATGGAGAATGAAACAGGCACCTTTTCAGTCTGCACTTGGTCTATTCTTAGCTGGGGGACAAGTTACTCCTTTCCTACTATGAACTATGCTCTTCCCTAATCAGATGCTTCCTGACACTGCCCTCAAAACTGGGTCTTAGGAGTATCTTTAGATAGCAAGTTCCATAGACTAGTTATACACTGTTGTAAAAAGAGCTATGAAAAAAGGGTCAGACTTTGTTTCTTCTTATTTTAATCAAGTATCACTTTGTTCTCAAATTATAAGGGATCTTTTTGGGTTTATTGCTTCTGTGGTAATGGATCCAGAACTGTGGGGCAGCATGGGTTGTGCTATGATGCACAAAGAAGCCCCAGTTCCTGCAGACAGTTTCCCCTCCCATGTTTCATACATGTCCCTAAAGCACAACCAGCTCGCTGCTTGGTCTTTGGCCAGGCACTGTGGAGAATAGTGCCTGCTCCAGAGCGCTTATAAACCTTAAGAGGAAGTCCAGCAAGTAGCAGAAAACAAGGAGACAATTAGAGTGAGAAACACTTTTTCAGGTCTCAGTGTCATTTTATCATATACTACCCTATCAGTGTCTCTGTGGGAGCTGACTGCAATTTCTTTCATGTGGGCAGACTGATAGGTCTCTTAATGTTAATGGGGCATCACATGAGTAAAGAATGCCTCTGATGGAAGCAGAAGCTGGATCACAGCACTGATCTCATCAGTAGCCTCTTGTGGGCAGTAAGTCAGAGGCTTTTTGAAAGTTAAAAATCAATTGTATCAGTAGACTTTCCTGTATTTACTGCTTTGCAAGAGATCTTTGTAGAAATGCTGATTTGTCTCCAATTTTTCTTTGAGATGTCTTAGAACTATTTGAAATTTAAAAAGACAAGGAATTTGCTAAATAGAAATTGTATTTTTTACAAGAACAAATGCTCTTCTAAAAAACCCCATGATAATAGTCAGTTTTGATAGATTTCCCATGGCCATTTTAGCAATGTTTTAAATTAAGTATTTGAAATAATTTTTCTTCAGCATTCTGCAGTGAAACAATTTGTTGACATTTTAACAATGGTTTTGATAATGATCATAATGTTTAAAATGGATAAGTTATTGAGAATATAGGTGTAATTTGAACCCTTGCTTAGGAATAATTAGTAGCACAGAAAAAAAATTCAAATAAAACCCAAGTAAAAAGCCATTCTATGCAACCTTAGTCCATCTGAGATTAAATTGGAGATCTGATCTGACATCATGTAACACAGAGCTCTTTTATACTGCAGTTTTACAGGATAAAGAAGGGTCTATTTGAGTCCTGTTTCCAGAAAGCTAGTGCTCACCTAAAACTTTTCTACCCTTGCAGTTGTTTAACTGTCATATTTACTATTATATTTTCCTTGAAAACAGTAAAATACCAGGACATTCTTTTACCTGTCTTTTTTGGAGTACTTGACATATAAGAAGGAAAATGTACCTGACATATAAGAGGGTAACTGCTACTCCTGTTCAGTGATGGAGATGCCACCAGGACAAAAATGTTTGCAGATGAATCACATTTTCATTTAACCAATTCAAGAAGTTATGCCTCAGATATATGTCCCAACTGGATCACCACAACGCTAGTAGCATTGCACACAGTAAAAAGTGTGTTCAGGAATTGCCAATAAAGCCATCTTCACACCCTTGTTAGAAACCAGGTCTTGATCTTGTAGGACTTTATTCCAGAAGTCACTTTTGAAACTGCACAGCCCAACTGAATGCATTAGAAGCCCATTTCCATGTTGCCAGGTGTTCACCAGCCACCCCTTGCAGACTTGTGAGGCCTTAAACTGTCTTGTTCTTTGCACGATTTGCAAGTAAAACCAAGTAATTCTCTATTTCCCTCTCAGTCTGCTCCCTTTGAATTCTCTGGTAACTAGAAAGGAGAAAGATTATTAGCTTTCTTATCAGTGAATACTGTTTGTACAGTCTTTCTCTCTCTCTTTCTCTCTTAATAGCCCCATAGCTCTTGCAGCCTTCAAGTAATATCTGACTGCTACCCCTCATGACATCTGATGGAAATTGGCCACTGAGTTGAAAGGTTAGAGGGAGGATCAACTGGTACATATAGAAAACATAAGCGTGTAAGTCTTGACCAAAAAAAAAAAATAAAAAAAAAGTGAGAAGCCCATTATTATATTTAAAAACATATGCATTTCAGCTTGTTTGCTTACAGAAATATCAGAAATATCACTGACAAATTGCACACTTCTTGTCAAAAGATGCAGTCAAACCTGTTTGTCAGTGTTGTTAATATGGCAATAAAAAGGCTTACAGAGACATTTTTCCTGACAGAAATCCATTATGGAAATTCTTATAGTACTGTTGGGAATTGCAATATTTCTAGTACTGAGGAGAGGATACACACTTCCAGAGTGAGAAAACCCATGTGAACATGACCTTTCCCTTAGTTTTCTTAAGGAATAAACCACTCAGGCTGCATGTATACAACTGAAAGGAGCACAAACAGCACAAACCCACTCTTTCTTCCCCGTCAATCAAGTTTTCCAAATCATTAACTGAAACGTAAATTCTGTGATTTATAAGAAAAAATCTTGCCAAGGACTGAAATACTGATTTTCTCAAAGTCATTTGCTCTGGAGAAGGAATGTGGGAATCCTTGTGATTGTTTCATGGTAAGGCAGAGTTTTTAAAAAGTCTTGGAGAAAACTGATGTGTCTGAGCACAGAGATTCTCAAGTTCTTTCTGGTTGTCATCCCACATAGGGGTCAGACATTTCACATGACCCCTACTGTTAGTATAAATAACAGAAGAGGCTGAATTTGTCAGTTGCAGCTCAGCTTGTAACTCAGCTTGCAACTGCTGTGATTTTACTTCATGTTACAGTGCCTAAACTGTGCCCTGCTGGCTTCTGCAGAGCAATGAAAAAAAGAAATGATCCAAGTTTTCAGACTGTATACTACCTTATCAGGAGATGAATAAATTAATGAAAAATAATCAAGAAACAGAGATGGTATTTTACTGCCAATAACTTGATATTTTGATCTATTACAGCATGATAAATGGATATCAGCATGGACTACAATCACAAAATATCCTGAATTGGAAGGGACCCTCAAGGATTATCGAGTCCAACTCCCGCCCCTGCTCAGGACACCCCAAGAGTCACACCATGTGCCTGAGAGCATTGTCCAAACACTTCTTGAATTCTGTAGGGCTCAGTACTGTGACCACTTCCCTGGGGAGCGTGTTTCAGTGCCCAATCACCCTCTGGTGGTTGCCCAACCTAAACCTCCCCTGGCACAGCTTCATTATGTTCCTTCAGGCCCTGTCACTGGTTACCACAGGGAAAAGATCCGTGCCTGCCCCTCTGCTTCCCCTTATGAGGAAGCTGCTGGCTGCAACGAGGGCTCCCCTCAGTCTCCTCCAGGCTGAACAAGCCAAGAGACCTCAGCCACTCTCTGTAAGAATTCCCCCTCCAGACCAGTCACCATCTTCATGTCCCCCTTTGGATACTCTCTAATAATTTAATCATATATGTATCTTCTGTGCCTTAGTTAAGAGCCTGGGGAATGGAGGATCTCATAGGCTATGAATTTCCCCATGGATAGGCAAGTGGCTGTATAAGAAGGCCTAACTCTCAAATCAGGTACCTGTTTTAGACATTTCAAGAGGCAGAAGATAATCCCTCAGTCTTTTATAAGGTTTTAATGCATGAATTCCTTTACAAAAAAGAAGTTTTGGTTTTCTTAAAGATTTGGCACAATTTTTCCTCTGAACTACAGAGATGTCAAAGACGATACAAATATGCAAAAAGATTACTCTGGATGTGGCAAGGTATGTCAAGTCAGACAAGTATGAAGAATAACAACATAATTTCTTGCATGTTAAAATATCAAATGGACTCTTGGTGTGATATGATACCTCACAATATATATTCATAAGACATTTATGCCCCCAAGGCAGGTGTTTGGAATGATCTTTAAGGTTCCTTCCAACTCAAATCATTCTATAGTTCTATGAGTCTGATTTTCTGGAGCATAAATTAAGGCTGAACCATTTTTACAAGGTTTGTAGTCCTAAAATGACATTGTTGGAAGTGTCATGCTGCCCCCCAAGGGCCTGTGCACAGTGCAGGGATCTGCTCACAGAGCTGGCACATCATGCAGCTTCTAAAATGCCACCACAGAAGAGATGTTACTGTTCTCAGGTTCTAACTCAGGAGATTTCTCAGTCATCCCAAGTCTGAAATTTTGTATAGTAGCTAAAATGGAATAGAAAAAAATAGAATTTCTGCACTGTAGAAATACTGTGTGTATTTATAGACCACCAAATTGTCAAGCAATAAAATTGCAACCACCCTGAATGAAAAATTCTATGGACTGTTTCCCTTGATTTTTGCATATTCCAAGTGCTGATGATCAGATATCTGATCCATTTTGGTGCATTGCCTTATGTACAAATACTTGCCAAGTATTTGTAAATTCTAGTTTATTCTTGGAAATTCCCAGGAACTCCAAATAGCATGATGTGGTAGTGATAGCATGTTCAGAATTTCAAGAGCAAACAATTGTTCTTATATAACAACGGAGGGAAGTGGGAAGCTGGTATGAGCATGTCAAGTGTTGTAGCTGAGGGTGCTGTCAAATACCAGTTGTCCACATTTACAATTTGATAAGCCACGTCAGAGACAACAGGTGCTGTAGGAACACACCTGAGGTCTCATGCTCCATCTCAAACATGAGGTTTGCAAAGGCGTGGTTGTAGAGAAAGGTAATTAGAAGTCAATAAACATAAAAATAAAGACTGTTTCCTCTGCTTTTGCAAATTCTAACATTAGTTGTCTACATCCACGTTTTATTTAAACAGGAGAATTAGGTCCTAGGGGTTAATGATATTCCTTCAGGCTTTTCTTTTTATCTTTCCCTTCAGAAGCTGGAGTTCCTTATGGTTCTCTCTTCATTAGCAAATTTCTCCATGCCTCACTCCAGCTTAATTAAAGGTCTGATTCTTTGGCATTAAAGGGACATTATCTACTGGAAAAATCAAACCTGTCTGAAACTCTTGAGCCTTCTGTAGCTACATACAGTATTTGATGACAGAAGGGAATAGAAGGAAACATTGTTTGTTTGTTCAGGAGACAATTTGGGGTTTTATAAGCATTTTTAAATTTTTCGTCAACTTTCATTGTAGAGATTTTGTAAAAGTATCATGAACTGAATGGTTCCTTTATTCATTGTCATTTTACCCATCCACCTTGGTGGTTATCTTTTAAAGTATTTTCTTCCCAGCAACTGAAAAACCACATTGATGATTAAAAATTTGCAGTGCTAACGTGGAAATTCAGAAACTTATTTTATGGTTATAGACAGAATTCTTGAGCAACATAAGGGGTCCATATTGACAGAAGTGTTATTTAATATCTCCATTTATGATATAAACAAAGGAACTGAGTGCACTCTCAGCAAATGTGCAGGTGACACCAAGCTAGATGATGCCGGGATGCCATCCAGAGGGACCTGGACAAGTTCAAGAAGTGGTCCCATGGGAATCTGGTGAGATTTAATAAGACCAAATGCGAGGTGCCACACCTGGGTTGGGCCAGCAAGTTCTATCCACACAGGCCAGGGGATGAACAGATCAAGAACAGCCTGGGGGAGAACTTGTTGGATGAGAGGCTGGATACGATCCATCAGTGTGTATTTGCTGCTCAGAAAGCCAAACCTGTCCTGGGCTGCAGCCAAAGCAGCGCGGCCAGCAGGGTGAGGGAAGGGATTCTGCCCTCTGCTCTGCTCTGGTGAGACTTCACCTGCAGTGCTGCATCCAGCTCCAGGGTCCCAGCAGAGGAAGGACATGGACCTGTTGGTGCAAGTCCAGAGGAGGCCACCAAGACAATTGGAGGGATGGAGCAGCTCTCCTAGAGAAAAGGCTGATAGCGGGGTTTGTGCGGCATGGAGAAGGCTCTGGGTCAGCAACTGCAGCCTTCCAGTACCTGAAGGGAACCTACAAGAAAAATGGAGAGGGACTATTTACAAGGGCATGTAGTGACAGGAGAAGGGCGAATTGATTAATACAAAAGAGAGTAGGTTTAGATTAAATACACGAGGAAGAAAATCTTTACTGTGAAGGTGGTGAGGCAGTGAGGCACAGGTTGCCCAGGAAAGCTGTGGATGCCACATCCTGGGAACTGCTCAACGCCAGGCTGGATGGGGCTCTGAGCAACCTTCTGCAGATGTCCCTGCCCTTGGCAAGGGGGTTGGAACCAGACGATCTTTAACATCCCTTCCAACCCAAACTATGCTGTGATTTTGTGATTCTTTGTGATTCAGTGGCCTGCAATCTGGTTATAAAATAACATTTCCTGACCTCACAAGGATATTTGGGATAACTACACTGCGGCATTCCCACACAACGGTGACGGAGGCAAGACACACAGGCAGAAAAGGTTTAACTCCCATGCTGAGAAGCATTTCAGCCTCTCAGTCGTTGAGACCTTCTTGTGAATGAGCACAGCGGCCCGGGCAGCGGGCGCACACCCA
>VWYP01021255.1:298493-313886 GCA_013400435.1 Pycnonotus jocosus | reverse complement strand
AGTGCCCGGCTCCCGCCCGGAAAGGCTCCGGCTGGGATGGTTCCTAGAGCCGGGCCGGGCTGTCGGTTGTGCGGCCCCGCCGCCGGGAGCGCGCCCGAGTGTGGGGCGGTGTTGCGGGGTGGCCTCTCAGACCGTGCATGCCCTGCTGGGCTGGGCTGGGCTGGGCGGCGTGGAGGGTTTATTGTTACCTTTGTTTGTTTC
This sequence comes from Pycnonotus jocosus, assembly GCA_013400435.1. Classification (NCBI taxonomy): domain Eukaryota; kingdom Metazoa; phylum Chordata; class Aves; order Passeriformes; family Pycnonotidae; genus Pycnonotus; species Pycnonotus jocosus. The sequence goes on along the minus strand of VWYP01021255.1, from coordinate 313,685 downwards.
CAATGAGAGCGAGGACAGCACGGGCGCGCAGCCGCGGATGACCAGGCCGTGTCCAGCCCCCGCAGCGAACCATGGCGTATCAGCTGTATAGGAACACCACGCTGGGGAACAGCCTGCAGGAGAGCCTGGATGAGCTCATACAGGTTGGGGGCTTGGGGTCTGGGCCAGTAGCTTAATAAAGGCAGAAATTTTTATCCAAACGGCTTTGTCATTCCTGTATCAGGGTGCTTATGGCCAAGGTTTGGGAAATTTACTGATTAAAATCATAAGGGTTTGGTACTCCATTCACTTGTGACTTTTTTTCTTTACATTCTGGGTAAAGGAAAGTGTTTTAAGTAAGTGGCATAATCTCATGATGCTCAGTAAATACTCAGATTAAGATTGAACATTGCAGTCAATTTGCTGTTTTTCTGGGTTTTTTCAGTAAATATTTATTATAAGAGATCTTTGTGCAGTACATAATTGAAATACAAAAATGGAAATAAATATAGGAACATAATTTTTTGTAGGTTGTTCTTCTAGAGATCTGCTTCATTGACATGAACTTTGTTTTGATGTTTATAAATTATACTGCCTGTTTGATCTTCCTTTGAAACAACTCAAAACTTTTTTTTTCCCCCAACTACTTTAGTCACAGCAAATCACACCTCAGTTGGCCCTTCAGGTGCTACTTCAGTTTGATAAAGCTATAAATTCAGCACTGGCACAGCGAGTCAGGAACAGAGTCAATTTCAGGGTAAGGACATGATATCTTAAAGTTTTACCTGAGCTACAGCAACTGTGTTGATGCAGAATGTCATTAAAAGCTGTGTGCTTTAAGCAAGAACTTAAGAGGGTTCATTTAGGCTCTGATAATGACTGTTTACATGTATATTTTGTATGCAGCTGTAAGGTTCTATACCTTGTTCTGCCAGGAGTCTTTTGAATGTATGCAAAAATCAGAATATGAAAACAGGGAAGAGGGAAGTGCTTTTTTGATGGATAACATTGCCATGCTCAGTGTCTTGCAGCTGAGGAGGGAGCCTTTTGCTTCTTGCAGCTGTCCCTAGCAAAAGGGAGATGAGGCCAGATTTTCAGCCACAGGAGTAATGTGAAGAGAGACTAGAGAGTTTTAGATCTACCCTTTCACTGGATCATTTTGTAGCATTTTCTGTAGGTATCATAGGAAAATAAGTCAGGAGGTGTTCCCAGTCACCCACCCTAACTGGTGTTAGATAGCCAGCAAGTTGTTAAATGTCAACTTGAATGTAATGTTGAGAAAAAAAACCCACAAAACTCAGCCTCCTGTTAACTTTTGTCATAATATTTCTCTACAGCCTATGTAGAACACATTCATGATCTGGGTTCCTAAAAGACTAGATTTTTAAACAATATAGAGATGTTAAAAGTAGCATAGTTTCTCTAGCACGCTTGAATTGTTTTGTATATGTAGCACAATATAAAAAAAAGTTTAGCATGTGTTTAGTGGATAAATTTTAAAAAATGTTACTTGGAGCTTAAGTTCTAAGTTCAAGAATATCAATTTAAAATATGTAAAAGTGAAGGTCAGAAGTTTTCCATATTAACATCCTCAGTAATGCATCAGATAGGATGCATTACCTTTATGTCACACGTGTCAGTTTTGTCATGATTTTTTATTTAAGCTACCACTTTGTTAAAGCAGTTGCAGAATTCACATCTTGTTATGATCACTGCTGTATCTGATTTTTCTTATGGTGCAATAATTTAATATTTTCTGCTACTGACCCTTTGTACACATTAGAAAAATTGTAAAACTTTGCCTACCTGAGGAGCCTCCCCTTGGATATCCTGTAATGTCACTCCATGTTCTTGAGAATTTCAGCCACTGGAGGGCATTTAAACTCCAGCTTTCCTCAGAATTGTTTGCTTGCCAGTTTGTATGCATTCAGGTCCGCTGTTGGCTTTGTAGCAAATCTGTTTTAGAAGAGACATAGTTCAGTAGATACTCATCATATTTTCTATTGCCTTTGAGCTGTGTCCTACAGAAAATGTCTCTTGTCTTTCTGTAGGGGTCTCTGAACACATACAGGTTCTGTGACAATGTATGGACGTTTGTACTGAATGACGTGGAATTTAGGGAGGTCACCGAACTTGTGAAAGTGGATAAAGTGAAAATTGTAGCATGTGATGGAAAAAGTAAGTATGAAATATGATATAAATGGGCTGAGACACAAGACTTGATTATTTTTAGAAAGCTTTGACCAGATGTCTTACTGAAGCCAGATTGACTGTATGACTTAGACAGGAGTAGGGCTCTGCGTTCCCTTTTACACCTGATGAGAGATGAAACAAAAGGCAGCTAAATGCTTCCCTGACTCATAAGCACTGAGGTAGAACTGTGTTAGGGACTGCTGTGCACCTGTTGTTGGAAAGTACATAATACTAGGGCAGTTAGAAAGTCAAAAGTAATCTTTATTTTCTGCGTGGTGAGTTTTCTGGTACTAACCTATTTGTTAGGGTAGCACCATGTTTTGCTGAATCTGAAGAGTGCTTCAGCTGTCTGAGTAATGTGTCTGAGCAGTCATTCTCTGGATTTGATAGTTGGGGACACAAACCCATGAGAAGCATGTGTGCATTTGCAAGTCATAAGGTTTACTTGTTCCCTGACAGACTCTCTGTATGTACACTGCCTGTGGGAGTTTGCAGTCCATATCTGCTTGACTGGATCACTTTTGTCCATGTCCCTTGAGATTCTTTCTTGGAAAAAGGAATTCAGTGACTTTTGTGGCAAGCTGCTTTATAACTTTTAAAACCATCAGTGTGGCAGAGTATTGCTAAAGCTGTGTGAAATGGTGCCACTTGTTTCATCTTCAGAGAATGATGCTAAAAGCAGGAATTGAGCATGGAAAAGGCTTTATTTAAATGCACCACAGACCTCTGAAGCAGGTTCTTCATGGCTTCCTGACCCTGGCATGCTTACAATAGTCACTTCAAGTTGTAGTTCTAAAGAGTTGACAGAATTTATTGTTTTCTCAACTTCTGGTATTAGCCAAGCATATAATCTTACTGCTTGGTTTTTGTGTGCTTATTATAGCTAGTGGAGGAAACCTTACTTTCCAAGTATTAATGGTTTTCATTCTTGATAAATTGTGCAGATAAGATTTAAACAACTGGCTGACTTGAAGTTGCTATTAACGTTACAACTTTTTTTTTTTTTTTTTTCCCACGAGAAGCTGACTTGTTGAAGGAACAGTACTAAACACTGGCTTCTTGTTCTCCATATTTGAGTTACATATTTTTTTCCACAGCTCCAAAAACAAGAAAGCAGTAATGGTAGTGTATGTAAAAACAAAAACTGCACTGGTGTTAACTGGTAATTCTGACTAAAGGTCAGAACAGAGAATTGGTCTCAGTTGCTTTATGAACATCATGCTCATTCTTGCATTGATTTCAAAATCCTATATCCCACACTCTATCAGAGTTTATGCTGTTGGATGTGCAAAAACCTTTCTCCTTAGCACATGGTAGCCAGGTCTGCTTGTGGCTGACTGCAGTTAAGGGTTTGTGTATTGTTACATGTTAGAGCACAGCTTTTAGTATTTTTAATGTGTCTGGAGTTTTGTGCTGGCTCTTCTCAGTGTTGCTAAGTTGAGTGAAACAGCACAAGCAGTTCATGCATGTCATTGAGAGCAGTAGAGGGAATTGGGTAGGTACAGAACATGTTCTGAAATGCTTGGGGAATGCTTTAGAACTTGGGGAAGGTATTACAGAATGCTCTTGGTTCTCTGTTTTCAGTGGGGATGTGTATTAGTCTCACTTTCTCTTTTCTTTCCTAGACACTGGTTCCAATACTGCAGAATGAATAGACCTGTGGTTTGTCTGCAATATTTTCTGTTAATATGCAGCACTTTCTGGAGAGAAGCATGGAGAGGGACTGATCATACTCAATTCTTGTGATGCAGATGTGAGTTAATCCATACTAGAAAGCAGCACAGAATGACAGCGGAAGAAATACCTGTAGCATTTCTTCATTTCACCTTCTAGGGCATGAATACAATGTTACCTTTTTTTTAATTACAAGAGATACTGTTGTCTTTTTTTTGTTCAATATAATTTCTGTAATAAACTTTTATTTAAAAACTTTTGAAAGACTGATCATTGGAAAAACTTTGTTTAGAAACCAGCATTAACATACTGTATTTTCCCAAAAATTTCTAAGTGTGTTTAGAGAAATGTTGCAAATGAGAAAGTCTTTCAGTTACAGGGTTCCCAGTGTGGTTGCACTGTTAAGCATTGCAAGAAATGGCTGTTACACAATGATGGAGGAGGGCATCAGCAAAAGCTTAGCAGCTCTTGCTGGGCAGCATGTTTCTGTGTTTGTGACTGCATCTTTCTGTCTATAAATAGCTTTGCTACGTGCCCTTTGCTGCACACTGCAGATTGGTGAGTAACCATTTTTGAAGCCAAAAGATGTTGCTTTTATTTCAATAGCACAATAAGTGTCTATTTTTATCTTAAGGGATGCAAATGTGTATGTGTACCATGGTTTTCTCTTTTTCTACATCAGACTCGATCTTCTAGGTTTAATTTTTTTGTTGTTGTTCTCTAATAATCATGTGGTAAATGGAATTTCAACCCATACAAGTATAAAAATTTGCTCTTTCTACCTCCAACTACTTGTAATCTCTTCCTGTCTCTACATAGACTTTTCCATTTTGAGTTCTCTGTAGCCTTTGTACTCTCCTAATGCAAGTAGTTATATCTTTTATTTTGTTCCAATTAAGTGTGCATTAGAATCATAGAATGGCCAGGGTTGGAAGGGACCTTAAGGATGGGCTCGTTCCAGCCCCCTGCCATGGGCATGGACACTTTCCACTATCTCAGGTTGCTCCAGGTCCTGTCCAGGTTGGCCTTGAGCACTACCTGGGGTTGGGCAGCCACAGCTTCTCTGGGCAACCCGTGCTAGTGTCTCATGACCCTCACAGGGAGGAATTCCTTCCTATTATCTAAACCCCTCTCAGTTTGAAGTCATTCCCCCTTGTTCTGTTGCTCCAGGCTCTAGCCATATTTCTGGGATGGTGTTTGTCCAGGTCCTGCCGCTGCTCCTTCTGTGGAGGTTGTTTCAGTTCACTGAAGGAGCAGGGAGCAAAGGGAAGTTAAGGCAATCTGGTGCCAATGTTCTTTCTGCTTTTTGTTGCTTTGCTCTCCATAACTTTCTTGCCACTTGCTATTTTTGTGTTTGAATTTCAGATAATCCTGCCAAGTTCATGTGATTAATGTATTTTGTGGTCTTGGAAGACTGAGTTTACAACAAAAAACATCAACTGCCCTTCTGCTACACTAAGCTATTGTAATATCCAGTGGAAGGCACATCATTTCACTTGCTAGAGCATCAGCACACTTTCTGCTGCCTATTTGGTTCTTCTTTGCCTGTAGTGTTCTAGACTTTTTAATTTATTTGCTTATTTCATTGTTGATTTTCTTTAGGAAGATTGCAATTTCTTCCACTTCAGCAGAGAGAAAGTAAAATACACCTTTGCACTTTGACATTGAACTGGAATGGATGTTCCTATTCAGGAAGTAAATTAACTTAAAGAAAGTAAAGGAAAGAATAAACACCAGTGCAGGACTGGCTGTGAATGACTGCCTGTTTAAACATTATTTCCAAGAAAAAGGATTTTGTCAATTTCATAGGTGTGCAAACCAGGATGTTATCTGATGTAAGCTGTTTGCTCAGTCGAGGATGTCAATACCAGACTTCAAGTGTTATCAGGCACAAATTAAAGTGCCGAGCAGGAAGAATTTATGATGAAATTCCAGAAGACAAATTTAATCAGGATCATTATGTATCTTTGCATGATGACTAGGCACAGTGAGGTAGAGTTACTCAAAGCACAGATACTTGGTCCTACTGACCTCAGTTTGCTTTTCTCTAGTCTAAGATTTTGAGGTTGGGAGGAAAGTAGGAGCATGTTACAAAGCACTTTAGTAAGACTGTCCAGGGAGACATGAACTTTTTCTTCACTGTAACCCAAAGGGTGGTCTTTATTAGGGTTAGCCATTATGGACTAGGATGTAGCAATTTACAGATATATTAATATTTTGGTTTGCATCTTGTGCTGAAAGAACCTGCATCCTTCAAGGAAGTAGAAAATTGTTTGCTGAGAGTGTAGTTAACATTTTATGGTCACTGCTGTTGCATTCAAAAGAAAAAGAACACCCTAACTCTGCTTCCTGAATCAGTTTTATTCATGACTGCAAATATTTTATTGGTACTGTGTTCATATATTCATGTTAACTTTTTGTTTCTTTAGCATTTATTACCTGTTTTCCTCCAAACTAATTTTCATTGACCCATCCCTTTATTATAGGGCATCTCAGAAATGATCATATAAAGTATCAAATAGGAAGCAAGAAGGAAATAGACCCTCATAACTAAAGCTAAAAAGAGCAGTTATGGACCTGTTGTGTAAGTATGTAATAAGCCACATTGTTCTTGTAAAAATAAAGTGAAAACCACTTGGAAATAAAACATAATTTAAAGCCAAGTTTAAACCAGAAAAAGAAATCTGTTTTTAAATTTCAGGCTTAAGAGTTTCATCTTGCTCCCATGCACTTCTTGAAAGGTAAATTTGCAGCATATTTCCTCCTTTAACAACTGTTGGCTTATTTAGAGTTCAAGTTGTTAGTTAACAATTGTAGACAGAAGTGTCAGAAGTAGATTTTTTACTACACAAAGTTAATATTTCTGATATAACTACCAATTGGACAGCCCATGATTTTACTGATTAATTTCATATGCTGATATACTGATACAGTGTATATGCTGATATACTGATCAGTACATATACTGATTAATTTCATATTTCCGAGTTCATTCTTTTTTCAGTTCTGCAACTGTGGCAAGTTACGTGATTTCTCTGTGCTCTGTTGCCAACTTTCTAGGATGCCAGCTATCTGATTTCTAAGATCCTTTGAGGTCTCTGTAAGGCAAAGTTCTGTATTAGAGTTGGGTGGTGATTTTTACTGCCATTTCTAATGGCAGAGACATATCACTGCTTTGATGTATGATTGCACTCATAAATATGGCATTTCTAATATCTTTGAAAGAGGGTATGCTGGGAACATTCCTTTGTAAGAATCTTTTTGTCTTAGTTTACCTTAAGCATTTGGGAGTAGGCTCATTCTTTCACAAGAAATTAGGTCACTACTGACAGGAGTGATTTGAAAATAAATTTGCACAAGATAGCCTTTGTTTTTGTCAACCAAATCATTTGAGAGGAATTCTGGGTAGTAACACCATCAGAAACAGGAAATTTCCTTTGGATCAAGAAAATTGGATGTCAAGTTTTGCAAATTGTTTACCTCTGCAGGTAACAACACCAGAACAGTTGCTTTCATCCAAAGCAATGATCTCCGATCAGGAGGGCAGCCTAGGCTATGTTGTTGGATAACTGCTGTCCCTCCTACTGAGTCACCCAAGCTGGTTTTCTGGTATGCTGCCTTCACTCAATGCCTTCACATTCTGTGGACAAGCTCGTTCAAATCTGGTTAAGTGCTTAGATTCTCTGTCTTCAGGTCTAACCAGGAAGGGCACAGATTGCAGTGAGTAACATTAAAAGAAAAAATATTTTGACTTCGCTAAAAGGTTTACCGTGGAACAGATTTGAAGTGGCACTTTGCACCCCCAATCTAAATCCTTGTCTCTGTCTCTCCATCTGTAAAATTTTTGTCTGACAATAACAGATGAAACACTGTTAATACAGTGTGTACAAGCAATGCTTCATGTTTCTGAGAGAAGACACAGCTGAAGAAGTTAAACATATTTATGAAGTAAAGGGGATAAAAATTACTGTTGACAAGTCTGTAAGTAACTTGTATGTATCTTTCTCTACAGGTATATTTGCAAAATAATAGAGAGGCCCCTCATTCAATAATCTTTCACTATTTCAAGCTGGGATTCCTTCCAGCTCCCCAAACACCTTAGTTCTTTGAGAAATAAATTATTTCATTTTTACAGACATCCATTTCATGGATGGATTTGGTTTTGATGCAATTTCTTGTTAGTCTGGGGACTTTTTGTCTCCATGATTATGCACATTTTCCCTCCATTTTCCAAGGGAAAAGGACAACACTTTGCCATAGTTAGAAACACGGTGACCCTTCTCTGCCTGTTTCAGTCTAGAAGTTTGAATGTATCCCAGCCCCCCAGTGAACCCCTTGGCACTAGTTTGCCATTTTGAACTAATATGTATTAATTTAAAGTAAGCAAAATAATTCTAATAGGCAAAATCAGGTTAGGCAGCAGTTGTTTGATGCAGTTTTCTATGGTGGAAGACTTGAGTTCTTACCCTAAGTCATCAGAGGAGTTTTCTTTTTTCTAAAAGAATGTACTAGACATGGAGATAATTTTTATTTAATGTTGAATTTGCTGCTGAAACCACTTTAAAATGGTTGTATGTTGTGTTACCATCAGATTAGCATAAAGCTTTAATCTCTTTAGCAAATATCTGCTTACCCAAGTTGGAAACGGCTCCCCCAGGATCAGTAATCCTATTTATTTGCTCTTTTTGCATAAACAAATGCCCAATGATACATTGGGTATTTATGTTTGAGAGCTTTTCATTACAGTACTTGGAGTTGTCTGTGAAATCACCATGGCACTATTTTACAACCAAGTTCACTTTAAAATGTCTAACAAAAATTGCAATGACACACCTTTTAAAGTCAGTTGCTTCATTTTCTCAACCTATGTAAATCAATGTTTTAAAGATCTGTGTGACTGTAATCATAACTCCATCTAAATGTAGCCTGGTGTTAGGGAATTGCTTTAGATGTTCTTTGTATAATGCTAATTCTCCACTGTAGACCTTAAATTAAGGTGTTTACTTACAAGAAAGTTACTTTAGTAGATTTTTTTTAAAAGTAAAGACAGTGGCATTAATCCCTCAGCATTACAAGTAGTGAAAAGCTGTTGGATCCATGGAAAATGGCTAGCTTTAATATGAGAAGGTGAGAAAAACACGTGGGTGAAATACAGAAGTTTGCAAATCTTCTTTCAGCTTTTAGAAACTTAAAAAAAAATATGTTGGGTGATTGGTTTGTTCATTGTCCGTTACTGGTATGGTAATTACAGTATTAAAATATCACCAAAATATCTTGGGGGGGGGGGGGGGGGGGGTTGGTTGGGAAGAGAGATGTAGATCTGAGAAAATATTGGTTTGCACACCATTGTGTGCATCCCTCTGCCTGAGTTTTAGACGGAGACGTGGGTGCACAGCATTAACTGGTTTAATGCTTTGCCCAGGAGTACAAACCATTCTCGTCAGAGGACATAAAACACCGCAGCGCTATGTGTGTTAGTATCTTGCATTTTATTGAAGATTGGCTTTTAACGACTAACGGCTTTTGATAGAGTCAGAGTTTAACGTCAGGGAAAAGGAGCAGCCAGGTGTTCAGCTGAGCAGCGCCGTGGGTTCCAGGAACGGGCGGGCGGCTGCCAGGTGCTCTGTGGAAAAGCAAATTAATCATGGTTTCAGCTCTGCCCCTAGCCGGACCCGGAGGCACCGTGACCCGGCCCTGCCCGTCTACAAGCAGCAGCCTTGGGGTCACCCTTGCTCAGGAAGCGCCTGTAAAGCGCCCCGCCCGCTTCCTCCGGCCGGCCTGGGGGCGAGCGGCGCTCCCGCGCCCCGTGAGGGGAGCCCGGGGGCGGGGCTGCGCCTCCCGCCCTTGCACAGCGGCCCTCCCCTCCGCCGGGCCGTCCTGTCTGTCTGTCTGTCTGTCCGTCCGACCCACCCTCGGCGGGCCCGCAGCCCCGCGCCCGCCCTTGGGGCTTCTCCTCGGGGCCGCTCCGAGCAGGGGCCCAGGGGCTCCTCTCCCGCTGTCCCCGAGGCGCCGTCGGCTGGGCTCGCCCGCGGAAGGCAGCAGGTGCTGGGCAGAGTCTCCGCGGCTCCCCTCAGAGCCCCCGGCCGTACAGGGCCTTGTGGCGCAGGTACTCCTCGAGGCACTGGACGGCCGCATCGTCCACCTCGGGGTCGAACTTGTTGGCCAAGAGATGGTGCTGCTGCAGCATCCAGGGCAAGTCGCCCACCCCGTAGACGCAGATGGAGCGCTGGTGGCGGCCGGTGCAGGGCGGATATGGCGCGCCCTTGCTGATGTCCCCCTCCATGTACTGCCACTTGACCAGGCGGGGAAGGGCGTTCATGTCCGAGAGCTGGAACTTGTCGTTGGGGGGTGTGCTCCCCGGCACGCCCGGCATGCGGTTCAGGGTGGCCCAGACGTGCTCGTCAGGGCTGTAGCTGTCCTTGGACCACTCGAGGAACTTTTGTGCCGTGGGGTTCTCGAAGATGTACTGCACAAAGTCCCGTGTGACCACGTTGTACGCGCTGCCCGTGAACATGGGGGAGCCGTGGGGTGGCGGCTCTTTCTTCTGGGCAGTGCGAAAGATGGTCTTCCCCACCTCGTGGTGGTACTGCCAGCGCTGCTGCTTGGCGCCTGAGGGCCTCTCCGACTCCACGCTGTTCTGGCCCTGCAGCAGCTGCAGCGCCCGGACTATCTCGGCGTTGGTCTTGATGGGGAAGTCGGTGCCGCAGGTGTTGATGAGGTAGCGCCATGGCACGCGGCTCTGCAGCAGATCCTGCATGCAGTTGAGGTCGGCCTGCAGCCGGGACCAGGCGGCGTAGACCACGCTTTCCAGGCGGCTGGCCACGAAGACGTTGGGGAAGCAGGCAGCGATGGCCCGCACGGCCTCCTGGAAGACGGCCGGGGCTTTGGTGTCCACATGGACACAGTAGACGTTCTGGGGGGCGTAGACGGACCGCAGGAGCCGCTCAAACATGTCGATTTTGTGGTGGATGACCATGGAGTAGGCGATGGGGAACTCCTCCTCCTCCTGGCTGAGCGGGAACTCTATGTAGCGCCGGGTCTCCTTGAAGGCTCTGCAGTCCCTCGTAATGTTCAGGTACTCGCCGGGCGTCGGTGGAACCTTTCTGTTCGCCACTTCCAGGCTGTTGAGCTGTGCCTCCTCGATGGCTGTCTGGTCCCCGCGGACCACCCGCGAGCAGTTGATGCTGCGGCTGGGAGAGAGCTCCAGCGCCCGGTAGAGGCGGGAGCGGTCGGCGGGGTCGGGGCGGGCGGTGCCGCGCAGCACCAGGGCGGCGNGCAGCACCCAGCGCCGCCGCGCCGCCGGGGCCCGCTCCCACCGCTGCATCCCCGCCGGGGGTCTGCCCTCGCCTCCGGGCTGCGCTGCCCTGAAGGAGCCCGAGCCGCTGCCGCTCGGAGCAGCCCGGCTGCGGGGCACCTGCTGCCTCTGGGAGATGGGGAAGCACTGCCCGGGAGATCCCGGTGTGACCGCAGGTGAACAACAGTCCCCTCCCTCCCCGTGGCGTGGCTCTGTTTGGTTTTATCAACACTGGGGGTGGTTCTATATCTTCTGTGTCCGTTTAAAAGATATTTCATCTAACCCCTGTCCAGCATGTCATACAAGGGAAAGTCCTCTGGAATTCAACCCTTTGTAATGCATTTTTTTTTTTAAAGACTTTACTAGATTCATTTGGCGTCTAACCTGCTTTTCTAGTGCTTTGGTGGGTAGCGAAGATGTGTGCTAATAAAATTCAATGGGTGAAGGTGTGGGTGTTAACGTTAGTGTCTCTCCTAACTTCAAGCAGCAGGTTTGTAACAGAGCCCAGTTTGATTCCTGAAACACAACGGTCTGCACAAGCCTGAACTTCTGAACTTTGGGGTAAAATGCCAGGTTCAAGGGGGGATATGTGGTGGGTGGTTCAGGAAGGCTGTACCTTCCTGGTACCTCAGCCAACGGAGAAAGAAAGAAGGCAACATGTAGCCGAGAGTTAGGATAAAAGGAGGCTGGGTCCGCTAAAACCTCGAGAGAGAAAACTCCCGGGCGTGCGCTCCAGTGGCCTCTCTCTTTTTATTCAAATAAAGTTGTAGGACTCCTCTGTCTCCTTTGTGGACACTGGCTTTGCATAGCGTCATTTTCCGTACATGATCATTCCAATTTATAGGTCAAGCAATAGCAATAGGCGTGTAGTCTAGAATGCTAATTTCAGCAAACTTCTTGCTGTCACTGAGTACTTTGAGCTTTAGTGAAGGATTACTGGAAAAGGTAACTCTAACTGGAAAAGGGCAAAGTCAAATCTCTGCTTCTACAGAGGAAGCAGAGTGTGAAGGTAGAGGCTATGGTTTATAAATTGCCACAAAGTGCCTGCTTGAAGGAGGATGTGAGAGAATATTTGGACCAGCACACTGGCCAAGGCAGTATCACATAAAAGAAAGAGAGGGGTAACTGCAAGTGATAAACACTCCTTGTGCTGTGCTGAACAAAATAATGCTCCCTAAGCTTTGTGGTCATCCTTTGTGGATAGAACCAAACATAATGTGTTGTATCATGTTTATAAAAAAGCCACGTCAGTAGCTCAGAAATTTTAATGGGCATTGTGAAAAGAAATTATGTGATACACATAGTATTTCCTATATGCACAATGTCAGTTTGCCTGTGCTGAATACCAAAGTGGATATGGTTGGGAGAAATATGAGGGGGAAATGCTTGAGGAATGTAAATAAAAGTACTTAAGTTATTTTGGATTATTTGTCAACATTCTGTAAATATAGTTGCAGATTCACTAATATGGAACTTCTGTGGAAGAAGTTTGCTGCTTAGCATTAACATCTTGAACTTGTTCCGTGCAAGAAACTTGACATTTTTGAAGTTAGTAGCTTCATCATTTGCTTTGCTGTACACAGCTCTTCATTTATAGGTTCTTACCCGAAGTAAAAATAGTTTTGGTAAGTCTAGGTGCCATGTTTGTAGTGCCTTTTTGTACCTGCTTCCATTTCAGTCAACCCTATCAAGTCAGAAGTTCCTGGTGTTTTAGCTTTCCTGTTAAGGGATAAAAAGAATCTTCTCAAGTTAACCTGCTATCTACTTGCCCAATTGCACAGGTTCAAGGTTGTGGTTCAGATAAGTGCATTGGAGAGTGGAGAACAAACATCTATTCTGCTTGCTCCTCCAAGGGAAAAAACCAAATTGTGATTGTTTGCTGATGTTGTCAGATCTGATGAAGTACCTGGTAGAAATTTACACTGATGGCAAGGGTCATAACCTCACCAGGTCCACCTGTACACAGCTTGTAAAAGGAATAGGGTTTTCCCACTGAAATAAACTTTTAATAAGAGAAGAGAGCCCATGTGGAGGGATCAGCCTGTAGTGATTGCTCAAATCTGTAAGGAATGGATTCTTGTATATATAGATACACTGCCAGCTTTTTTAGCATGACTTTTAAGAAATATTTGGAGGTAGTAAGTTTTGTGAACTTAGTCAAAGAGACATCTGAGACCAGGCTTGTATATGCTACAAAAAAAAAAAAAAAAAAAAAAAAAAAAAAAAAAAAATTTTTGGTTNAAAAAAAAAAAAAAATCTTGTGTGTTATACTCCACTGACTGGGGGGGGCTAAGAATTTCTGGTTTAGCTTCTTGGTCAAAAATAGTTTGAGTGTTAAATGTTTTGGTTGGTTTTTTAATTTTATTTTGGTTGGTTTGTTTGGGGAGTTTCTGAGTTCCTTTCTTCCCTTCCTCTCTCCCTATTACAGGCCATCTTGTGAGGATTTTGAAGGATTCCACCTGAAAGCTAATAATACCATTTTTAAGCTATCAGGCCACTGTTGCCTATATCATTCCGCTGCTTTTCTGTGTTTCTCAGTTTTCAGAAGAGATCCTTATTTCCTGCTCATTCATTCAGAGCCATAGTGTGTTTTGGGATATTTGGCTTAACTGCTCTGCAAGCATTACTAGCTCACAGCTAAGTTCTGCGTTGTCCAGAATGTTTGTGTCTACAGGAGGAATTTTGTGTTAACAGCACAGTGACTCTTATTTGACCACTGTGTCCCATAGCTGTTTGGTTTTCATGTGTCATCTAGATAGTGAAGCCTTAACTTGACAGAAGTATGTGCATGAGGTGTAATTCTAATCAGAAAGCAGTGCATTTTCCTTGGTGAACTGTTCCAGTGTGGGTCCTGTCCTAGGCTAGGATATACAGGATAGCCTCCAGGATGTCTGTTCCACAGTGGCTCTTTTTGGCAGATTCCCTTTAGGCACACCAGCTACGCCCCCCTTCCTTCTTCCTGCACTGACCTTGGTGTCTGCAAGATTGGCTCAGCTTTTTGTGTCTGACATGGGATGGCTTCAGGTCTCTTACCACAGAGACACCTCTGTCTCCTTACAAAATTATTGCCATGTTAGCCCAGTATAAGAACTTTTTGGACTACTGGCAAGGAGAGAGTGAGGTGAGTGATCAGGGTGTGACATCAATAAGGAAATGGTTGCATAGGATTTCTTTCTTGCTTTTATTTTCTCTTTATTCGCACTCTCCCACCCTCATTTGGCTACATATTTGCATGCAAAGGCTAATGGCTCTAGTCTTCCCTATGTCCACTAGTGTGTTTTACATCTGTAAGATCATGGAATCATGGAACAGCCCAGGTTAGAAGGAATCCCACACTATCGAGGGCTCATGGGAAATGGAACACAAATAAAATTATAAATACCTTGTCCAACTGCACCCTGAAAGCCTCTAGTGATTCCTCCCATATTTGAAGGCATGCAGTGGTACTGCAAGTTCTGTAATGTTTATAGACACTACATGGAATGATTTACAGACAGAATTTGAAACTTGAATACAGAACTGATCTGTTTTGCCAAGGAAAGTGTGTAGACTCAGAACACACTGGGTTGGAAGGGACCCATCAGGATCATAAAGTCCAGCTCCTGGCCCTGCACAGGACACCCCAAGAGTCACACCATGAGAGCAGTGTCCAAACATTTCTTGAACTCTGTCAAGCTGGTGCTGTAACCACTGCCCTGGGGAGCCTGTTCCAGTGCCAAAACACCCTCTGTGTGAAAAACATGGGGTTTTCTTCATTCTGATTGAATGACTACTGCTGAAAGTGGGGAATCTGGATTGCCACGTGAGTACCCTCTTGTCACTGACCGATCTGAGGTGTAGTTAAGGTGTCAGGGACATGTAGATGAATAGCTAGGTTTATAGGTAACAGGTAACCTAAACCATGGTGAATCAGCTTGCTGCCTCTTTCCAGAGTTATTTGGATTAGTCATGTGAGAAATACCTAACCCTGCATGGAGCCTGTAAAATTATCTTGTAAACCCACACCTAAAAATACTTAGGGCTGGCTCTGATCTTACTTTGACTTTTTTTTT
>VWYP01021255.1:269041-298478 GCA_013400435.1 Pycnonotus jocosus | reverse complement strand
TTTTTTTTTTTTTTTTTTTTGGTCATGTAATAAAGTATTGTTAAGCAAAATTAGTGATACTCATACTGACTGCTATTTAAGCAAAATTTTTCCTAGGTAAACTTTGTAAGTAATTTTCTGTCAAGGACACATCTTATACTAAGATACAGTATCCTGTTGTGATCCACTGTATTGCACTTTTTCCATTTGTGTTCACATAAGGAATGTTCTTATTTGTGTCAAGTAGTAATGGCTCTTTTCAAAAGAACTGTTCTTTTATAAATCAGAATTTCCTTTGAACTATGACAGAAATTGAGAAGAAATTATATTTCCATCTTCTTGGCTGTTCAGATTTTTTTTTTTTTAATGTCTCTGCTGGTATTGTGATGGCTATATAAAAATCTAACTAGTTTTGAGATTTATAGTTTTAAAATTACGGACAAAGATTTGGAAAACTTCATGGTACCTTTCTCATGATGTATCTTCAGAGACCATAAGTTCAGTGTTCTTTTTATATGGAGTATTTGGCACATACTCCAGAGTGGGAAAGTGGACAAAGCAAAGGTGGGAAGTGAACAAGGAAGTATTGAGGTTTCAAAATAAATAAACCTTATGCAAATATAATTATTTTGTATATGTACACTTTATCTGTAAAACTTTAACATGATGAACATGGTCTTGTGCATATTCTGCTTTTTGAAATCGAAAACTTTCTGATTATAGATTTTAGCTTCTATGTGCTTCCATTTAATTTCAGCTGAGTTATGTGTTACAGTCTTGTCCTGTCTAACAGTTCAAGCTGTACCTTTAGACTGCATCCCCACTAGCAGAGTCTTGGGTCAGTTTGATGACAAGTTAGAGGTCAAGTTCATCTTTGAAGAAACCGTTGGATGTTAATTTTCCTTTCAGTGTTCTACTTCATTGCTGGTTTGTGACAAATGGTTTGAAAGAAGTACATGCAGTACCTCTGAACCTACTCAGAAAGGACATGAAAAGGCAGCAGCAAAAAGCAGTAAGTAAAATATCAAACCACAATAATTTTTGTAGCACACATACCAGTTCCTGTTATTTCACTGAGCACTGCCTGATGCTATTCACCTTACAGCTGCAGACTCATTGCTCTGCTCTTTCTGGACCTCTGGTGCACTTTCACTGAAGGCAGAGCATTTCTGCTTTTATCCGAAGCACAATTGCTGGACTGAAGAGCATAAGTGAGTGTGGTTTAGAAGAAAGCTGAAGCAGACAACCATAACTGATGCACATTCTATAGGATAGTACTGGTTACTTGAAATTGTACACAACAGCTGAACACTGCTCATAAGATATAATGAGTTTCCTCAATTACATTTTGTATAATAAAGCAAAATAGGGGGATAAGACATCACTCACCTTATACAGGTTGCTGAAGAGACAGACAAATAAATAGGATGATGCTGGTGAGGATGTTTAAAAGAATTTCCTTTAAACCACTCTTAAAACTGGCACTGTTTCTGACTGTGGTGCCCAACACTGTAAACTGGGCTCTGTCCTGAGGGAAGAAAACCTGTTTTTTTCTTGAAGGATGTTAACACAAAGAAAACAGTGATACTGGGGATCATAAATACATTAGCTCATGCTTCATTGTTTCTAGAAAAGGATTGCTTCATACATCATGGGAAATATAAACAAAACAGAAAACAAAACTCTTTTAGACAGATGATAGAGGAGGCTACAGGAATAAAGAACCAAAAAGAATGGATTTAATTTTGGACCTTTCCCACAATGAAAACCCCATTATAGCTATCCTATTGAAGAGATTGTTTCTTAAGAGATAAGGGACTTGCTGAAAGAGACATAAATGTTACTGAGAAAGGTTTTTGTCTTACATCCTTAAAAGCATGTTCGTTTTATGTCTTGCCTCATTTTCAGCTGTCTAAATAGTATTCTGAACTTTAGATGTTTCTGTTCTGTGGTAGAACCTTTATCAATTTATCAATGTTCTGTGCAGTTCTGTTTGGTCATAAGTAGAGTGTCTGCCACGATACCCAGATACATGCACAGAGTGAGGGCTGACACACAGGTCATGTCCAAAGCCTCTCTGTGTCATGGAGATTGTTGCTTTCATGTCTCTGTGGCTGCCCAGAAACATCTGAATATGTTTAGACCTACAGCTGGTCTCATTGCCCTTGAATGTCCCATATCTGGCTAAGAATACTTTGGGCTGGGACTTGGTCCAGTTGCTGAATAGGTGCTGCTAAGTTCAGTAAATTTTCCTTCAATACTTGGAGGATTCACACAGAGCATTCCTTACCTTCGTACTCACAGAGTGCATTATGAGTGAAGCCACACAAGGAATCAGTGTGGGGAAGGTGAATGTCTCTCTAGACCTATTGTGGGCTATTGAGTTCTGTCTGAGGTTCCTGCAGTGTGCTGCCCTTGTTCTGGCTGCAATTCTGCAAAGAAACCAAAGTATTTCATAACAGTTTGAGTGTCCTGCTTTTTCAGCCATATGTTCAGAGCAAAAGTCAACATGAAATTATTTTATACAGGAAAATGCAGTTGTGGGGAGTGTAGTACCATTTCTTCCTTGTTTCAGGTGCTCTATTTGCTTCATATTTTTCACCCTTTAAAATTCTCCTATATACTTGACACTTCTGCTTCTTTATACAAAGCTAGAAGAAACATTAGCTGCACTTATGCCAGAAAAAATCCTTTAGGTTTTTGCTGCTTATTGTTTCATTCTTTCCATGCTTATAATGTTTCCACAGCTTGTGTGTCTGTGGATGTTTCCACGCTGCTGTAAACTACCTGCAGGGTAAGTTAGCAATAGGAAAAGAGAAGCTTTCTGTACAGCAGGTAAACAACTGAAGTCTGGAACCACTGAGGTATTTGAGCACCCCACCCAAAAGTAATAAGTGTGTGAGTATGTGGACCTGTATTCTGGAACAGTTCTGTGCAGGTAGTGCTGATGCAGCAGACAGCAATTACATCTTTCTTCTGGCACATATTATGTGCTACTGTGTCCTGCCCATGCAGAGGGGCCTGAAGAAGAAGCTGGGTTTTGAGGAGCATTTACAGCCCAAAGACTGAAATATTGATTTAGCTGACTGAAGGTCATGCCCCTCAGTGTGTGCAAATGAACGTGCCTGAGTTTATCTTTGTGATAAAAGACAGTTATGGTAGTGCCAGATGTCAGTAAATCAAATATTGGCATATGTATTTCTACTTACTGTTCTTACTGAAAAGAATACAATACGAAAAAAAAACCCAAACAAACAAAAACCCCCAATAGCTTCTAACCTTCTGACATGCATTTTCTGCCTATAAAATAATGCCATTCTCCATGGTTTTGGCACTTGTTTTAGGCAAATAGCGTACTTTGCAGAAGTACCAAAATGTAGGTCTATGGTAAAACACCTTAATTACAAATTCGACAGTGGGAAACAGAGTAGTAGTTTATTCTTAAAAAGACATGACACTGGCATGTCCCTCTCTTCATGTTATTTTCAGTTCTAGGTTTGGATTAAGTCTTTTTTTTCTACTTCTGTGTTCAGCAGTGAGGGTGATAAGAGTCCATTTTATACCACAATGGCCATAAATCTGAGTGGAGGTGTGTGCATTGAAGCACTCTTTGTCACTGAAATCAGATGAAGAGAAGTGAGTTTGTGTTTTACTTCAAACAGGGATTATTTCGTAGTTTTTACCTGAAACTCTGCGCTCAAGTTTGCTCTGACAGCTGAAAACGTGCAGTGCCTTAACTTCTCTTGTTGGAATAGTCCATATACCTGAATGAGAGAGCTTCAGTGATTTGCTTGTCTTGAGATTACGTCAGTATTGTCTAACGCAGAAATGAATAGCTGTTTCCAGGATATTTCACCCACCTTTTTATAGCGGTTTTGCTGTTGTCACAAGTAGCTATTAGTCACTTAATCTCTGGACTCTGTTGACAATTGAAAGTCATAGAGCCAATGTCTTTATGGTTATGAAATAAAAAGAACTGTTTGAATATTTGCATCTCTAGTTATTAAGCAGCTTACAGAAGAGTGACGTGGTACTATAAAATATATTATCAGTCAAAAAATTATTCAGGCCATTTTTCTTAGTCACAACTGAGATGAAACTTTGTACGTTGTTTCAGAGAAAAACCACTGGAATTGTCACTAAAATCATACCAGACTCCTGAGGTGTATATGTAAAAAAGGTTGAGCCAGAAAGATTTTTCCACATGCTAGCACATAAAAAATTAAAATCTTTGTAAAATGTATATTTGACTAATTGTGGAACAGTGCTTGGACAATAAAGGCTGTGTTTAACCAAGCTGCTAAGTTGGAACTATTCTTCCATCACCTCTTCCCCAGGCAGACTTACAAAAAACAAAGCTAAAAAAAGAATGCAAAAAAACCTATCACCCTTTGCAAGGGTATATTTCAGCAAACAATAGATTATGTACTGAAACAAGGTGTTCTTGAAGAGCACTAATGTTCCTTTATTTCAGGAAGGTTATGGTTCATGATCTCCTGGAAACTACTTGGAAATAATACAGCAAAAAGGGCTAGACTGTTCCACCTTTTAACTGGTGAGATCCCAGCACTGATGTGGAACTCCTGAGTGACAGTGTGGCAGGATGCCCCGTGCTGTGCCAGTGTGGGACAGTGTTCCTGGAATACAGATGGCATTGTCCCCCTGCTGCTGGCACAAGGTGTTAGCCACCATTGCTGAAGCTAATGGACAGGAGGAAATGCAGAGTATTGTGTATCAACAGCTTGGTTGTTTGTTCTTTCCTTTTTTAAAAAATATATATTTATATTTTTTCTTATAAGAGTGTTAGTGTAACTGGAACCATAAATCTGATTAGCAATATGGTTGTGTCTTTTTACTGTTGAGACTTGACAGGCACATATCACACTCACTACTGTGAACATTTAACATGGACCAAGAAACTGGGTCAGGAAATGTGGTGCTTGTGGTTGTGTTCATTTAAATAAAAAATACCTTATGTACATTCATAGAGGAGATAGTTGTTGATCTCTATGTGAGCAGCAATCAAGAAAACTTGCAGCTGTGACTGCAAAAAGTACCCAAAAGAGTCTGGGCAATATGCAACAAAAAACTTGAGTTTTTGAGAAGGGAATATACCAAAGAGAGCTTTTATCACTGGAATTGACAGAGTTTTCATCAGCAAACAGCTGAATGAGTACTGTACAAAAAAAGATCAGAAAAGCTCTATATTATCTTTTTAAACTTTATCAATTAACAGCCTAAGGCATGAGGTTTTTCACTGGATATTAGTGACTCTTGTCTTTTGAAGGAACAGGCAAAAAATATGTCAAGAATGCAGCATTGGAATTCAGGGATTAGACCTAAATTAAGGTAAGGAGAGGCATTAATTAGAGAAGAGACATGAGAGGAAGGCAATAGTGCTGCATGTGGGAGCTGGGCAAGTATTAGTTGTCTAGTTCCAACTCCCCATGGCAGGGGGATTAGAACTGGATGATCTTTAAGGTCCCTTTGCACCCAAACCATTCCATGGTTCTATTACCTCCATAACGGGTGTGGTGAGCTGAAGACTGGGTTAGAAAAATTCTTCTTTGAAACAAGGTACTAAAAACCGAGAACAAATGCTAAATACTTGGTAGTCTATAGAGTTTTCTATGTAAGACTGAACAAAATATTATCTTTCCTAGGCTGATGGTAGAAGTCCATTTTTCTTTCCTTCCTCCATAGAGGATTGGTGTAAATTGCTTGTCCAACATTTTGTACAAGCTTTATTTGGAGCTTCCATTAATGATTAATTTGGGATTATCTGCAAGCCATCAATTTTGTTCATTACTAATACTTTGTGTGCACTTAAAACTGCCCGTGTGGTCAAAGGCTTTCTAGATGGAGTGCCAAGTTACAGCTGCAGGTGTCAATAATACCTGCAAAGTGCACAAGTCCACTTTGCAACTCCAGCAGTTTTAGTGAAAGGTGAGTAAAGCTGAAGGGAGGATACAAGTCTTCAGGAAAAGAAGAAAAACAACAGAAAAACAACCAAACCCAAGCAATCTGTTGTTTCCAAATCACCTCAAAAAGAACACTTGAAGCACGTCATACTTGTAAAAAGCAATTTCTCTGCATTTCAGAGTCATCTCAGCATTGTTTGTTTTCCTTTTCAACTTCAGAATGAAAAACTGGCAGAGTCCAGTGCTGGACACTGCGACCCTCAACACCAACTGAATGGCCTAACGCTGGGACTAAGTTAGACAAGACTTGAAGTAGATAGAGCCTTGTCAAATTACTGGCTGCATCAGCAACACCTTCCACCTGCAAGCTGACAGAGAAGATCTGGCAAATCCAGTATATTGCAGGATCTGCCTCTGATACTGTTCCACTGTCAACTTGTGTTTCTGACTAAACTGAAGTTAATTTACTGCTCAGGGAACTGGCTACTTTCCATTGACTAGCCCTGTTGTTCAACTGTGGGTGAAGAGTTCAACTGTAGTTCAAATTCTTCTATTGTTTCCAGCAGATGATTCAAATAATGAGTGTGAGACATTCTGCCAGTTGCTAATTCTGAACTTCAAGTAAATTATTTTTATATTGTGCACATATAAAGATAATATGCCTCTTCTGAGAAGTGTCACATGTGATAGTTGATAGATTTACCCTCTTTTGTGGTGAAAAAGCTGTATGTGTTTTATTAGTTAAATATGAACTGGTTACTCCCTATGTTTCTTTGTACTTTTTGGTGGTTTCCAGTGATGAGGGGAGCAGTATCAACACAAAGGCATTGTGGGGGAGAACTTTCATCCATAGTCATAAATCCTGTTCTGTTTCTCAATGAATGTTTGAACTAGACACTGCCTCTGACATTGAAGGTATATCACATTCCATGTTACCTTTTGTATATTCTTGTTTATATTTTATATAAACATATATAAATATATAGACATATAGATATATAGATACAAAATATATATATATAAACTTATATATATTTTGTATATCCTTGACGAGTTTCCCTCAGCTAGAAATGACTGTTTCCTATACACACATACTGTCTTCTGTCCAAATCACTATCCTACTGACACACAGAATGTGAGTTTTAATGGGAGTTTATAGGTTAGTGCTGCTGGGGGCAAAAGGAAAAAGAAGGGTTTTTTCTCAAGGTGAAAAACTAATAAAACGTGACTAAAATAATCACCAAGACCAGTACTGCTGGTTAGAAAAGAAGAAAAGTTTTGTGTCAAAACTCTCCTCAAACATTACAGGTTCTGTGTGGTTTTATTTGGTTTGTGCAACTCTGTTTTTCAGTCAAATCACGAAGTAATCTAACTTCATCTTATTTAAGTTAAAAACTATTGTTTGCTATATACATGTTGTTCAAGCAACACCAGCTGTCTTTTCTTCTGCAGATTTCTAATTCATTTTATGAAATGAGCAAAGTTCATTAGTCTTTGTCACCTTGCAGAACCATAAATTACTACAGAATGAGTTTTATGTTTTTAAAATACGTGAATACAATGTTCTTGGGCAAGTGCCTGCTTAGTAATGCAAGAATAACTCAATGTCTCCTTCCTAAAGAGCACCAGGGCTTTTAGCTTAGCACCTCTCTGGATGCAATAAACCCACTCACACCTGGAGGTTAAAGGAGGGATGGCTCTGCTTGCTCTGAGTTCCTTTGTCACTGCCAGCAGGATGACTGTAGTGAGAGCAGCCACATCAGAAAAGATTCAAAATTTAAACTTCTATCAGGTCATTTCAGTGACCTAGAAGTCAGAGGCACATAAGCTTTTTTTAAAGGTGTGAGAGAGGGACAACAGGCTGTCTTTTCTCTGCAGTCCTCATGCTTTCTTTCACAAGAATTTAACTAAACTCCAGAAAGGAATACACTAGACATTCTTTTAATGGGAGCTCATCAGTTTATGCCTATACTTGAAAAAAATTCTTTTAAAGTTACTAAAATAACTAAAATGAAGTCATTTTCCAGATAAATTATGCATTCTTTCAGTTCTTTCCATGCCTTTTTTATACTTTGTGATACTTTTTATTAGAAAATAGAAAACTTTTGGATTAAAAAACAAAAAGTGTTTGTGAGAGAGGGAGAGAGATAAGGGAAGACTTTCAGTTGCCTCTTCTGATGTCTGTTTAGATAACAGTTACAAGTCCACATTAATGATCAGTAAAACACAAGTGTGCCTGTATGTAGCTGAAACCTGAACTTTTACACAATCTAAAAGTTGTATATTTTTCAGTGAAAAGAGAAAATGCTTTTCAGATTTTTTTTTTTTCAGCCATGTTGTCTGACTTTGCTTTATCCTAGTTAATGACATAAATTTTGGTCATGCCATCTTTCAATTAGCCTGCACATTTCACAGAATTTATTACTTTGAGAAAAGATGCCCTTTGGATAGAATCTGTGCATAGATTTCAGAATTCTTCCAGTGCTATTACTCTTTCTAACAATAAGGAAAAAGGTAAGCAAAAGAACAGAGTCTGTTCCTGTCTCAGAAAAGACAAGGATATTCAGAGTTATAGCCTATTCATTATCCTTTTTAGACGTTGCTTTGGTGAAAAGCAATGGAATGCAATTTTTTGATCTTCATTTTTGTACTCATTTTGTGGAACTGATCTTCCGTGTCTCACGGAGCTTTTCCTAAGTTAAATATTTTCTTTAGGTAATCTCTTTTACAGTATGAGGTGCAATGTGTGTACCTAAGCCTTAGTCATAAAAACAATCTTCCTTATTTAGATTGGCATTTTGGCTCATGAATCTTCTTTGGCACCCAGAGGGATCAAGTCTGCAAATATATAAGATCTGCTGATAAATATGCAGTTAGCATCCTCCCTGGCTGGGACCTATGAACTTCATCAGAGCACTGGATATCCAGAACATGCTCTGGAGATCTCTGCCTCCCACAGAACCCAGTGTAGTCTCCTCTGCGGAATCAGAATTTCTTAGCTTGGAAAAGACCTTTGAGATCACTAGGTCCAACTGTAAGCCCAGCACTGCTCAGTCCGCCACCAAACCATGTCCCAAAGTGCCACATCCGTGCTTTTACTGTACACATTTAGTATTTTATCTCCAGGGCTGGTCACTCAACCACTTTACTGTGGACCCCGTTCTTGTGCTTGACAACACTTTTGGCTGTCACAGTCCAAACCTCCCCTGATGCAGCCTGGAGCTATTTCCTCTTCTTGCATGGCTTGTCACTGTTCTTTTCAGCCTTTTGCAAAGCACATACTGCCATGGAAATTGTGTCTCATCTGGTGTTTCGTTGTTTGCTTTTGTGAGAGCTGCGTATGAGGCAGCAGATTTCTCAAGAGCAGCTTATCTGACAGATTATTTTTTTCCTGCTGTCTTGTGTTTGTTCTGAGAATGGGAGGATCCAGGAAAAGCACAAGTGCCACAGCCTGGCCTCTGTTTACTTCAACGTAATTCCTTGTGGGTTGACCTGGAGTGTGTCATGGAATGGGTCACACCTGTACCTGCTGCCGTCTAGAATGGCCACAAGCATCATCCTGTGGTGGAGAAATTAGGCTAAAATTCTGTCACTTGGAGGCTGATATTGAAATTAACAGCCTGGCCTCAAAAAGAGCTGCCAGCAGTCATGCTTACAGGGCAACCAAGGTGCCCTTCCCACAGCAGATTTTGGGGCGAGCTGATGCTGGGGTTCTGGGTGGGCTGGAGGCCCCTGTTCTCTGTTTCTCTTCAACCTTTCCCCTACCCTGGGTAGTGGCCCTGTCTGCAGCAGCATTAGAACAAAGAGGATGGAGGCCAAATTTGCAACCAAGTGGAAGAGCTTTGTTAGGAATGGAGAAGGGAATGAATAGAACAGGATTCTCATCCAGTTTAGATGTGAGGAGTATCTACCATCTTACAAAGACAGATCTTGCTGAAGCAGCTTCATCCTCCCCCTTGCAGCAAGTGAAGTGTGCTGAGCTAGGGCAGTGCTCTAAGCAGTACCCTGAGATGAAGATATTGAAGGTGGCACTTCAGTAACCATAGTGGGTAGCTGCATCTGGGAGGATTTAAGTTTAGACTTGGCCTGGCAAAATACCTACCTTAGCAAACCCTCCAGTGTAAACATAATTTTGCCAGCATGGAAGTATGTGGTTAGGTCAGCTCTCCCTATGGCACTTCAGGAGGTGACATAATAGCTCATGTCAGGGTGAACTGCTCTTGGTACAGGCCAGCAGCTCTGCTGGTGTGGTGATAGTGGCCTTTCACAGTGCCACAGACCACGTGCTCTGCTGGGAAAGGCCTTGTGCTGCAGATGTGCCCTCAGTATTGATTTGTGGTTCCTGCTCCTCCTCAAGTAAAAAGATTTTCTTCTACTTCCCATGGGAATAGTATCAACCAAAAGAGGCTACATCACTGTTGAAGCTATTTAGTAACTAAATAGCTGCCTTGTTCCCTTGTATAAA
This sequence comes from Pycnonotus jocosus, assembly GCA_013400435.1. NCBI lineage: Eukaryota > Metazoa > Chordata > Aves > Passeriformes > Pycnonotidae > Pycnonotus > Pycnonotus jocosus. Next base: position 288,113 of record VWYP01021255.1, on the reverse strand, counting down.
GAATTTATATGGTGTGTGAGAAAAATCTGACTGTAACTGGATTATTGATCTTCATTTTCTTCCATGAATAATCAAGCTATTACTGGATTATTGTAGGACTTCCACTCTATCTCTTAACAGCCGTGTTCCTGTTTGTTTTTATATTGTTGATGTATTTACTACACAACTCTGATCCGTTCAGTGCAAGGGGAAAAGGGCTTGGTATCCCTTTTGGGCAGTTGATTCCTGATAAATCCTGTCATACCTTTCTGAGACTGTCAGTGCTGTTTCTCTTTGCCAATCTAGCAAAGAGTTACAGACTTGATGACTGATTTTGTGAGGTTTTGTTTAGAATAGTAGAAGGCTTGACAGCTAAATGTATAATATACATCCAAGAAATGTTCTTTCCTATTATGAAAGCCACAAGTCCTGCCCTCCCCTGGGGAAATTCTAGTCCATGAATGTATTCAGAGTGAGAAGAATCTTCTCAGTTATCTTGGTTTTCAGGTCTTAGTTATTAGTGTATTAGTCACAATCTCCCTGTAGGTGTGTGTGTTACTCAGCAGGTTTTTCTTTGTTTGCTTTTGGGAGTTTTTTTAGGTTCACGTGGTGGGTAGCCATGGCTGGGTGGAGGTTTCTTTCCTGTGCAATGAAGGTGTGTGCTTTCCATGTGTTATCTCACATATCTGAATAATTAAATCCTCTCTTTGACGTCTACTGCCTGATAGAAAATTTACCTTGTCTATATGACTTACTCCTAATGTTACCTACCCAACACTAACCTTATTCTTATAGGCTTCAATGCATATTATGCAAAACTTTGGTTACAGTTTCATTACTGATGATCATTTTAAAAAATGTTTTTTGGAAGAACATACACTTTAGGCTTCTAGGTCTCCTAGTCGTGAACAAAGTAAGCTCAGGTCTTGTTATGCTGTGCATCTAGAACTGGAGAAGACATTTTACTTTATATATCAGTTTAACTTAATTTGTAATGAATGGTTCTTGGTACTCCTGTTAAATGTTTAACCAAAATCACTAAAATAAAAATCCAGTCACACTTCACCATCATTATAGACATCTTACATATAATAAAATACTTCACCATTTTGGATCATGGCATAATTTTTAAATGTATTTTCCTCTCAGCATCCCTCTGAGGTTGGAAGTGCTAACAAACACTCCATGAATTTATTTCCAGATGAGAACTGAGGTGCAGTGAGGTTGAGTCTTGTTTTTTGGGGTTTGCTGAGTTAGTCTGTCCAGCAGAGGAGGGAGCTGAATTTGCCTTTTCTCAAGATCAAGAACAGCATTCTGTCCACGCTGGTCTGCAATGGTTGGTCGCTTCCCTCCTCCCGGAGCTCCCAAGTCTCAGAGCCTTAGGGAGCTCACAGCCATTTCATTACCAGTTTTCCCTCAGATGACCAAATATTTCCTCCTCTTTGAAAGAAATACCAAAGAAGGGAGTGAGTTATTGCCTCTAGGGCCAAAGTCAGTAATTTTGCCAAATACAAATCACAGAAGCTCTGTTTGCTTGGCAGTGCTAAGTTGTCTCCTGCTGTTGCTGGGGTAGGGGACTAGCTGTGCATTTATGAATTATTTAAACTCTTGCACCATCTAGTGGTACCTTTTTAAAAAAGCCTCTCAATCATCTAAGATAAAAGCAGATAATCTATTTAACTTTCTATTTTAAATTCCAACTGCATGTATAATTAAAAGCAAGTAGCTGTGTAAAAGCGAATATAAAGCATCATCTTTCCCCTGAGAAGCCTGATGTTGTATTCCTCCTTAACATGTGTTTACATATTTCTTGCAGATAATATGACTCTTGGGTTTATCTTCTTAAGCAAAACGCTTTTAGATGTAGAAGAGTTAACTTTCAGAGAAGAGAAACCAAGAGTAGTTTGTGCACAAAATAGTATTTCTTCTTAGTTCAAAAGGTCAAATATTCTCTTTATAAGTATGACTTTTAAAAGAAGCTGTATTGGTATTCTGAAGAGTTAGAATATCCACTGCATGGAAAGAGCAGTGACAGTGGCACTGCACATTTTTTCCATGTAAAACTGCTGGTGTGCCTGACATCTGCTGTGGAGAGATTCTGAGGAACAGTCAGCCATGAGGAAACAATGCATTATCTAGCTCCTGCCACTCAGGGAATCAGTGTAGATATTGTGAGCTTTTTTTAAGAACCAAGCAAAACCCACCCTGAATTTCTTGTATTCTTTCTAGCTTTTTAGCCTGTAGGTTGCACTCGTTTCACATTTCCAAGCTTTTCTCAGGATGCAGGGGAGTGGAAATATTTTCTTTTTAAATTAATGCTGAGTCTCAGACGTGATTCCAGTAGCAGAGACTCTAAGCAAAGCACTAAAAATAGTGAGAGTCATGATAAAATTGCAAGAGCAGGAAGTGTTGCCTCTGAGAGGAGTGGGGAGGAATCTCAATTTGCATGCATTCATTAACTTGGCGTCTGAAGTTAAGCCGCTTTTTCTGGGGTGCTGCTTCTTCCTTCCCTGTAAGAATTATAAAAACTTCACAAAACAACTCCTGGCTGAATGCTCTAAGGTGGTTTATACCCATTACAATAACATGCTATTTACAGTACATTATCCCAGATCTAGCATGTAAATCAGATTATTTCTAATTTCCTGGATGGCTTTGTATTTTGCAGGTAGACTGAAGCTGTGTGCATGCTTAATTTTTTGAATAAAATGTCATGGGTATTAATCTCTGGTTACTGGTAATGATCTGGAGAGTGTTGGAAAGCTATCTGCATGCTGGGCACAATGATCTCTCTGAAACTGGTGATTGTGCTGCTTCATCTCCATTGTAATACCTATGGCTTCAAAAGATGCTGTGTTAGTACTTCTGCAGAGAGATAAATCCCTATCTGGCAAGAAGGATCTACTTACATGTAGCTATTTATGCTCATACTCTTTTAATTATCATTTAAATATGAGAGCTTTGTAATTGCTGCCAGATGTAATGCAAATAAAGTGCATTACATCTCACTTTGAAGGAAGGAGGCCACAGGGCAGCTCATAATTCTGCAAAACAGCATGAAAGGAGGTATGAAAAAAACCGTGATGGACAACTTGTTTTGGGGATTTGTTCTACCCAGGGTCCTTAGACAGACTAAGGACTGAGTCAGGTCCCTTCTACCTGTGAATTGGAATGGTTTGTTATGATACCTTCTCTCTCAGGTAGCATGAATCTAACAACTGTACCTCAGAAAGGAAATAAATAATAAAAAAGTGCCTCTCTCTTAACATGATGCCCACTTTTAGTAAAGTTCAACTCCTTGTACAAGTAATGTCAGGTATCATAAATATCTAAACAGGCCTTCTAATTGTATTTCTTTGGATGAACTGGAATACTCTGCCCATTTCTTTATTTTGAGAGCTTTTTAAAAATCTTTGTTCCAACATTTAAGTAACATTGACTAAATCCATTAGCTGGCCAGTGGCATCCTTGTTCCTGAAATAGCATGACAATCTATTTTCAATAGGCTCCCAGCTACCTGAATGATTTGAGGAAGTAACCAAAATTGTACATTTGCTTTCCCAGGGATTTCAGGGGAGGGAGCAATGGAGCTAGAGATGCAAATGCTCCTGATATTATTTTAGGATTAATATTATTAATATTATAAATTCTTATTTAGTTGTTAGGAATCAAGTGATCCAAACAGTAAGATTGTGTTATTGAGTGCAGAAATGAAACAAAAAAGGATTTAATATAACCATGGTTTTGCTTCCAGAAATGCCCAGCATTGTATATAATTTTTTTGTCCTTTGTATCTGCCATTTTCAGAGTTAAATGTGTGCTTCTACTTGTGATGGCAACCCCATAGCAACACCATCTGTTTATTCAAATTGATGTTTCCTTACAAGTGAAATGTGGTAGTTAAATATAGCTTGACAATTACCTGACATTTTCAGAGTTTAGTTGTTTTTCATTGCAGCATAGTAAAAAAGTAAAACTGGAATTAATTTGGTTGTCAGATACTAACCATATTGTAAATAATATTTTACAAAACCAAATACCACAATTTTTTTGTGAAGAAATGCTCTTATGCCTCACATTCACCCATTCACCCATGACTTGCTTACTGTGGGTGGCTGTATGATCTAGATAATTGAGTAAGGACTGAGAGTGGGAAGTATAAATTCATAAATGTCAAAGTGCCTAGACCAGCTTTGGTTAGCTTTGGAAAACACATACCATACTCTAGTATGTCATGGACTCAGTTTTACCCTCTCACGTTGATTTGGATGAATGAGAACTGTGTTCGTGTTGCAGTTGTAGCTTTGCCCATTTGTAGGTGTAAGTTCACAAATGTCAAAGAATATCAATCAGCATGAGAGTAAATTTTTAGATCCCACCACCTCTTAAATTATAGCTGTGTGTAGGAATTGGTTTAGCACTATTAGTCCTGAAAGACGTACCATCATTTCTAGGAACTTTGGGGGTTACTTTTTTGTTGTTGGGTTTTTTTGTTTTGGTTTGGTTTTTTCCCTCTTTAAGAATGCTGTGTATTTCAGGGGCCTGCTTGCACACAGGAGTTCATATCCCTGTGTTTAAGTATCGAAACCCAATCTAAGTCAGAGGCAGCTGAAGATGCTTAATAGAAATGTTTAATAGAATTATCTGTCCAAGCAGAGTTCCAGTCTCTGCCAAAACACATGGCAAGATAAACTGGTATAACCTTTAAATGATTAATGAAAAAGCAATCTGGTATGGTCACCTTGAATAAATGACACAACAGCCTTAACCATAGCCACAACTGCAGTTACTCTGTTTGAGCAGAAAAGTAGAAATATCACAAATATCAAGCACTTCAGTCTTAGATTTGAATGTCTATTTTGGTTCTGTTTAGTGCACAGCTTAAAATGGGAATGTGGCCATTCTTCTCACATCTACAGACTTCAGCATTGTAGGGAAGGAAGCAAGAGGAAAGAGAAAACAGGATAATTCCTTTTTAAATCCTACTACTCTGTGGCAAGCAGAGTGGCATTACTGAGAGTTGTTCCTGTTCCTTTTGTTGAAGCTTTAGAGATACTATAAATTGTTAAAGCCTGGTATCACAACAACACAAATGCTGCCAGTGGCAGCCAGTGGGGGCTTTTCTACTTGTCCTACTTAGGTGTAGGGAAGAGGCAGGGGAGAAGGCTGGAATGAAACTGTAAAACTTCAGTTCATCAACATGAAAGGAAAGGAGATTAAAATGAAATAAGAGGCATGAGTCATCAAATTGACATGCACCACTGGATTTAGCAGTCAGTATTGGTAGGGCTTCTGTAGAAAAACCTGTGGTATTTTTGGCTATTGCTGTCAATAGCTGTCAGAAGGGTTGGACTGAGCAAACTGAGATAAAAAGGAAGACTGTAATACAGAAGGGAAGTTTTAAAAAGCAACATATCTGCTTAATTAATTGCAGCCTACTTATATATTCATTAACTGCTATTATGAGTCAATCTTTCTTTGCTTCAGATTTCCATTCTGAAGTTAGAAGCTACAGAGCAAAGCAACTGTTCTCCAGCCACTTTCCAATACTGTTTTACATTTTTTGTGTCACATTTTTATACCTCTCATTTAAATAATAAAGTACANAAGCAACTGTTATCCAGCCACTTTCCAATACTGTTTTACATTTTTGTGTCACATTTTTATACCTCTCATTTAAATAATAAAGTACAATTTTGAGAAAGAGCTCCTAAGGGAGAAACAGGACTGGTGTTTATACAAGAAGACTGTGCTATAGTTGAGATTCATGCAGTCATAATCTGAGAGTGCTTTTAAATAAGCAACAATCTGTTTATTAGCAACATTATTAGAACTAAATTGTGTGTGCACATGTGTGTGGGAAATAAGACTGGCAAACCTGTAAACTTTTAAGTTGAGAAATGTATTTATTCCTCTCCTATCCTATCCCCAATGTTGAAATAGCTGACTTTAAATCTTGTGCACTTTTTTGGTTGGTTTTTTTTTGGTAGGGTTTTGTTTGTTTGTGGGGTTTTTGTTTGTTTTTGTTTTGGGGGGGGGTTTTCCTACTTCAAGCTACTATAAAATAAGGGAAAATTATTTTAAAATGCAGAAATTCTGTCACATATTGCCTCAGATCAAGTTAAAGTTCATGTAACACTTTTCCTGCCTGCTGTCCTTCCTTCCTCCATCCCTTCCTTTCCTTCTCCTCTCTTCCTTCCTCCCTCCCTTCTTCCTTTCCTTCCTTCTGCTTCATGGAAGTCCTTAATCCTGGCAGAGAGCTGTAATTCTGATAAGTCATTCTCAAAGCCCTCGTAACTGTCCTTGGTGAACACAAAATGGGTGGTTTTGCTTCAGAGGGCTGAATCTTACCCCGCCTAACACTGAGAGAAAGCACACGATGAATGGAAGATTCTGCTCCTTTTTTGTGCTTTCTTATGCAGAAGCAGGTGGAAGTCTCCTCTTTATGGCCCAGTATAGCTTCCTCCCTTTGCACAGCCCCACAAAACAGCCTCTGCTCCCTTCAGAAGTGCATGTTTGCAGTCCTGGCCAAGGCAGTTGTTACAGTGAGACCCTCCCCAGTGAGAGCTTTACCTCAGGTCACCTCAGTGAAGTCCTTCTGAACCACCTTTCTCTTCCCTAAGCACAGATTGTAGTTGGGTTGGATTGGTAGCAGTGAAGAGCCAGGGAAAGAACTTGACAGTGCCAAATTCAAGTCATTGCAAAGACCCAACCAACACAGGGTTCTCAGGTCAAGAGACCTGGGTGGCCCCCACTCCAGGGGCAGAAAGAGCAACATAAACAGCAGAAAACTCTGTCTTCTAGGAAGAGTAGAGAGTCTGCTATTGCTGATGAAGTAGGTGGAAATAAAAGCAATTTACTCTCTGGAAATTTGCCATTTGTTTGTATTAATACCTCAGTAAGGAGGCTGAAGAGACCACGAAGTGCTACTTGTCCAAAGCAGAGCTGCCAGTATACATCTGAAGGCTGTATTTTCTTTTTATTATTATTTTAATTTGCAGCTGAAAAATAAAAACAGAAAAGGGATGAGGGGAGTCTGATGCATTTAAAAATGACTTCCAGGCAGTTCAAATTCTTTGGCTTCAGCTGTCTTTTTTCTAGAATGTCTACAAGGGTTTTTGTGTTATTGTATATCTTTCCTCTTGGTGATGCTTATAATGAAATTTACCTTGAAGAGGTTGTTTTGAAATCTGATCGGAATTGCCTGGTATTGGCAGAGTTTTGTCTCTCTAAGGGTTATATACATGAGTCTAATTATCTGCTTTTAATACATTTTGGTGAGGTAGCTTTATGGTTTCTCCTATTTTTCGTTAGTTTAAACACCAAGAGGTGGCCACCCTTGCTGATAACAAGGAACAGGATAAATGTGTTATATTGAATTTTTAAGATGATGGAGCCACATGGATATATGTTGAAATTGTTCTTTTTGTACCTGGACTTTGGCTTCTGTACAGTTCCTGCAAAATGAGTGCCTTTGGTTTAACAGTAGGTTTATTGTGTGCTGCATACACATATGTACATGAATGAAGTTTCTTTTCCATTTCTACCTTTACCCCAGTAAAAAAAGAAGGAAATTGCAGGTTTTTAAAGCCTAGTGCTCACCTCAGCATGATCTGTAGGGGATTTTGCACACAGTGCAAATGTAGGTCTGCTGAAGTAAGTGTCTTTCCAAAATTTGAGTATCTCACTAGCAAGTTGCATCTAAAAATATAAAAATACCATAAACTGCTGGAATTAATTCATTATTAGGATCTATTTCAGATTAGAATAGTGATGAAAGGAACTGGGGGGGGATTCTTTTTCCTTCATGATTTACTGCAGAGAACAAACTCCCTGCAGGGATATTGCACTGCTTCTGGTTTATGAGCATAAGACACACAGCAAATGGAAGTGGCCCATAGGAAGCTCACAGGGGATCTGCTGGAGATAATTAGTGCATCTGTTTTCCCAAATTCATCTGTGGTACTAAACTAGCTGATGATTCAGTTTTGCTTGATAATTGTGAGGAAGGTTATTTGATTAATGAACAGTTCAGCCTTCCTCGTTCAGACAGGTAAAGTCATGTTACCTTGAGAAATGTAATGTGGATAGCAGGAAACATTGTTAAGAAATACTGGTTTTTCCCAATGCTTTGCCCTGAACCAAGGCTTGTAAAATGTGTGAGTTGGAGTTAGGAGTGATGACCCCTGTGAGTCAGAGGGGGTTTTTGTGAAACAGTGTAGCTTCCATACCTGGGAGGCTGATTTTTTTTAATATGATGAGCTGTAATAGGTGAATACTGTTTCACTGACTCTTAAAAAGTTTCATTTAATGAGTCAGAATTAATTCCATGTAAATCTGATTTCTCCCTTGCTCTTTTTCTAACTGATAGAGAGGAGGAGGAGGAAAATTTTATAAAACACTTTTTGCTTTAAGAGTAGAATTTCAGATGAGTTACATAATGTCCATGAAAACTGAGAGTGAAATGTACTATTTTGACCTTCACAGTTATCTGATAAGTGTTTTACAGCCATTTCAATTTTGTCTTCTTAGTATCATTAAATTCTAGAGAACTAAGTCTAGTCAATTAAGATTTACCCACTACTTTAACTAAGTTTAAAATATGATTTTGAAAAAGCTTTTGATGTTTTAATACTGGATGTATTTTCAGAACAGAGAAAGCTCACAGCTCTGTTTCACATCCCAAAGAATATATTCTTTAAGCCTCTCTTTCTTACAAGTACATTCTCTTGGATGCCTGCCTTAAACTACTCCTCCTTTTGTAAATAATATCTGGGTTTGAGTCTGTCTTGATGCCAGCATTCCTGGCAGTGTCAGTTTCTGTAATCATGGAATATGCAGAGCTGGAAGGCCCCACAGGAATCACTGAATTGCAGCTCCTGGCCCTGCCCAGGTACCCCAGCAATCCCCCCGTGCCCGAGAGCGCTGGGCTCTGCCAGGCCTGGAGCTGCCACCTCTGCCCTGGGGAGCCTCTTACAGTGCCCAGCCACCCTCTGGGGGAAGAGCCTTGCCCTGATGTCCAACCTAAACCTCCTGGCACAACTTCAGGGCTCTTCCTCAGGTGCTGTGGTGGTCACCACCAAGCAGAGGTCAGTGCCTGCTCTCCTTTCCCCTCAGGAGAAGCTGTACCTGCAGTAGGGCTGCCCGCAGCCTCCTCCAGGCCCGACAGCCCAGGTGCCCTCAGCTGCTCCTCGATGGCCTCTGCAGACCTCTCACCATCTTTGCAGCCTCCTCTGGACACTTGGCATGGTTGAGACGGCCACTGCACCCAGAGTGCTTCAGGAAAACTTCCAAGGGCTTCAAGCATCAGCACCTTGTTATCCAAAAAGTCTTTCATACCTTTTCTGGGTAGCTTCCATGGGCAGCTCCACACAGCTCTGGCTCTTCCTCTTTTACTTCTCCAGTTCTTGCTGGCTCCTTCCTGTCCCTGGCACAGCCACCTCACCCTGCCTGTCCCTCGTACAGTGGCTCACCTTATCTGTCCCTTGCCCAGCTTCTGTCTGAGTTGCTGTTCTCCGAGGTCCCCTTAAAAGGGGGGTTTGCCCTCCAAAAGTCCCGTACCACAGTTCAGAAGAAAGAGTGGACTTGCAGCTTTGGTCTTTAAGGTGTTTATTCAGTTCTTATCTTCAAGGACAGAGAGTCGCTACATACCCAAGCTTAACTCCCTGAAAACTCAGCTTGCAAGACCCCAAAATGGCGCCTGCAGTGATGTTTTAAAGGTTTCTTATCCAATTGATGATTACAACATACTATATTTATAATTCTGTACCAACAATCATTATCTATCCTAGACATGTAACTTCTACCTCTACCACTGTCTGTGTGCCACCATCACAGCAGAAAATGGAGTGAAAGAAAAAGAAAGAAGAAGCATGAGACAATGCCCAAAGTCCTCCATCTTGCTCTCATTTACTTCCATACTAAAACCCCAAAACTATATTTTTTCACCCTGCAACAAACCTAACTATTCTCTATCTTATAATTTTGATATTTGCAACTGATCCATGAGTGCAGGAAGCCCTTCCCATGGACACAAGTCAAAGACTGTATCTTCTTGAGGTCCAATCCAGGGTCTTTGAACCCCCAGGGCAATCTGAGGAACAGCCCAGGTATCTTGGACTCCCACAGCCTCCTGTCCCTTCCTCCTCACAGCATGGCCAGCAGACTCCAGCTGACTCTCTACCACCTCACTCACTCTTTATCACACCCATAGCTGTGGGGGCAAGGCTGTTCCCACTCTTTGGTTATTAACACAGCTGCAATATATCAGGGGCAAGATTGCCTTTAGCTCCATCTCTATCTGTCTTCCCACAGACACTCTCCAATAGCTTAAAGTCTTTGTTACACTCTGGTACCCACAACTGCTCCTAGGACTCAAGGTGAGGCTGCACAAGTCAGAACACACAGCTGTCATTGGGGAATATTTTGGATTGGGAAGGAAGGGAGGAGTATTTAAGCCCTTTCCCCACACCTGAGTTTACCTTATAAACTTCATAGGAATTACTACCAATTAAAATTTCTAATTTCATTATTTTCTATAAGAAATAAAAAGCCTGAATGTAAACACAGGCTTTAGTTGCCTGGTAATTTTACTATAAAATGACAATATGTTATGGTAATTTTAACATTAGACTATGATCAGCAAGCTGGACTAGCTACCTTCCTTTCCAACCTAGATTTTTCTGTCAGTTCTAGAACATTATTTGTGAGCTGACAATAGTAGAAGGGGCTAAGGAGGACTGAAGCAGTTATTTATATTTATGTCCAGTTAGATTTTAATTTTAGTGTGATTTTTTTGGAATTTGTTTTAGAGGCAGGAGAATGGAGAATCAATACAAGTCAACTCTCAGGAGTGTTTGAGTAGGAAGAGTTAAGGAACTTAACTCTGTTAAGTTAACAGAGGTGGTTCACCTAAGCCAAATAACTTTCTCTTATTTAGGGGAATAGCTACCTTAAGTCTGTTAAATGTACATTAATGGTATTTTCATTGCTATAAACATCAAAATATATGTTCTATAAACACCAAAATATAGAAAAAAATTATCAAAGTCGTTTTTTTAATGATCTGGTGTTCTTAAACTTAGTAAACTTAAGAAATTTCATTTATAATGATAAGTAGTTTATCACTACTTATCATTAATAGTCAGCATCAAAACAATGAAACACAGAATTCCTGTCCAGTGCATCAGCTCTATGGGACAGATTGCTCAGATGCCTTCTGCAGAAGATGATGCTCATGCTTTCTTTTTCCCTCTGAGGTTCAGTAGAGCAAGACAGCCTTTATGACACTTACTGAATAGGTTTAATTAGGCCATTTGAGGCACTTTGGATCAAAGTAAGAGAAGAACCTGTAACTGCAGGTCAAATTTCTCAGTCCCAAAGGCTACTGGAACACTTTCTGTAGACAATTGTGATAATTAGAGCATATTATAATTTTAAAAGCTTTTTTTTTTTCCTTACAAGAAAGGCTTAATCTTTTTGCTGAGTGCAGAGAAAGAAAGAATGCTCGTTCAGAAATGGAACTCCTGTTGAAGGTAGTGGTGTGTCTCATGAACTGATTTCAGTCTTCCTGCAGGGTTCCCCCTTGGTATGTAAGATGCATTGTGGTTAAAAGCTAGTTATAAGCCCCACTGTGTTATGTTTCTTTGTTTAAAAGCAAGATGAGAGTGCCTGTAACCCATCTACTAGAATAAAGTGTGAAGTGTGTTTGGCTGTTCATCCTGTGCCACGTGCTTTCTGCTCCTCAGGCTGTGAGCAATGTGCTGGTGAATCTCAAAGGAGTAACAGTAGCAGTCCCAGAAAGAGAAAAGGCAAAATTAGGGAAGACAAACTCTACAGGAAGCTGATTTCATTCTGTTCTGTAGTATGTTAACTGTAGCAGAATAATGATCTCTGGAAATAAATTGTGTCCCTGTGGGCAGCTCCAACACACATCTCCAGACCTGTGTGCACCACAGTGAGACACTTGCGCCATATGCGCAGGGGCAAACCAGCATATGTGTAATGTGAAATGTTTAATGTTTGTGGGTAGTAACTCCTCTCTGTTTAAAATTGGAGAAAATTAGTCTTATCATATTTTATTGCAGACTACAGAAAATAAAGGAATGAGCCACAAAAATTGCTTTTGGCTCAGTTCCAGGATAATATGGAGGTGATGCAAACAATCCCTCTGCATGAAATAGAGCATTGCGGACTGTGTCCACCACAGATGTTGACAGAGCAAACTGGTTAAGTCTTGTTTTATTTTGGCTTATAGAACTTAGTATGGAGGGGGAAAAAAAAGGACATGTGCTACCCAAGATCATTCTAAGGATATTCAACTGTTGAATCCGTGCTCATGAAGAACAACTGTGCATTGCTGTACACAGGTGTCAGAAAGTAACATCCTTGCATGACAGTGGAAAGGAAAAAACCCCAAACAGAAACACACAACAGATATTGCTGTCAGTCTGCTATCTCTGTTCTACCTGTGTCTATACATGTTTTGGTTTAATTATAAGATTTTCAGGCTTGACAGTCCAAGTTCTGGCTGCAGTTATGTGAAAGAATTCTAGTTGATGGCAAAAATATATTTGCCCAAAGAAAGTTTTATTTTAAATGAAGTCAACCTTAACAGATGTTGACAGACTGAAATCACCAAAATGAATTAATGTCCAATTACTTTCCATGAAGTTTCATCTATTAGAGCAGTGTAAATCAGGAGGTCTCTCAGAGAAAACCTTCTTGAACTACCCAAGGACCATTTTCATGAAAATCTATAGAGGGGCAAAGTATGCTTTTCTGTAATAAATAAAGACCCCTGAATTTTATATGTACAAGAATCCTATTCATTTGAGGACTTAATCTTGTGTTGTATGAGGCTTTTGCTGTTGGCTTCCCCACAGTGAGTATCAGCCCTATCCATGTGCCTCTTGCACCTAGTCACACATACAATTGCCACTCATGTCTCAAAGGTCCTGCCTTGTGTATGAGGGCAATCCATCTTGAATGCCCTCCTTTAGAAAACTAAATTTTCATTATGTTTCTTTTTATTTGTTTTCCCTCTATGTGTTACTTGCTTTTCTTCTCTCCCATCAGCAGAGAGATGAGTTTTGGTTTTGGCACAGGAATGTTTTTAGTGGCTGCTGTGGGAAGATCAGATTAAGTCTTCCAGCTTAAGCTGATCTGCAGCAGGAGAGAAACTTGGATATGTAACTGTCCTTCTGCCTTTTCCTTCTTTTCTGATTCTCAAACACCCTGAATACATCCTGAGTTTCACCCAGAATTTGAACAGTGAAATGGGAAGGCTTGATACTCTTGTCCAGATTTTCTTTCTGCTTGAGCACCCTGACTGGAGCTGGAGCCTGGGCTGTGGCTCATTTGGGAGTATTTCACATACCCAATGTGCACGTGCAAGTAAAGCCTCTGGCTTTGAGAGCAGTGTCTGCAGGAAGCATCCAGCCTCCTGAACATGTGCTTGGCAAAGTTCTGCACATTGCAAACCCTGAAACTGCTGCATGTGAGCTTCTCCTGTCATTAAACCCTGCAGTGACGTGTGGTGTCCACCCAGCTGCCCAGGGATTCCTCCTGTCATTAAATCCTGGACTGATGTGTGGCATCCACCCACCTGCCCAGAGAGTGCTTGTTCACCCAGTAATGTCACAAAATTACTGTGGTGACTCATAGCTAAGTGTCCTGAGGTAAACTCCAGCACAGTGTGCTCTGTGCTCCCTTCAAATTGAAAAACCCACAACTCAAAATCAGCACTAAAGGGGTAACTGTTGAAAACTCACTTCTTCAGAAGATAAAATCTTATCTCGGATTCACAGACCCTCTCTTAGTTAAGAATGTCTGCATTATGTGTAAAAAGCAAACTGGATGGGTTCTATGGTGTTATGATTAAACATCCTTTCTATCAGCAAACCTCTGATGGGACCTAACTCAGCTCTTTTCCTGGAGAGAAGGAAAAACCCCAGCTATTTAATTAGGTCTTCTGATACATGTTTCAAAGCAGAACTTTTTTTCCTGAGTTTTTTGTTTGTTTGTTTTGTTTGTTTTTTTCCCTAGCTAACACTTCCAGTAAATTCTGTTAGTAGAAGCTGCCCACTTTTCATAGGCATATGTGGGTTAAGTTCTACTGGATTTGGTAGCATTGGGCAGTGTGGAAAACTGGCCTGACATAGGGGATGGGGCCAGTGCTGTAGAATCTTTTGCTCAAACGTGTTCTCTGGTTGCTTTTAGTCAGCACATGGGCTGTTCCTACTTGAGAAGAAGAGAATAAGAACTGAGAAATGCAAGAGTAGCAATAAAGACTCAGGGTTTCCCCTCTTAGTGTCCAGTTTCTGAACTTCATCAGAGAACTTGATAAATGAGACATTTTCAGCCTGGAGTAAACCACACAGTAATGACTGGCCTTAGAAAGCATCCTGCCCTTCTATGTTTTGAGATGCACGTCAGGGTTTTTTTAAGAAACAGGTTTGTCTCCTTTGATATAAAGAACTTCCTGCTTGCTGTTTCTGTCCATCAAATCTTCCTTTCCTCTCCAGGGGCGAGTAATAGCACTGTGCTGAGTCAAAAGGTAAACATGGACTTGTAATCAAGGAGGTGTTAGCAGCTAAGTACTGGTCTATTAACTGCCTGTTAGTACTAAATCATCCGTTTGCAATTTTTTTAATTTTCTTTTTTTTAAATGTCAGGGAGAAGCAGGGGAGTGATGATTTGTATTTTCCATTCTATACTGGGGAAAGAACTGAGCAGGAACATAAAGGCTGATTTAGGGACTGGTTACCACTGAAGAGTGGTTTTGCAACATGTCTTACCTGAATAATATTATTTTCTGTGGTTTTGAGTTTTGTGGGGTAAAGCAAGAAACATTCCTTTACAAGCTGGCCTTGAAATGTGTAGCACTTTGCCATGGTTTTGCACCTTGAGCTAACAGTCGCAAAACTAGCTCTATGTACACCTAATTTTGTACTTCTTAGTTTACCTTCCTTCTCTAACTGATGGGAAGAAGAGCAAACCTGCTATTGCAGTAGATGAATTTCTGATTGGGATGGTTGGTAGTTAACTTGTTTGTTTCTCTGTGGGCAAATTTTTGGCTGTATTTAAAATATTGGGGTTTTTTCTATCATCTTGTTTTTATAGTTCCTGTAAAAACCACTACTGTTCATGTGACATGGGACTGAGATATTTCATTGCTGTTGAGTGCACATAGATTAGTAATTGTCAATCACTAGAGTTGTCACAAACCTGCATGGGACAGGTTTCTGTGCTGATCCTCAGCTGTTCCTTGGAAGGCTCTTCCAGAATTCCCATCCTCTCCCATGCTCCACTGACCTACATGCATCACACGGAGTGTGCTTGCATTCTTCTGCTCTGCCATGGAGTTGCAGTGCTCATGCAATGGGAGTAGCAAACCTTTTCCTGGCAGGAATAACCATCAGTAGTATTTTAACAGTTCATAGTGTTTTTCTTTCATAGGGCAGTAAAATAACTTCTCTTATGAGCCAATAGATGAAAATATTCCTTAGTAATGTTCTTCCTATGTACATTTTGGTGAGAATTGAGTACCTCCTGTCGTTAGGCAGTATTGAGAATTCCCGAGTTGTCTGCTTGTCCAGGCTTTGTTTTAATCTCTTGGTCTCAGATGTGTTGAGAATTTGAGTTCCAGGGGCAGTTAATGTGTTAAAAGGGAAGGGGAAGTATTATAATGTCAGTCACTGGGGTTCATTTTAACAACATGCTCCTCTGGATTTCCCCACTGAGGACAATAGAAGCCCACCACTGTTGTCCTATTAACTATATAGCTTGTAGTGTCTCTTCACCTAAAAGTCTTTTCTTTCTTTACATCTTTCTGAGTCTCTTCAGCTTCTGCTCATAGATAGCATTTTCAGGCTGAGCACAATAATCCAGAAAAAAATTTACCTTTCAGTAGTAAAATATTTGATATTGCTGCTACCTTTGAAAGACAGTGTTTTCTTTGCTCTTTCCAAGGATCTTGCAAACTGAGCAGAATGTATCTCCCACTTTTAATTCTTAGGACTTTATAAAAGCTTTCAGTTATTAAAATTTGTAGTTTGTTTCTTTTCAGACAAGTTGTCACAAGTCTGCTAATTGGTTCTATGATTTTTGGAACAGTATTGCAGTGCCTTTGCATAGATGTGAGAAATATATTAGAAGCTTGCGTTGCAATTCAGCAGGAGTCAGGAATGCACAAGGATGTTCTTTCACTACTGCGGGTTTATCTGGTAAATGAACAAGTTCCCTGTTTTACAGTAATATGGTAATGCAAGGGTAATGGTCTGTTAAAGAAAGCTGAGATGATCCTCATTGCTGGATTATTGTCCATATCCAGAATTGGCTGTTCCAAGTACTCTGTCATAGCACATGGACAGTTATCTTCTTCTACAAGTTCTAAATTTTGTAATGAAAGATCTCTCTTTCATGGAGATCCAGTGTATTAGGCAATTTACTCCACTCCTGAAGTGTCAGCAAAAGTGTGATCACTCTCACAAAGCAAAACTTTCCCATATTATGTATAAATCAGAAATGCTTACTGGGTTCCTTATGCATGTAGTGCTGACCTTTTAGCCATTCAACTTGATTTAGAAATAATAAAGAAATCAATTTAAATTGGAATGTCAAGTCACCTTTGTCTGCAATAAACAATTTCCAGGTCTACTTTTCTCTTTACAGTAAACTGCAAAGGCATTGCAGATTTGCTGCAAGTTTCAGTGGGGAAGTGTCATGCTGTGGTGATTCTGTTCTGTACCAAGTTTCACAGCATAATTAACTCCAAAACATCTGTAGAACAAATCTTCTTGCATGCTGCATAAAAAAATATGTTGCTAATTGTGTGGGTGGCATTTGTCAGTCTGCTTGTGAGTGTCAGGAACCATATTGTATTATTTTAAAGTCTCTGAAGGCTGATAACAATCTGTCTTTAACTGTAAAATAGTAATCTGATGTAATGACAGGAGAAATAAACTTCCCAGCTGACCTGACAGAAAAATGTGTTCTTGTTGAGTAGATATTTACAGAGTCAACAAGTCATAAAAGCAATTGGCTGTCAAGAAATGCTGCTGATTTCAGTGACACATAATAATAATATCTTTAAAAATCAAATTAATTAGGAAATAACATCTTCTCGGTCCCAGTCTCACAGGTCAGGAGGAAGAAGAGGTAACCAGTCTCATTTCTTGCCCTGCTCTATTCTGTCCTGGCCTGCAGTGTATGTGCTTTAAACAGTGCAGGATTGAGCAGCAAAAATTCTAATGATTTGATTTCTATAAACATAAGGAGGAGAAGCAGCAACTCATAGTAACCCTAATTTTATGTACTACTAGCTACAACTACTCAAAACCAGTTAAAAATAGTTATACCCCTCCTGTCTAGTTCAAGGTAAATATTTGGAAGTATTCATGTTATGAATTGTGACAACTGGCCACTTCCTTTGCAGTGACCGTCTAAATGAGTCCCTGGCTCTGTGTCACCACGTGGCTAACTAGAGCCTTCAGATCACACTGTGTTTGAATATCTGGCACTGTACAGCTTCTCTGACCACTCTAGAGTATCTCCAGTCCTGAGAGCTCTAGAGCAGCCACCTGAGGGTCACATACTTGATAATTAATTTCCTTTGCAAGGCAAATGGACTGGAGCTTTCAGCAAAACTCTGCTAAAATGTTCTTTCTTTTACAGACTGAAGTCTCACTGGCTGGAAATCGCCTGTTGGACAATCTGCGTAGACAGTCACATCATGGAAAAGAAAAGAGTATGTCTTTCTGTAATTATGATTCTTTTTTGAGTGTGTTATCCATACATATCCCAATTTACTTTTCTTTGCCACATTTAAAAAATGCTGGACTTTGTACTGGTGAAGAGACCAAGGAAGTGTTCTACTCATGGGTTTTTGGTTTTTGAAGTAATTTTCAATCATGAGCATAAAGAATTTCTTAAAGGAGAATAGAGAATGTGAAAGTTCATTTTATGCAGGCCCAAAACAGTATTGGACAAAACTGTTTTGGTTTTTGCCTGTCACGGTTTGCCAAAAGCTAATAGCTCAGTGCACTTACAGCAAAAGGTTATATGTACAAGTCTTGGGAACTTTTTCAGATTTTTTTTTCCTGCCCTTCACATTAGCTACAGAAGGAAATATTTTTCAAAGGTAAGATGAGATTCTTTTGGGGGTTTCAACAATATTCTAAACTGATGTTGGGGTTCTATCAGAGAACTAGATCTGGTTTTCTTCCCTAACCATCAACCCTCACTTGCTTATCATATGAAAATGCATATCTGCAAACTATCTTCATGTGTCATCAAAGGTACTTCTTCAGGTGTGTTGGTGCAAAATACACTACATTGTTCATAGCTGGGGTTTCTTAATGATTTAGTGTTGCTGTACCTGTCACTGATTGCACATCATCTGTAGTAGACTGATTTCAGGTGAGAACTCTTGGTGTTTCTAGATAAGGAGGCCTTTTTGAACAGGAACACCTGTGATTTTTTCCCCCTTCTATCCCCCTATTTTGCCTTGTTCTTAGTCGTGCATGTTTCTGGTTTTGTCATATTAAGTGAAAAAAATGGAGTGCTTAGTTCTAGAGGCATATTCCTTAATCCACTTCTTTTTCAATTCTAATATTATTGGGAAACAGTGAAAGCCTGCTTTGGTGTGGGGGAGGTGGATTTAACCGAGTGAGACAGAATGCACCTGTGTGCACACTGGAATAGCTGGGACCAGGTTAGTTGAGAAGTTACTGTAGCTTGAAGTAGACTTTCGTGTCGAAATAGAAGGCACATGGAAAGCAGTAACTTATTGTAACGCACCCCCCTTTGCAGCGGGCAAAACGGGGCATGATGATTTCCAGGAAGATGGGAACGGAAAGGAAGCAGCGCTTCCCATCTCTCCCTGCCGCGGGACACGGCGGGGCGGAGGAGCGCTCGTGGTGCAGGGCGGGCTGGGGACCCTTCCCGGCCGTGCTTTGCCGCCGGCATCGTCCAGGAGCGCCAAGGCCACGCTCGCCCAGGGCCGTCGGGGAAGGGAGGGAGGAAAGCGGCCCCGCGGGCGGCCCCGGGCAGGGCTGTGCCGGGGGCTCGGCGCGGCTGCCGCGGGGGCGGA
>VWYP01021255.1:248594-268951 GCA_013400435.1 Pycnonotus jocosus | reverse complement strand
TGTCCCCGGCGCAGGTGGCACACACGGGGGGCCCGGCCGCTGCCGTGTCCTTGCCCGCGGGCTGCCCGCGTCGCCCCGGCCGCACACGGTCCCGCTGTGCGGAGCTGCGGGCGCACAGCCTGAGGCAGCGCCCTCGGCCGCAGCCCGTAAGGGCAAAGCCGGCGCTCGGAGCCGCCTCCCGCCCCGTGCCTCGGGTTGTCGTGGCGGGGATGCGGGAAGGGCTCTGCCCCCGCCCCGTCTCCCCCGGCTCATTGATGAGCTCCGGGAAGGCTTCTGCATTGCAGACTCGCTTCGCTCCTGCATTCGCGGCTTCAGCCTGTACAAGGAGCCTGCTCCCTGGCCGGGTGGTTCGGTGGTACTTGGGCAAGAGGCCGATTCGGGCAGGTGTTGTATGCTTCTGTGTTTCTTGGACCATGTCAGGACATTTGGGGGGATTGACCTCATTCGGTAACTATTAGATGTACATATGACATTTGTTCTCCTTCTAAAACAGCTACAAAAGGGCATCTGCCTGGATTTGTGTGAATAATGCTCATTAGGAGTTCACAGGGTGCAATATAGTGCAGTGAGATATAATGTGCATATACAACATAATGCAGGGAGGCACACGACCTTACATAATCTAAATTTTAAAAGCTCCCTACCCCTACGCTCGCCCTGGAGGTTGTAGGAATATGTCTGTTCTAAGCGCTTTCTGGAGACTCGTTCGGTACCTCTCTGACATAAAAGATGCAGCGTGCCCTATGAGCCAGCGCTGAAAATAAAATAATAAATTGTTGGGTACTTTTGCTGTAGTTGTGTTACAGTAAGTTCCTCGTTGCTGCTTAGTGTCTGTCACACACAGTGATATTCATGGCTACATGGGCATACACAGCTCCCATGGCCAGAGGGAATGGTCTCTTCTGTTGTCCCTTGCATGTGCCTTTAAATTGACCAGCTAAAATGCTGTCATATTTTAATAAACTCTTGAGGCTTCTCTCCCTAGGCCTGAATAGTGCTGCATTTTCTAGCATATGGGTATAAATTTAATGTAAACTGAAAGAAACCTTTCACACTATTCATTTGACCTTCAGCATCTCAGACAAATACTCAAAACTGATGATCAGGAGAAGTATTTTGGAAAGGCCTGGTTTAAAATATGTTTCTGGATGCGACGTGTGCAACTCATACCATATCTAGGATGACACACAGTCGCTGTTCTGAGCTCTGTATCAAAGGGATCTAATGTCTGATAAATTTGGCCCACATTTTATTTTAACTCAGTCCTTACAGATGACATTGACTTTAATAAAGGTTGCTATGGCACAGATCTAAGGCAAATTGTATTAAGCCTCTGGAATTGAAACTGCTGTTGATAGGAAAAGTGTTGTTTTGTTATTTACAATCTGTTATTAAAATATGAATGTGTTAGCTGTTGAGGCTGGATCTGGCTCTGTTTTCTGCTGGTGGTGTGAATTGACTAAATGGTCTCCTTTCTATGGATGGAGGCCAGATTTTTCCCGGGTATGACTGTGCTGCTCACACAGGAGCAAGCTAGACTTTTCCCATTTGAATCTGGAATATAGATGAATATCAGTGCCTACCAGCCTCTGGAACACTTTCTATTGCAAGGCTGTGTGCTTTTGCTGGAGCTGTAACATTGGTGTGGGGTACAGACCCTCTGTGGGCTGTGTGTGCCCACACAGCAGCAGTCATGCTGTGGCATGGGCTGGCAATGACACCTTTGTGAGTCTGCTTCTTCTCTGATATTACATTTTCATGTCTCTTGTTTTTACGAGAAACTCAGCCGTCTTCAGCTTAATTCAGGTATAATATAACAGCTGTTAAGGGAATGAGGCTGGGTAGGGATCAGATCTTACGGAGTCATGTTTTTGTGCATGTATAGTGCAGCAGTAACTGCTTAATCATAGTGTAGCTGGTTTTGGAAGAGGTTGGTTTGTTGGTTTGGGGTGGGTTTTTTTGTTTTGTTGAGTTTTTGAGTTTTTTTTTTTTTTTGCCAATGGATTTCAGAAGATTTTAGTCTTGGTTTAATCAATACAAATTCCTGTAGTGGTGATGGTGGCTGGATGTTACAGACCCAAGGAAGCGTATAATGAGCAGGTAGAAAGGTACTTAGTCCTTCCCTAGTAAGCCTAACTCTGCATCTTTCACTGCCCTGGCACATCTCTCTTATTGTCATGTTGGCAGGCTCAGCAAAAAGGCCATTCAGTGAATGGGGCTCCAGGTAAGGAATTTCACAGAGCTGCACACATGCAGGCTATGCACACTGACTGATGTTACCCGTACAGCCATTGTGCTGATTGTTGCCATAGTTGTCCTCTATGTTACTTATTTAAAAGTTAGAGAATCTATGTTTTAACAGGTACTATACATAGAGCATCTAAATTAAATTAAAACTGTATGTTTTAAATATAACCCCTGTGGTGTTTTCAGATCATTTAGAGTCTTGTAGGAGTTCATTGGTATTATATCTGTGTTATCTGGGGGAAAAGAGTGATTTTATTAAATTTGTTACATACTGCATAAACTCAAGACTTTAAAAAATGTATATATCATTGTGCTGTCACATACTGCTATTTTGCCTGTTACTGCCTTTAGACACAGTAACCCTCTGTAGCCTTCATGGAAGGAGAACAATACTGGCAAGGCATAATTATATATTGAGTTATACAGGAGAGAAAGTTGGACCTGAGAGAAGGAAAGGACTAAGGGAACTAGCAGAATGTCTGTTTCCAGATCGTCTACACCTCATATCTTGCAGTTTTTAATGAAGTCTCCTTCTGTTTAATATTTCCTGCATTTCAAAAACAATGAAATCCGAAGCTCCTTTTGGCTCAAATTTTGTAAGATATCTTGGGATTCATATTAAGCAAATTTAAACGTAAACTTTTAATTAAGCAAATGGCAAGCTTAAAATACCAGGTGCAACTGTTATTAAAGTGACGACTGAAAATAGAAAAGGCTTTGTTGTTGTTGATTTTATATTCCATTGGTTCATTTATTGTTGATATGACTGTACAAGCATTCGTAGATATTTAGACTAAAGGATGAAGCTAAATGGTATGTGGACCTTCTAAACAACTGAATCAAGGTTGCCCTAATCAAAAAACTGGGAGATTAACCTGGCTGCTTAGATGGTCTGAAAATTCAGCTGTATAGGCTTAAACAAAAGTAGTTTACCAGTTGAGGTGTGGTACAAATATTGCATGGATATTACACTGCATTTTCCTATATTTCTTTATTGTTGTTTTCCTGAGGCAAAGCATGACACAAACCAGAAGTTGAGTAATATGGCAGAACTGTTCTCAAGTCCTGGGTGGTAATTTGTTTTAAGGGCAGATTAATTAGCATATACATGTAAAATGTATATACTGTCAAATATTTTCTAGACTTTTTTTGTTGTCCTTCCCCAGCTTCTGACCCAAGGGAGGAAAAATTGTAAATCTGACAAGCATAGAGGTACTGGAGATATGAAAGACTTGACTTACTGTTCTGTTTTCATATTGTTCTCCTAGCATCACTGTTTTTGTGGTTGTTTCTGATTAAGTAGTTTAAAAAGACAAAGCTAATTGTGATGTATTTCAAGTCTCAGCTTACTTAAATTTCTTGTTCTTTTGTTTGAGGTCGGTGTTGTCTATTTTAGGATGCTGTTATACCAGTGGTCTTTAGTCATAGTGCTTTGCTGTAGTGTTTTACTGTGGATTATTGACATTATCTGCATTTTTTTAATATCTCTTGGATAAACCCTTTGAAAAGCTTCAGGCTTGAAATAAGAATTTGTTCAACTTGCTTATTAGCTTTTATTAAAAGGGTTTATAAATTCATCTATTTAGAGTATCTCAGCCTTTTGAAATACACTTTCAGTAAAAAAAACTCCCAGAAATCTCAAGACTAAAGTATCAATTTGCTCTAGATTAGTTTGAAAATGTATTTTCTTATGTATTTTATAGATGACATGAAGGATTGCTGTTGCTGGAAGTATTATTCAATACTTGCAGGGCATTTTTCAGACTGAGCATATTTGCAAATGCTTCATGATATATTTAGTAAAATTAGAATGCTTTCTATTGTAAATTCCTTTGGTCAGAACCCTGAGTTTTGCTGCTCTCTGCTCATGATTTCAGTCTTGTATGCAATGCATCAATTTAGCCTGTACACAGAACGAAGTATGGGGGTTTTGTACAAAGGGTAAAATAGCTATTTTTATCTGTCAGTGTTTTGCAGATGCTCAGTTCTCTACAGTGATTTTTTTTTTCACTTGCACGTTCTCTTAGGATCTGCTGAGTAATCATTTGCATTGAGTAGTTAATCAAAGAAGGGGCAAAACCCACATAGAAACTGAGCAAGCTGTGGAAGAATTTTGATTCTCATTTTGGTCATAATAGTTATATTTCCACTATTGTTTTCAGAATTAGAGTAAGGAACACTGAGAACTTGTTCTTTAATGAGATGCTTGAAATATCACATTTCTAATCCTGATGTCTGCTGACATTAGTGGCCTCTGTCCTATGGTAATGTACAAAGTGGTTACTGCTGTGACCAGGAGATGTAATACTGTGATGTTATCAGAAATGTGTTCGAATGCCTTTGATTAAAATGGCTAGCTGCCATGGTGATAGTGCCATAGAAACTGGTAAAATAATCAGTGCCTATTAGGAAATCTGAATGAAAAATTCTTCTCTAATTTTCTGTCTTTTATATTTCAGCACCTAAACAGGAATGAAACTGCTGATGTTATATTCCTGATTGAAAAACATACTGAATGAATTCCTTTGTATTACACAGCAGACTGGGCTCAGGTTGTTGTATTGGTACTGCTGAAACATTAAACGCATGAGTGAGTGACAATTCAGTTATCTCACAGATGACTTCTAGTCCCAAGAACAAGGGCACTGGGGTAGGAGACCTTTCTTACAGAGCTGATATTTGTTGTTAAGTCACTTTACTTTTTTCCATTGTATTTACTTTCTAAATAGTACAGTAAGTATAATTTCCTTCAAAGGCACTCTTCAATCAAAGAAAGGCTGTAACTGTGTCCCATAGCCAGTGTCTACACAGACACAGTACAGTAGTGGAAGAACTTTAGGTTGGGAGCCTGACTTTGTCAAGGGTTTTGTCTGTCTGGAACTACACAAATCTCGAGTACAAGAATGCCAAATAACATCATACAACATTAATATCTTTACTGGCTTAGCTTTTCTCATCTCTTTTGAGATCTATTGCAACAAGAAACAAAGTGCAAGAAACAGTGCCTGACTTATGCTGCTCTGTCTCTGGTTGGAATGAGTCATTTCACTATTACTGATTAGTGACTCTGTAGGGGACTTACACCCTGTGGGATATTGCTAAGCAAGGACATGGGGGATGAACCCAGAGGTATCTGTCTAGCTACATACCAATTAAATTTCTGTGCAAACACTTATATTGCCTGCAAAATTTCTGAAGCAGTGCAAAGGAGCTTTTATCCTGTGTTAGTTTTCCCTCAGCACTGAGATCAATGTAAAGGACAATTGCTTGATGGTGGTGAACTTGAGTTTATTACCTAGATTCACCCTGTGCTAAGCAGCAGACAGCAGCAGTAAACACAGACTATCAAGCTGTACACTTAGAAACAGAGAGATAACACCTTTTCCCTAATCAGAATAATATATTTACCTGAGAACAGAGCCCAGACCCAAAGCATTGCAGATGGATGTGTCAGGTACAGTTTCAGATCTGCCATCTCTTAGCATCTGCCCATCTCTTACCTGAGAATATTTAATATCCCAGTAGCTTCTGTTTTCAGTCTTAGAACTGTTACGTGGTCAATTCTCAGGGAGGACATACAGGTGTATTCAGTAACATTATGGTAATGAGACAGGATTGTTTTAGTGTAAATAAAGTATTGAATTAACAAACGATAATTAAGTGGGAAGTAATGAAATCACCTCCATGTCTCTCTAAATAACTCTTTACATCTTTGTCTCTGGAAGAATACAAGTAGTTTAAAGGAAAGGGAGATTTATGTAATGTCAGCAGAAAGAATGGCAGAATATACAACCTGTAGATAAAGTTCACATGTGGGACAGACTCAGATATTGTGTTCATCTGTTCTACCAAGTACAACTGGAGACAAACTCCCCGTTAAAACAAATTAACAGAAGTAATATATATTGGAGAAAGCCACAAGGATAAGGTTAAATAAAATCAGGTTGATATACTGCTTGCACTTTGCTGAATTGAGGCTGTTTGCTGGTGAGAAATTGCCATTGAAAAGTAGTATCCTTTTTCATTACCCTTGAGTACCATGCATTTACAAGAAGGGGTTTAAACTTGGAGATTGTGAAGCTAACCTGAAAATTCAGAATTTAAATGAAAAATCAGGACAGCTGAAATTTATGTCTGTTGGTGTTTCATGTTTGGTTTTTCAACAATCTTTAAAAAAATGGTTCAAAATAAAACAATGGGAAGGCATGCCAATGTTAACTCATGTAGGGTGGCATTTCCAGGTTTTAGTGACCATTTTTCACAGAGATTTGAAGCCCTATGAGAAACTCTCACAGTTTCTTATCCTGTATAGTTTTGATATCCCAGGAGGCAGGTGAAAAAAATTCAAATATTCTACTACTGGACTTTTTGCAGTGTCTCTTCTGTGTTGAAAGAAGACTTGTGTGAAGGAATGAATTTTTGAGCCTTGTAGTTGGGAGTCTTGGTGGCTGGTGAGAACTGTAGAAGCCAAGTGTTTCTTAGCAATAGACAGTTTATTCTTTCAGGCTTCTCTATATGAATGCATATGAGCCTCAGATATACAGAACTCACATCTCTGTTTATAACTAAGTTTTTTTAGATGTTTGTGTTGTGGTTCAGTTCACTGCTCAATACTTCAAGACAGTTTCAAATACAGTAGGAAAAGCTGCTTGCACTCATATGAGTAATCCTCCTTTTCTGAGAGGCACCCAGAAGTGCTTTGCTCTTTCTCTCATATTTTTCTCACTGTGTATAGTCACACTTGTGTCTCTCTGCTCTGGCATTCCAACCTGAGCATGCTTAGTAGATAAGGACTGTATAACAGTTTTGGGCAGGAAATACAAAGGTAGATATTCATTGGTTATAGTCAGGCTGTAAATCAAAGCAGAATTTAATCAGGATTATTAAAAGGATGGCTTTTCGTGGCAAGAATAAGAGGAAACAAAAGGTTGTGGAAAAATGTTATATGAGGGCTCTCTTGAAGGAGCTCCATGTAGAGATCTTTATTGTCTCCTGGGCAACACAGTTTACATTTTTATAATTCTGCATTGTTCGAAATTTCTTCTGACATTGACAGATAAAAGCCTGTGCAGAAGAAGGAGCAGCATCATAAATTTAGAGCTGTGTTGACTGTAGCAATAATTGCTATGTTGTCTCTCTCTGGGCTACATTATCTTTGTAATAGGAGATACCTAGTTCCTGTTGCTTCATCCATCCCAAATAGTGTTCTCAGTTCCTTTACCTTTCAGAGGGAAAATCCCTGTGACTGGCAGAGGAGGATGTGTCAGTGGCTAGTAGTTGGAAATTGAATCTCAGTACTTGTGACTGGGAGAATTAATAAGAATTTTTTAGTAAGGTCCAAGTCTATTTGAACTGGTTTAGAGGTTAAAAACACATGCTACAAACTATTAATTACTTATTACACACGAGGGAATCTTTAAAGCAAGCCTGTGGCTCTCACTGGCACACGTCCCTCACTGCTGTGATGTGTTGCTCATGAGGCTTGGTAGCACTCTGGCTTCCAAAGGATGATATTGTGGTGTCTGCAGATAAGCGTTATGTGCTCACCCTGGACAACCTGATGCGTGTGCTTCCAGCTGAGGTATTGCTGGCTGCTCCCCCTCATACTAATGCAGCTCAGGTGCTTGGGTATGAGCACACAAGGCTGCAAAGTGTAGGCCTCAATTAGCATGGAAATATAAACCATTATCTTTTGCTACCACCAGAGATGAATACTCACTCAGCCTGAGCAGCTCAGTTCTAGGTGTCTGCAGTTGATACATGTTTGCATCTAGCTGATAATCTCTTGACTTTCTTTGATATAGAATTTGAGAAACAGAACTGCTATCATTTTCCTTTCTTGTTTTGTCTCCTAAAACATGCTTTACATGAGAAATGGCCCCTTCAAGAGCTATTCAGTTGTTAGGTTTCATTCCACATGCCTCTCATATTTTAGATAAAATATTTTCCTATCCAGTATAAATAGAGAGACATGTACTCATGAGAGAAGATATCTCTGAAACCTTTTGATTGTCATTAAATGTATCTTTACAGAAAAAAGAAACATGTGAAATATCCTTCTTTGAATTTCTTGAAGTTTACTTCCATAAAAAATGGCTTTATTTTTGTGAGGTAAAGATTGGGAGAGCACATAATTTTATGGTACATTTTAGGTAGAAATAGTGCTATGACTGGCTTTACCCCAATTATTTTCTTATAAAGGTTATAGCAATATGTGCATGTATGTTTTCTGTGCACCATTTTTCTTCTATGGGTCTTAGACTTCTCAATGGAGGAGAAAATGATTCTGTAACAAATTCATTGAGAGTCAAGCTGCCACAGTCCCTAGGAACATGGAGAAAAAGAGGTCTGGGGCTTTAAAAATACAAAATCCATCCACCTCCTCCAGGCCACTGAGATGGGCCTTCTCTCCAAGCAGAATAAGGCCAGAAAATAGCTTTTGAGTTGTGGAGTTCTGAGTATCTCTGGCAGAAGATGACTTCAGAGGGAATAATTTTGGCAGCAAAATACATTTTGAGCTGAAATACTAAAAGAGTGGATGGACAACAAGTGGGTTTAGTTCACTATTACCATTACTCTATTCAAACCCATAAAACTGTCTTTTACTGTCAGAGACCTGCAGATTAAGGCCCAGATATTTTAAAACACATCTCATAACTAATATCTATGGAAAAAAAGGTCTATTTTGAACTGTTTGAACTGATGCCATGTTAGTATACTCCCTTTTAAAGTGGGGCAAAATGTAACTGTATAAAATAGTTTGCCACATAGGTGTGGTGATTTCTGGTGATATTTTATCTCCAAGCCATATCTTTCTTAGATGTGGCTATGGAAAATACATTTTGTTTAGGGAAAGGAAGAAAAAGAGAATAGATTTTCATGAAACCTGTAACTTCATCACTACTGTGTGTTTTGTGGTCTTGGGTGCAGCTAATTTTAAAAGTGGTTCAATGCAGTAGAGTAAAATCCTAGATACAGTAAGATCTAGATACAAAAATGTCTAGTAAGTCAAACTCTAATTATAGTATCTTGTGGTTATCTTATTTGTTTTTATTGCTATACTGTGATAAATTTAACCTGGTGTTAATTGTAGTTTTGTAATTTGAGATAACGAGCGCTGCAGGCGAGGGTTGCGAAGGTGGAAACGCCAAAGCGGAACTTTCCTGTCTGCACAGCTGTTTATGCAAAATGTGACCTTTCTTTGATCTCCTAGCTTAAGTTACAGAGCAAATGAAATGCAGTAGCTGTAGATATAAAACTGTATGTGCACAGATATAAGGAGCTTTCAGCACTTTTGAAAGAAATGGTTGTGGAAAAGGCAGTTGAAGATTTACAGATGTGTTCTATGGTCAAATTGCAAAGATATTTCCTGAAAACCTGTGGAAATCTTTAAACCCTGTAAAATTAGTTTGAAGTAGGGAATTAGCTAATCCTCCAGTAATTTGCCAGGGAAATTATGTGGGGATTTTTGGTTAGATGGTTGGTTGGTTTTTTAATTTTAATTTTTAGAAATTCCTAAGCAGCCAGGCAAGAAAAAGCTTAAGGCCTGTTTAATAAAAATATCTGGATTGAGAGAACTGCTAATAATATGCAGTTCTCCTTCTGTGTTGCTTTTTCTTGTTCCCACTCTTTGCTTGGCTGGAATGTAGTGGTATTACATATTTGTAGATCTAACAGCTCTTCTTCAAGCCTTGCACTGTAAAATTGGGTCACTGAATATAATGTATGTTAAATAAGACAAGAGGGTTTGTTGTATTTACAGAAGAAGTTAGCAGCAGGATCTCACAGTATTTACAGGAAACATATTTTGGTTAAGAATAAGCACATTTCCTTTAAATACATTACTAGCCATTCACAAAGTGTATCCTTCTGGAATCTTCATCTGTATGCAAATGGCTCAGGATTTGATAAAGTTGACCAAATGTAGCAAAAAGCAGACTACAGCTCTAGGATCCAGTGTCTTGATAGCTCTTTTGTTAGTGTTTTGCAATAGCACATTTAAGTTTTGTGTGTGAATAGTTGAGATAATTTTTTTTCAGAGATGGATTAAAATGAGTTATTTTAAATGAGTAGCCATACAGAGAAAATTGTCCTAAAAGTTTCCAATGCTCCTTGCCTCAGTAGAAAAGCTGACTACAGGTCCTTAAGAGATCACATGACTTTTTTTAATGGGATTTAAGCTTCTAGGTCATATGAAGTACTTTTAAAAAGTTTATTATTGTCCTGATGATTAAACTTCCAGATAAAGCTGTAACTTCATTAATAGCCGAGCTGTAAAACCCTAATTCAAAACACTGATTCTGCATCTGAAAAAGCAGAGTTGCACCTAAGTCCCAAACCCTTGTGTGTTGTCTGTTCCTCAGTACTGTGCAAACAGAAATGTTTTCCTAGCTCATAGCTATGCCTGTTCAAAACTGAACCTGCAGGTGTGTCGCCTTTAGGAAGCTCTGGCAGATACTCCAGCATTCTCTTCCAATCTTTCCCTTTCTGGGATCCTCTACAACTGCTCTAAATCCATGTTGTCCTGTGAATGCCATGCTTGTCAATCATAGGGCTTATACTGCTTTGTGAATAATGATCAGTCATGAAGCAAAGTTTCTAAAATATCAATTTTCAGTCCCCCTTAACCCCTTCAGATGAAATGCCCAAAGGATGGACAAATGTACTACTGCTATCAAAATTTGCCTTAGTGTTAAGGCGACTAGGGCTTAAAAGTTATCTTTTTTTATTTCAGAATGTAGTTTCTATGTATCAATGGGTAAATTCTACAGAGAATTTGCATCTGTTGTGGGGATTTAGCATTTTGATGGAGAGATGTCTAGGATGTGACTCATTAGTTTTCTGAGGCTGGTGGGACATATATGAGGTTATATGGTCTGATCTCCTGAAATCACTCTAGCTGTAGAGCTCAGCAATGGAATTTCTTCTTAAAACTCTACAGGTCTTGTTGAATTATAGCATCCTTTTCAGAAAAGACCCCCCCACTCCTGATTTATAGACTCTTAACTCATTAGATGAATATCATGAATCTGTAAAAAGTAGCAGCCTTGGACACAGAGGTTGTACCTTTGTCGTTCAAAGAAGCCCTTTTGTGTTACCTTTCTTGTGACTAGGAGTGCAGTTGAATGAAGAGTTTGGGTTTAAAACAACTAAAAGAAAATGATTTCCTTTTTTATGGTAGCTAAGGTGGTGTTTCAATTAAGCAGTCAGTGTATGTGGGTTTTAGAATTGTCATGACTTAAAACATACAAAATAAGCATCCTGTATTTGTAAAAGTGATCACAGAGTGTGAAATGTTCTTTGCTAGGACTTGCTTTCTATTTACTTGCATTTTATAAATTTATCCTATGATGAAAAGCTCCTGTTGGCTTTGCTAGACCATGGGTTACTTTCAGAGGCCTGTATGCAAATTCAGGCTGCAGAATCAAGGTCAGGATAGAGAAGCTGCTACTGCCATGGCACATGTTGGCTCTTAGAGTATTTTATATGTCCACAATAGTCCAGTGCCCAGGGTAGCAAGTGTTTGTGGAAAAAAAAGTCTCTTTTCTTTGCAAAATAAGCTAAGACAGCTGTTAAATTTCATGCTTAGCTGCAGAGCCCACATGTGATCGCAGAAGATGAGTACCTGCCTCAAATAAAGGAGCAGGTCATTAATCTTTTGAGAGCTGTTCATGCAGGCTTTGCAAATGCAGAGGCCTTGGGGATAACATCACTTCAGCAGCAGAGCCTGCTAGCTCTTGTGTCAGGGTGGTGGTAATTGAAGAGAATTAGAGTAAACGTGCATGCTTTCTAGCTGAATTGTCACCAATCTGTTTAAAATATTTTAGTTGCCATTCTCAGATCTTTACTGTTAATGAAATTACCTCTAAGATTTTATGCATCTAAGAAGATGCAATAACAGTGCCAGAAATGAAATTAATATGCCATGGGACCTTTCCTAATGAAATTAATATGGTATTTATAACCTTTTTAAAGAGGCTTTTCACCAGTTACAGCATAAAATGAACTCCCAGGAGAATAAGATGCTCTTTCTTTTTTCAAGCTTTTATACTCCTGCCTGCTTCTTTCCATGATACATGAAATAGAAATCTTGAAATAAAAATTAATTCTTTGGCATCCTTCAATGGATTCCTAACTTTTTAAATTGTTAATGGTAAACTTCAATTTTAGATTAGTGGTTTTTTTAACAAATCTATTAAGCTGTGTTTTCCATGGTAGTGGCAACTATCACTATAAAATTAACTTTTCTTTGATTTGGGGGAGATAGATGTATATTTGTTTTTCTTTTTCTTACTGTTTATGTTTTTATTTTGTAAGCAGTGAATCAAATGTGCTTAAACATCTATAAGCAGGTAGTATTATTCCTAAAGTCATAGCTTGCTGAGGAGAACTAAGAGGAAACTGAGTATTGCTGCTGTCAAAGCTGAAGAAGAGCTAAAACCAGCATGAAGTGGGTTTATTGTAGAACCAACAGGAGTGAGGCTTTTATCACGTTGGTCCCATTTGGGATATCCCTCACCTGCTCTGCTGACAGCCCCACATTCAGTGAGTCTTCCCTTCCCAGCAGCTTGAGCACTGCTAGGTTGGGAAGGTTGGGTAGGAAGTTGGATTGATTTGTGCTGTGCCTCTGCATGAAGTTACCAGTCTTGGAAAACACTGGCCAGGGTTTTTGGGATTCATCTCCATGAATCTCCCGTCTCTCATCTCTAGAATTTTCTCTTGTTGCCAGTCATGATCTTGGCTGCCTTCTTTCCTTGGCCTCTTCTTCATTCTGAGACTGCTAGTGCTTTCAGGGAACCCTTATCTTCAACACTTCAACTCCTATTTTTCCCCAGTTGAAATAGTCAGTGTGTAGAAACACAATGTGTGAGCAGCCTTTTTAATTACATGTTCTGCCTCTGTGCTGCTTGGAGGGCTCAGAATGTGACTCTTCTGTTTGGTCCAGGTGTCACCGAAGTTTCAAGCTGCCTGTACAGACTGCAGGGAGCAAGTACCAGTCCTGTGAGAATTCAGAATCCAGCTTCACTCACCCACAGCCCCACACACAGCTCCACTGCTCTGCTGCTGTTAGCATTTGCACTTGAGCTGTTCTTTGCACTGATGCACTTATGCCAAAAGCTCTGTTTGCTGCCGTTAGGAAAGCCTCCATTTGCCTTGTCACAGTCTCTGATCTTCACCAATGTGAGTGTCTTGCCTTTGCAGCAGACTTTCACACAGAATTTCTAAGTTTACTTGGTTCGAAAGGAATCCAAATGTGGATTGGATTGGAGGGACAGCATATGACTGTCATTTTGCATCTCACATGACAATTTCAAGGTTTCCTCTGTGTGAAGACTTTACATAATGTGAGAACTTTCACATGCTGCAGTACTTGACATGATACATTTCAGGCAGTGCTGTAGTCCTTTGATGATGCAAGGACTCCCCTATTGACTGTGAGAGTGGAAACATACAGGTAAAATTTTAAAAAATTAAGGTGACTTAATAGTAGCAAGAAAATGTCTTTGTTCTTATTGCAATTTTTGATTATTTCTTCCTATCTTATCATCTGGCTTTGTGTTGATGGCCTTTTTCTCTGGTGCTTCCTCCATGGTCAATGTGAGGGTGTCTCTTTGTGCACTGGAGCAGGGTCACATTTCCCCTCACTTTTCAGAGTCAGGTGTCCAGCTGGATGCTGTCTCATGCCTGGAGGCAGTTGACCCCAGAAACAGAAAGTGTTTGGGGGCAGTCCAAAAGCATCACTTGTACATCTCACTGTTGGCTGTCCAAATTTTTTTTTCAGTTATTAAGGTGCTAATAAGTTAAAAAGAAATGTTAATGGGCTTCCTTCAATTGCATTATAGAAGCAGCAAAGCACTTTCTCTGGCTGTTATTTTTGTGCCTCAGGATATGTTGGGGAGAAAGCATTTGGAATATGAAGAACAGCTTCAGAGATGAGGAAACTTCTTATTTTCTCATGCCATAGGCCTTTCAAGGAGCAGATACTCATCTCCTGTTCTTTCCTTGTACTATTTCTACAGTTTTTCTGTAGCTTTTGGTTCTGCTGATCTGTTTTAATCAGAGAGACATCAGCATGTCCAGTGCTCCCAAGAGAGAACAATAAAGAGCCTGATTGTTTCTTCTGTTGGTTTAGCATCGTTTCTGCTGCTGAGTATCAAATATAATGGAAAGGTTTCAGCCAGCTCGAAGAGCTGTGCTGCTGGCTGAAGCCAAAGGAGTCATAGCAAAATGTGTGTTTGCCACAGTTCTAATCAAAAGCACTTCTGCTGTTTAACTTGGAAGGAAATTACAAAGCACCTCTTGGGCAGTTTGCTCTACTTCTGTAGCAGAACTGAAAAAGATGTCTTCATATTTTTTAAATTAATTTTTAATTCAATCAATTAGAGAAAAGGGGTCACGAACACTTGGGAATGTAAAATACCAACCTTTATGCAAAGATAAAACACATTCTAGATGAGATTCCTTTCCTCTCTTTGTGGTGGAGAAGGATGTTTGCCACGCGGGGGTTTATACACTGTTAGGGTGGAATAAATATTTATAC
Organism: Pycnonotus jocosus; assembly: GCA_013400435.1. NCBI lineage: Eukaryota > Metazoa > Chordata > Aves > Passeriformes > Pycnonotidae > Pycnonotus > Pycnonotus jocosus. The sequence goes on along the minus strand of VWYP01021255.1, from coordinate 254,163 downwards.
ATATGTGTGTATATGCATGTATTTATGTGTGCACATACATCTAGAACAGGATAGTTCCTGTTCCTGCTGCTCAGGGAAAGCTTTTTCCATAGGCTCCTCCTCTGTCTTTCACCTGTCTGTCCTAGGCTTGCAGCAGCAATGCTGAGGGATGCAGTGTGTAGTGCAGCTCTGGCCATGTGGCTTCCCAAGGGAGATGATTCGGGATGCAATGAGATTTTTAGGGAGTGAATGATGCAGGATTTTTAAAATGCTCTTCAGTGAGTTTTCTTTGAATTTGGGTTTGTTCTAATCTTGTACTGAGGGTGGGTATTTTTGATTTGGTGTGGTTTATTTTCTTCTCTCACATGTGTGGTTAAATATAAAAGTCTTTAACAGGAAGGATTTGCAATGTAATTGACAGAGACACCACCTCATTATTTAGTTCATAAATGACCTGGGATGAAAATAACCTCCCAGGTGCAAGGCATGATTGAAGTGTCACAGTCTCTGTTTCTACAGGACAGTGAATATTATGTACAAACTGTGTGAGATTTGCTTTTGCAAAGCTGGCACTGAAAGGGCAGTTGGGTTTCTGCTGCGTGGCTGTGGTTGTTGGCTCATCGACTAAGATCTCTTGTTATTAAAATGTTTCCTGCGTTTGCAAAATGATGTTATGATAATCACCATCTTGATGGATCCATCAGGTGCTGAACAGCACATCTCTCCTCAGTCTGAGTTAGAATCAGGTGCTGTAACCAGGAAATGTCATAGTCCACTCCAAAGTAAATGTATTTTGTGGTTCTCTTAAAAATTTCTCAAAGATGCAGAAGAAAGAAGAGTAAAAAAAAAATTTAAATGACCTTTTAAAATCAAATGCTTCTCAACTCCTATTAACCTGTCATTGCATCTTCTGGCAACAAAATTCTACAACTTCCAATCATTCTCAGCTGTAGTTTACCAAATATTTGGAGGATTAACACTCAGGTTCTGAATTGTGCTTTCTTCTTCCCTTGATAGATCACTTAACAGGGAAGGGGGGGGTGGAAAGTAAGGGAGTGTATTGATGACAATTGCCAAATTTGTAAAAACTGAAGGGAACAGCTGCTTAATACATGTGTTAATCAGCTGTATTGCTGCCCATGGCATGTGAAGAGGGTTTTTGATATTCAGAATACTATGAGCAAAGAGACCCCTGTGTCTGAGGCGGAAGTTTTAACTTCAGGGAAAATCAGTGCATAGAATACAGCAAATCATTATATTTTAAACCTGGGCCCTTGAACTTAGGGCATGAGCTCTGTGATTTGGGTTGGGGTTTTTTTCTTCACACAATTGAGTAACTACACAGTTTCTTAAATAAACTGGAAGATACAGACTGTTGACCCCTTAGGCCATTTTAATTTTAGACACCTAAATTTAGTCTCTCTAAATTTTGGTCTCTTATTTAGAGCATTGGATTTGAGATTTGGAACCCTAGAGCTTCACCCTGTCCATTCTTACTTTAGTGTCATCTCTCTGAACCTCTCCCTAGTACTAAAATTAATAGCACTTCTTTCATTCTTGAGACCTTCTTAAATGGGTTTATTAATTTTTCATTCATTTTGCTTCAGAAGGTATGTTTGTTGCAGTTCCTTTTATTAAAAGCAAAATATGAATCAGATATGTAATGCAGACAGTTTTTTTTTCACTTATAATTAGAAATTTACAACTGTCTACTTTAGGTGAAGCTTACTGTGGAGCTCTTCAAATAGCTGTGCTATATACTATCATAAAATAAATTAATAGATTATCCAAAGAAAGGTTGCTTATTATGGGTTTTTTAGAGTTAACTAATGTGTTCCCATCATTGCATGGATTGTAAAATAAAAGTTACAATATATAATGAATCTTTAGGATTTCATCATCAAGAAAACATCTTCAAATTAAAAAAAAAAACCTTACTACATCTATATAGAGGAGAGACTGACAGAGATGTTTGTGTTTTGGAAGGGAAAATAGTCTTTGATATCCTCAGCACAATTGCATATTCAGCCTGTTCCTGCAGTTCAGCATTGGAAGTCAGATCCAGCACATTCTGTGCTGGGAGGTATTAAAATCAGATCAGTGCAGCTTTACATGCAACCAGTAGTCTCCAGCTATATAGACAAACACAGACTAAAGTCTATCAGCCAGATTTCTGGGTTGGGCTGTACAGCAGACACAGATTGGAGTTCCAAAATACTTTGGGGATGCTAATCTATGATATTGTTACAATATGCCACAGAACCAGTATTGGAAGTGACACTGTATTCCTTTAATCACTCTCTTTTATTCTCAGCAGCTCAGTGGAATTAAGCTTTGGGCCAGACAGTGACAGCTCAAAGCCATTTATGTGAGCTCTGCAGAAAGCAGCCATCATGAAGGGTTCTTTATTTTTATGTGTAATTTGGGAAGAGAGTGGTGTTATTTTCCAGGGCTGTGGAGAAACTAATATACATTTCATGAACCATTTTTGTTTCATGTTTCCACGCTATCCAAGTGCAAATGTCAGCAAAATCTCTCATCCACCACCTCTCCAAAGCCACAAACAACCTCAGCAGTGCCAGTTCTCTGACATTTGTTACTAATACAGTCTTCTTTTTCTTTTTTAATTATACATATCAGCAGCTGTACAATAATTCTGTGTAGTCATTAAGGCACAAGATACAGAGATAAAAGAGTGTGACTTTCAAGAGCCCTCTCCTGGGCAAGGCCCCAGAAGAAAGCAGCAGTCTTGTGTCAGAAGAGTGAAAGGGTAAGGGAGCATAGCCAGGGTATCACTTGAGGCCTCCAGGCATGTGCTGATGAACACTGTCACTACACATTTCCCAGATTAAGAGAAGTAAGACAGTAAAAAAATATGCTCACAGTTCATTGGGGTAAAAGCTTGCTTTTTCCCTTAAATCACTGGTGCAATTTTCATTTCTTTCAAATTATGAGGGATGTTAAAAGTTCCAGCATGCTGCCTTTTTTTATCACACCATTTTTTTATCATAGTTCTGATGAATATTTTTTTTTTGGCAGCAATATTTCACTTTTCTACATTTTAGAAAGTCCAAAGCAGCTTGACTTGGTTGACTGGATACAGCTTTATCTGAGGAATATGTACTTCTGTCTAATCAGGAATGCTATTAATGGTCTACAGCTATTAGATGGCAGATGTAATAACCAGTTTGGGTTGTGTTCTAGATAACAGAATAAATAGTTTGTGTAGAAAACAGTTTAGGACAAGATTCATGGTGTACATTTCATAGATGTTCTGGGTGGATACATTAAGACTCAGTTTGAGTAGTTTATCTTTTTCAACAGGCCAGATTATACAATCCACAAGAATTTCAAATACTGAGAACAAAAGGTTTTCTAGTTGTGTTGGTGTGTTTTTCCTTTAGAAAGAGCTGTTGAGTTTGATGAGATGCCTTTCTGAAAGGCAATCAGCTTTGGTGTAGGAGATTCAATGTATTGGAGAATGAAATGTGATAGTTGAGGCTAAGCAAGAATTGAATTCAACAGATATCCAAGGGAAAAATCTGTAAATCAAAGCAGCTACAGAATGCAAGCCCTAGTACTGTAGTTTTCTGAAAGGATGCTGTACAAAAATATTTGTAAAATGTATTTGTAGCAGTGGGAAACAAATATTTCAAATAAACAAGTATAAATTTATGACTGAATACTTTACCGTCCCCTTTTCTGTGGGTTTCAAAGCTTTCCATAGGTTTTGAAAATAATTCTGGTTTGGTATGTCATCAAGTTAATTTTAAAATTAATTTTAATATTCAAACAAGAATCATTTTGTAATGCAGCAGCTTGGGCTGGGAGTTTACTGAATTTACTGTATTTTCAATCTAGTGTACTACAGCAATCTGTGCAACTAGGTACTTAAAGATGCTGTACAAATTCAATAATTAAATGATAACAGACTTATTTTTCTAAAAAGCTTGCTCATCTGTCAGAAAGCCTTATTTTCTTTTTCTTGCTGCACATATACATTTTGCCTACAGTGTGTGGGGGTGGTTTTGCTGTGGGTGTCTGAGAATGTGCTTTTGATTGATGAGCTAAGCTGTTTCTTCAGGTACTGAAGCAAATAACTTTGGATGCAGCACTCCAGAAACTGCTGCTCCCAAAGAGAGAGGCAGAGAGAAATGCTGCTCCCACTGCGCTCCTGCTCCTGACACAGGCTTGGCTTGCCTTGGCTCTGGGAGCTGGAATTGGAAAAATATCTGCAGCTTTCCACTGCTGCACTTACAATTGTCCCTCTCCAAAAGCTGAGTCCTGGCTGTGGTCAGTGAAACATGGGTGTAATACAAAAGTAATAAAAGTAATGAGCTTTGAGGACTCTAAAATGGGATCTTTTAGTAGGAAAAGGAATTTAGCAACTTACTACTTAATAAAATGCTCACATTACTGCAGTAGCTTTGATTTAGTAGCTGTTGTGTTTCAGGAAGTTGTTGGTTTTTTTTTTTTTTGTTTTGCTCTCTAGGAATTGGATGGAGGATTTCCTAGTTAACTTTCATAATTTGACATAATCTCCCTTTTCCTCTTCTTTTGTTTTCTGTGTCTCAGAAGGATCTTCTCAATAATTTGGATGGAACAAAGGCCAACAAGCTTTTGGGACTGTACATTGATAACTTGGTTTACCAGCTTATCTTCAAGTAATATTTTCACCTCTGGCAATATATTCCCTGACTCTCTACGTGCTACTGGTCCATAAGGGCAGCAACTTTATTTCTCTGGCTATTTTAGTGTTAATTTTAGAGGGTATTTTCTTGTGTTCAAGCTTGAAATATATTTTGGAGGTAGTATCACTGTAAATGAGAAAGCAGGGAGATGGCAGAGAACATAGCTGTAGTGTAGCATGCTGTGTTAATTTTTGGAATGTCAGAAGGCCAAGCAGTCCTTTTGATGTCTTTGCTTCCTGAAGTTGGGGGGGAAAAGGGCTTCTGGTAAGGGCCTAAAGAAATGAATGCTGTGTATTTCCAAGGTTTTCAGCAAAGGAGCACATTAGGTATGGGAGTAGCCAGAAGCCTCCTTGTTAATCCCTTTCCCACCATCCAGTGTCTACAGGCTGGGGAGAGGGACTTTATTTGGTGCAAATTTTAACAGAGCTGGTTTTCCTTGCATCAGTATATTCCTATTTGTACAATATTTGTCACATAGTTCTATTACCATTTAAAGGAAAAGAATTTAAATAATCCATCTATGAGCTATGATCATTAAATTAATTTTACACTAAAATATAAGTTTCCCTCCAGGCTTAGGAACAGTTGACTTTGCAGCTTTCCCAGACAGTTTTGTCCACTGTTAGAGAGACAACTGTATCTGTCAGATACCTACAGTACACTAAATATTTTGTTATTTGGACAGTGAAAAACTCCTGTTAAACTTTCTAAAGTTTACTAGAAGGATACCTACTTGCAAAAAATCTCATCATTTCTACAGTGTCTGTGGTATCACTTAAAGTTGCAGCTATTTTGCCCCATCAGTCATTGAGTAAAAAGACCTCTGCTGTGCCTTTCATTGTGTCGATATCTGTGAGTATTGGGGGGTTTGGGGTATTTTTTGCCTTTTTTTGCCTTTC
>VWYP01021255.1:167956-248529 GCA_013400435.1 Pycnonotus jocosus | reverse complement strand
TTGCCTTTTTTTGCCTTTCTTCCCCCCCCTCCCCCCCCCCCCGAGAAGCTGATGCTTTAAAGCATAGCCAGCCTGGTTGTGATAGGGACTCCCTATTAGGTGTATCTTCAGTGAGCAAAATCTTCTTTCTGTTCTTGTCATTTGTTGATATTTGAAAGCCAAGTAACCTGCAGAGCCTGGGGTCTCACTCACGTCCTCTGGGTGCCAAAGCCTTTCTTTGCAAGGTCAGTATTGAGTACTCATGCAGTTGTCCAAAGAGCTTTGCCTCTCACATTCAAGTATCTCAACTAATGAGTCCTTCAACTCTTCAGAGGAGTGGCCAGGAAATAAATAGGTTTTGTGAAAAGAATCAGCATTTCTCTTCCTCTTTGCAGGAGATGGTAGATAAAACATATAGGCTGATTTTGTGAGATGGGAAGATGTGAGTCTGCTAAGGGACAGCTCTGTCACCAAATAGAACATAGCAGGGGCTTTTGTTGCCATTTTGACTTCAGAGAGAGAAAACCATACCAGGATCCATTTGTGCTTGCTGGATGCCATGGCAATGAACATATTAATCCTTTCTGGAATTAAAACCCATTAATTGCACCCCAATGTTGGGTTACCTGCTCTTATCAATCATTCCTATATATATATCATTCTGCATAAGACAAATGTTCTAGGGGCTTGGTAGAATCCTTTTTGGGATACAGATTTTTCATGCAGTTTTGTTGGGTTTTATTTCAATAACACAAAGAAATTGCATATTTTCAGAACGTGCTTGATAATGAAAATTCACTTTTATATTTCCAGCAGTTTGACTGAAAACTGCATTGCCTGTTATCCACACAGCACAGTAAAAGCTGTTCTGAAAGTCTGCAGTTTATTTATTTGTACAATAAGCAAACAATACAAAAATCCATACTGAAAGAGCTACCTTAGCAGAAGACTACGCTTGAAAATCCAAAGACTAAGAAACTAGGAAGTGATAAAATCTAAATTTGTAGCTCAGGGTCTTATGTTTACTTATTACAATGCAGCCTTGTAATAAAACCTTATTAGGTTTCAATTTCAAGGTTATAACTTGAGCATTTCTAACATATCTGAAAAGAGTGACTCCAGAAGATTTTTCAAAATAGAACAATGTTTTTAAAGATTAACTGACTTTGTTCATTGGTTCCTCTTCCATATCAGTAGATGTGGTTTTTTCTGTATTGCAGATACTCTCTGAAGGTTTTGCCTGGTACTGGTTTAAATAGGAAGGCCCTTCACAAACTTGTTGTGGTATTTTTAGTAAAGGTTTCTGTGAGGTCAGAGATCTGTGAAGGCTCACAGCCCACCCACACGTGTGAGGGGCAACATTGTGCAGTTTAGAGAGCTCTGTATTTATAACTGGGATGTTTTCTGGTCAGCCCTTTATGAATGAAAAGGAAATTTGTCTTCTCTTATGAGATGCACTCACTACTTCCAGACAAAGTCTGAAGCTAAAAGCCTTTTGCCCTGCCTGCCAGTGCACAGGCTGAAAGAGGCAAGATGAAGGTGTGAGTCCATTTGATGGTGTCCTCAGCTGTCAGTGTGCAAACTGCCAGGGAACACCTGGGGATGGCAGAGGAGTGGCAGTGACTGTCAGGTGTGACTGCCTGGGTCCCTGTCCTGAATGCCCAAACCTCCTGTACTGTCATGTAGGATCCTGCTGGCTGCTTGCAGCACCAATGTGGGACCTTTTTTGAGCTGTAAAAGTGTCTTTTTAAAGCCTAAGGGTAAATCTCTTCTCATTTATATTTTTTTGAAAGTGGGTTTCCAGCACTGTAGGAGCACTGATCTGCCTGTATGAGAGATGAGAGCTGGAATTTCTAGAGTCTCTTCTTACAAGAGAAGCTTTGCACAAATGAAAATTAACTATTTACTTTAGGGGGGAGGAAAAGGGTAAGAGGAGATTTAATTGTTGCCTAAAATTACCAGAACAGAGAAAAAGACTAATGATAGTAGGAATGTCTTTTTAAGCATAGGCATGGTATAATGAGCTCCTTGATTTAGAAATTGGGGCTAGATCAAGCAGAATGGAAGCAGATGACCAAGTTTTCAGTGGCAAGTTTAATTAACCATCTGGAATCTGAGGGGTTTTCCACCAGCTGAAGTCTTTTAATCAGTGCTGGTTGTCTTCCTAAAATCAATGTTGTAGCTTAAATGAATAGAATTGTAGAAGTATTATTGTTGGAAAAGACCTCCAAGTAAATCAAGTCCAACCTTTCACCAAACATCACCATGCTCACTGATTAATGACGTATTTGGAACAAATTTAGTTGGTCAAAACTCTAGTTTTAAAAATGTCTTGCTTAATTTTTTCCCTTTGTTCATTACAAAATTCTGGTGAACCTTTATTAATAATTTTCCTTAAGAAGTTATATCTTTATGTCTCTAGTAAATGACAGAATCTACTCAGTTTTGAGAAAAATGCAGTGAAAGAGGAGGAAAAAACTCCAGTAAACACTTTTCTATTACATCTTTTTAGGTGTCCAGGATGTTGGACATCTAAACAATAAATATTTCAGTTTACTTTTGATACGAGTCCAGCTGTAACTTTAATTGTTCTGGTTTATGTTCAGTGACATTTCAAAATAACAATTAATTCTTAGCTCAGGTCAGAAAAGTAATGTTTGCCCAAGTTTTTAGAGTGGGTTGACTGCAGTTCCCTGCTTATGATTTTTTGTATTACAGATCTTTGCTACTGAAAGACCAGTTTTGCTGTTTTCTGGAAATTTAGTATTCCTGTGGTCATTGCACTTAATGGGAAAATTAAGACAAAAGGTTTCTCAGTGTACACCTCATTCTGTGTGCCTAATTGGATGAGGAAGGAAGTTCGTGGATGTTCTTTTCAGAGGAACTGTCTTATGGCATGAGTTTATACATGCTGTAAATCACAAGCTACTGCCCTTCAAGGCAGCCCATGGGCATAAAAACCTGTGTCCACTGTAAGCCTCTTGCAGAACAATGTGCAGCCTTCTGCTGTGTGCAGCTCTGTAATTGTTGACCCCTTTTCTTTTCTTCTTCATTTTTGTACGTCACTGTATGAATATTTCTCAACTTGCATGTTCCACCTTTTTTTTTTCCCAATGTGGCCAATTATGGCTGCAATTGAAGAAAACCCAAGAAAGAAGAAAAACTCCTTCCCCTTCTGTGTACAAAAAAAATTAATTTGTGAAAGTATATGGGAATATGCTAATACATGCTTCCTTTATTTATACACGCTTGTAAACATACTTGCTTTTTCTAAGAGCTCATTCTTGATATAAATCTGGATTCACTGGAAAAATATCCAAGTTCCCCATCATGCAGCTGATCTGTGTCCATTACGTATTTTGTACCTTGCTGCCATCTGTCCACTGGCACACTGCATGGATAGAATAATAGGGGAAAATTCCAGTTACCTGTGAGCAGCATACAGCAGATATTGGTGTTTTTCTGATCCATGGAACGGCATCAAGTGCTCCTTGACTTCTTTAAAGACTTCCTAAAAATCTTTTGACCTTTGCTTCATGTGATACTGTGATTGTTCTAAGATTTGTTCCAATAACTAAACATTGTTTTAAACTGAATTTAAGAAATCTAAACTGAAATTTTGAGAAAATAATATAAAAATGTGAAGAATGTATTTTTATATATATATAGAGAGAAAATATCTACATTATGCTAATTATCTGGTTTTCTATATTAGTTCAAGGGTTCAGCAGCGATCATTGCTGAAAACCTCACACCAGTGGGTCTCTTCCATAGGAAACCTTATGTGCTTACAATCAGGCAGCTGAATTGCACATTATCTGCAATTTTCAATGACCTGCTCTACATGACCTGTCCAAGTCAGGTAGCACTGCAGCATTTTTGGATGGGAGTGCTTACAGCCCTCAGCTGGGTCTGACAAGTGCCTGCAAGGTCAAGAGAAGCATTGCTCAGGTAGATTTTGTGTCTGCAAGCTGTTCCATTTGGCTCCAATTGTCTGTGCATTTGGAATAGTCCATAGGGGACAGGATTACCAATGGAATAAATCCTGGCCCTCTCCAAGCACAAATTTCTGTGTTATTGCTCTTTGCTATCTGCATTCATTCAGGGGCAAATATCTTCATTGAGCTTCCAGACAGTTCTCTGCTATTTTGTATGGAAATAATTTGCAAACCTTTGTTAGGAAAGCAAACTGAAACAGGAAATGTAGATAAAACCGTGAGGATGCATGTACTGGGGTGGGTTGTAAAAGCCCTGCTTAGACAGCTGCTCCAGTGGAAGTCCATAAGAACTGACACAAATTCAGCAAAAATCTTGTTTCAGGTTATAGTTTAAAAGTTTTTTTTCTGGTCCTCTGGAGATATTAAATTATTTTAGGGAAGAACTGGTTGCAGTTTAGTTCAGTTTCTCCCCAGACATCTCTTCAATGTTTATTCTTTAGATAATATTCCTTTGTTCAGGTCACAACACAGGGAGTCAGTGGTTTGGTGTCTTTGGCTAATATTATTTATAATGTTTGTTTTGTCCCTATAAGCAGGTCATAGAATTGAAAGTATTATTTCTTCTTGATGTCTCAGATGGAACATGCAGTTATAGAAGCAGAATTCTGTTTTTACGGTGGCGTTGACAGTATTCATAAAAGTCTGTGGTACACAAAGGTACACCCTTGACCTGATCCAGACAACAAATCCCTTATGAGAGATGGTAGGGTTTTTTCCCTTCTCCCACAAGAATTCCCTTCCTGTGGTTGGGAAATGTTTTTATAAGGGAGATGGAGATAATCTGAATAGGGAGCTCACTCTGTCTTGGAATATTGGTCAATATCTGCTTCAGGAGTATAATAACATTTAGCTAGAGTGAGAATTTCTGAAGAATCTGGAGAATATTGACAGCCTTGCATTATTTATTTTTGAGGATGAAGCTATAGAGAAAAGGTGCTTTTATGTTCTTCTGTTGGTAAGCACACTCAAAAGCTTCTAAATTCTAGGGAAATTAGTATGATAGTGAATTTTTCTATCTGTGTTTGTAAGATTTTGATATCCCTAGAATGATAATTCTTTCCTCCTGAAGCTTGTGTCAGAATGACCAGTTCTTAGGAAGTTCAGCCTCTGCCGAAGAAGAATGTTCTGTCCTGCTCCAGTGATTTGTTCTCTGGGCTTCTGTGGGTTTTTGTGTCTGGAGCTTTTGTGGGGCTGGTTCTTGTCTGGGTGCCTTGTGAGACCTTTGGAGGGTTGCCTGGGGATTCCTGTAGTGACTCCAATCAAGCCATGGGACATTCAGCTGGAGTCACAGTTCCTCTAGAGATGCAGAGAAATCCTGGATATGTGTTTGGCTCAGCTGTATCACAGATGTGCAGGAGGAGAGCTTTGCACATGGCAGAGAAATCCAGCTTGCCTGAAACAGAGAGCTTGGTGTCCCATCTGACCTAAAAACTCAGTTTGTTTTCTGACAGGAAAATCATAAATGGCAATGGAAGATGCAATTAAAGCTTTCTTCCCGTATTCAATTTCCAGTGCATCAGCTTCTGGAGAACCTAAGTAGAGATAATGGGGGTGGGGAAGGGACCACAGTGCAGCAGGCAGCAGATGGACCAAGCAAGTCTTCACCCTGTTACATGAGTAATTGCAGAGCTATGGTTTAGAGGTGGAAAAATGTGCATGTTAATCTAGAAACCTCTTTTATCTGGAAAAACCTCCTCAGATTCTTGAGAAGCACAGTGCAAATCATGAGGACAGTTTGGGATCCCTGCTCTAGATTTTTTGTTTTGAAATACTTGTTCTGCCCTGAGCAGCACCAGACATCAGGAAAATCTGGCTACCCTATATTCAAAGTGTATCTCAGCTGGCTTTTTGCTGAAGCTGTTTATGACTTTTGTAAATGTTATTCCAATGATGATCAAATCGACATTGACACACTTGACAAAATGTGTCCTCACATCCGCTGGAGCATTAATTAGTTTATTGTTTTACATATTGTATTAAGAGCTTTTCTGTTCCATTGAAAGTTTGAGCTGTAATTCAATCCTTAGGATGCCCCACATGTAAGGCAGAGTTACAGAGCAGGAGGTTGGGATGTGATATCCCTTCCCTGCTGTGTTGCTGCCATGTCATATTGCCTGTTTGACATCTTTGGTAGATGAGTGTCTGAAAAGAGAGCGAAAGATGACAAAGATTTTGTTTCCTTGTCTTCTGTATTAGGCATCTCACTCTCCTCTTAAGGTGGGTTTTTCTGTTTCAGTTTGTGTCTCAGTGGGAAATATTCCAATTAACTTACGTCACAGATGTACCTTGTTGAAGATCAGGGCTCATTTTGCCAGGCTCTGCTACAGTTTTGTTTCATGGAAATTTTTTTTAAACAGCAATACCCTCTCTTTTTGCAGTTTAGTATAATAATGCTGTAACTCTGTAGTACTTGAAACTCTGTTTATGGTCAGGTGCACTGTTTTGTCTCCAGCCCATTGCTCAATTCCCTTCCAGCTGTAGCCCCCATTGTATTTTCTGACTGCTAAAAGTGGGGCTGGTTTTCTCCTGTGCTGCCCAGTGTCCCTCCAGTCAGTGACACAGTTGCTCAGCTGGAGATTTAGGCAGGCACAGCTCTGTTCATGACCTGAACAGGTTTTTACTTCTGGAGGGTGACAAACTTTCTATTGACCATTGGCCTGTGTGGATGCTGGATGCATTTCTGTTTTATTCACATGTAAAGATGCTCTACCAGTATCACTATGGAACATCTTGATTTTTTCTGGAAGAATGGCATATTTTGCTGAGGTTTACAGATTACGTTTAAGTTTCTGTATACATGATTCTTCATTAGCCAGCTGACAACATAAAGTGTGTGTCTTTGAACTAATAAAAGGATTCTTTTTCTTTCAGTGAAAGGTAGGGTTGATGAAACTTTGCCAGGTCAACCTTGGAAATGTTTTGTCCTTGAGCAGTATTCAGCCACTTGTAGTCAGGGTAAAGATACTTTTTTCCCCCTACAGACTATGGTAACATCTATATTACAAGGCAATCGTGGTTTTATATTGCACTTTCTGTTCTTTCTAAACAGCCCATAACTCATCATTCTCCAACTGTCTTGCTCATGATATGCATTTCAGACAAAATACAATCAAACAAACAAGTGTGAAAAGAGCTTAAATACTTACCTTTAAAGGTAATGGTAACCATCACACTCAGTTTAGTTTCTGATAGATTTCTGCTATGGGCCAAGCTGTTCTGTTGGAAAGTTGAGCTTCCTTAAATCATATTACTTACACCTTGTCACTGTGTTTGAATCACTTTGATCTGGGTTCTACCGAGGATTTTGTTCTCTACTCTGACCTTTGTGCAGCAGTTCAGAGCTCTTTACCTTGTCTAACACCATAGCAAGTGAGTGCATTTTGAAATATTGTCTTCAGTTATTTGATAGACTTCACTTGTACAGTCTCAGGTGCTTCAAAAGTGCTTCTGTAAATGGCTGATAGTTCCTCTGTGTAATTACACACATTTTGGATGCAACTGGCAAAGGAACAAACCCGAGTGGGATGGAGTTCAAGACACCTGGCAGTGTTAGGTTTCTCCCAGTGCCAATGGCACATGTGACACGTTCACCTGACCCGCTGCGGGGAGAGGGGGAAGCTGTGGCTGTCACCAACTCTGCCTTTTGTCATTTCCACTCTGTCACAGTGTGTGTGTCCTGTCTGGGAAAAACCTTCTCAAGAGTTTCTCAAGATATTGCAGGTTAAACAAAGGCACAAAATCAATCCTTCTGGAAGACTTGGGAAGTGAAATGGAACATAATCACCTTACAATCATTTTTAGGGATTATGGTAATTTTTTTCTCGTTGCATTTTGTTGTGTACTGCTTCATGCATGGGATATGACACTAGAAAGAGCTGCTTGTCTTCTGTTGTAATTTACCTTACATAGATAGATGATAACTTAGAGGAATAATACTGAATATTCTCTAGAAAATTTCATGCTGGTTTCTGCCACACATGGTACCTTAACACACACAATAATTAAAAAAAAAAAAAAGATAAAAGAGACAAGCAAGCTAATGAACCAAGAAGGGAGTACTACTTATATATTTTTTTAAATTAATGCCTCTTAATTTTTGATAGAAATTATTAAAGCAAGGGCCCTTTGTTATAAACAAATCTCCCATCCCCCACCATAAAAATGTGGAATGTCTTTCTCTTTCTTCTGCTAAAACATCTGGGGCTCTGTGAAATCAGCCTGTGGAGAAATTAAATGAAATGTTACATTTCTATCTTGTCAGATGTCTGTCAGCTGCTAGTAAGACGAATATTAAATAAATCCTTTAGCCTCTAACTGCATGGCTTACCATAGGGTTAGGGATAAATGTGTATCAAGTTCTCTGTTTTAAATGGACAGCTTCTCCCAAATGGGAAAAAAATGGTGGTAGTGATGTTAGTGAAGAAATTTATATTATCTAGAGAAAATGTTATGTATATTTCTATCTGTATAAATATAGCCATAGTACACAGGCATAGAGACAACATAGATGCAGTATAGATGTAATCTACCTTTATGTTGCATGTAGGTTCTATAAACATGTGATATCTAGATACATTTTAATGTGTGCATAACATTTTCTTTCTGTCCATAAAAACTCATTTGTATTTTTTATATTCCTAATGCATTTGGCTTCTACTTATTAAAATATTTGCTCGTTTCTTTGCATGCTACTTGATAGGCTGCTCAAAAATTATAGCAGATGTGGGGGGATTGTGCTCCATTTTAATAATGGGTAGGACAGTTGGCAAATAAAAAACAGTTTTAGGGATTGAAGTAGGCAGTTCATCTACAAAGAATCATATTTTTCTTATTGTCTACATTTCATAATGGAAAATATGGAAATAATTTCTCTGACTTCAGCTGAAGAATATATGAAGGGGAAAACATAAGAAGTCTGTGATAATCTTCTGTACACAACTCTCTAACATGACATTTAATTTTTTCAGTCTATGGCAAGGCTACCTTTCATGCAGTTTGCATTAGGTGCTCCATAATGTTGTCTTCCTTAAACCTTGTAAAAGAACTAATTCAGTGAAAACGTAAAAAAAAAAAAAAAATCTCTTTTAGTTTATCCTTGTAGTTTAAAACATGGAAGAAGAAGTGGAGTTTGGGGGATTGTTTGGTTAATAGATTGGTTGGTTTGATGGTGGATATGTTTTCATTTTTTAGATGAGTTTTGATACGAACTACTGTGCAGATACATGTTTGTGTGCTACACAGCAGAGCAGATCCAAGAAAATTCTTAGTAAGAAAATTTACAAAATGTACTGTGTGCTTGCTGGTAGGTTTCAGTACCAGATCACATTTTTCACTAAGCTTTACAATACTTTCCATGTGTAAATATATTTTCTTTAATGTATTCTGGCCTAGATGTTGTGTCTCAGATGAGAGAATTAATTAGATGGGGAATTCCAGGCCTGGATTATGTCAATGGCAAGTAAATCGACTTCTCTTCAGTTGATGTTAAGTTCTTTTTAAGATGAGTGTAATTAGTCTCGTTTTACAGGCATAGAAACGGATTGGGAAAAGCAGAGTTATTTGCCTGGGTTTGTAGGAGCCTTTTGGAGCACATCTGGGTCCATGCAAAGGAGGGTGCTGGGAGCACCAGGCTGTTGCTGGAACTGCAGCATGGCTGTCTGTGAGTGTCAGTGAAACATCTCCCTTGCCATGGGACAGACAGACAGACAAGCTTCAGAACCTTTGCAGGTCAGCTCTGTTCGTGGTAAAGTGTCTGCTGCATTTAACATAAGGCTATTACCTGAACCCTTTACAGTGTTTAGATGTGCCTGAGATTTCTCTTTCCACTTTCTCATGCCAAGTTTTGATGCTGTCCTCGACAGCTGGAAACATTGAGCAAGAATGAGAAGGATTTGAGGCAAGTGTTTTGTGTGTCATTGAAATGCAAGTGGCTCTTAACGTGTCAGGATGTACAAGCAGGAGGAAAAGAACAGAGAAATGTGTGAGCAGAGGTGAAGAACTGTCATTGCTCTCCACTACTGAATAGGCAGAGTAGGCTGATGTCATTGTGACCATAGGAACAAAAACACCCCAGAGAGATGCTAGGCTTGATTACATCAGTTGATAAAATGGGCTTTGCTTTCCTCTTTGCACTACCAGCTTTGATGCAACCGCTGATGTAATGCAAGAACTTAGGAAAAGCGCAAAACAACCATGTTGTAATTTTCTGAGCTTCAGAGAGGACTCTTTGTTATTGAAGGAATGGTGATTGTGCCACTCATTTCAGTAAGTACCTTTTATAACAGTTGACTAGATGACATTCAGCTGGACGGCAGAGACACATTTTCATCTTTGGATGTTGTTTCTAACACAATCCGTAGTTGAAATGGAAAATTTTGCTTCTGCAGCTTCTTTTACACACACACAGGAGCTTGAACAGAGAAGAATGGAAGTCGTGCATTATTTTAATGCATTGAAATATGCAAATATACTTCCTTTTTTTGTTGTTGAACTTCCTGCCTATTCTGCCAATATATATGTATGAGAATTTGAATAGGTCCTAATAAGAATGCTTATTGAAGCAGGGTTCCCAGCTTGCTGCAGTGGGGCACTTGGGCTCAGTTAGAACACCTGACTGGCCAACACTGACACATCTGCCTTTGCAACTTGTTTCAGGAAGGTGGGTAAATAAGGCTCTGCACCCTTACCGAGCTATCTGCAAAATGAGAGCTTAAATGTGTTTTCATGAAGCTTAATGATACACAAACACATAGATGTTGTAGTGAACTTATCTTGGGGTTTGCAGAACTCTTTGCTGTCTTTGTTAAATGGTAGCTGTCAGTGTAAAATCAGTTATCCTGTACATCACATCTGAATTGGTTTGAGAAATGGTTTGAGAAATGTTTAGAAATGTGGTTTTCACAGGGGCTGAGAAGAGTGTACTGGGGAATGCCCTTAATAAGAGGCAACCATTAAGGGTGTTGTGAAAATAATATTGATTTAGCACATGAGAAATAAGAGTAACTGTTCTATTTAGCATAATAAAAAACGTGGAGGAGAAGGAGGGTAGTTTTTGGAGCGGAACTTAGCATTGTGAAGAAGTGAGTGCATCCCAGGTCATTTTGCCAATGAAACTCTATAAGCATGTAAGCATAAAACATCAGCTTGGAACACTTAATTTAAAATGTTGGGCATTTTTCCTTTACAACTCTGTCTTGCCTGCTTTTGAAAAAGTAGAATTAGGCAGTTTAAAATTTTGTTTCTTAAGCTATAAAAATAGTTAAAGACTTTCTGTTAATATACTAAAATCATCTGACACTTATGTTGTTTATAAGAGAAAATAATTTTTTATGTATTTCATTAGGAAAATATTAGGGAAAAACCCACGTCTGCCCACAAAATTTACAGTTTTCCAAAGGATATAGGAAAATTATATTTAAAAAAACGGGGGAGGAGGGGTGAGAAGCAAGCATTCAAATTTCCATGGAAGCTCTGTGTTTATGTAAAGTACAGCAGCTGCACTGCAAATTCCCCTCTCTGGATGACCTCAGTTCTGAACAAGACAGACTGTTCTGGGTGCAGGTGTGATTACTGAATTATTTGTTCTGTTTTAGTGTCAGTCAGTTACAGAGAAGTATTATGGGTAAAATTCGTATCCACTGAATAAAGTGAATTCGTAGATTTGGTATTCCACAGTTCACTATGTGCCTTCCTGCTATTGCAGAAATAGTTTATTTTATTCTCTTGAATTGCATTAGTTAAATAGGACAGACAAGAGGAAGTGACTCCAGCAACAACTCCTGAATACATCAAGCAGGCAGAAAGGCAGGATTGCACTGAAGATGGTACTGGACATAAAAGACAGTTTTGACAGCTGAATTAGGATTTTTCTTTTTAAGAGGTTTGTGTATGTTGCTGGAATTGAAAATTTTAAGTTTCTTTTCCATGCTTCTTGAGAAACAGAGCTGTGAGAAATGCTCACTCCTAACACATGCATCCAGCCCGTGTTGGTTTGAATGTGATTATTCTTGTGAACCTGCCAGCAGTTTTCCAAGCTACCTTAGATCACACTGGTCTTTGCCAGGTGTCTATACTTACTATTTTTGTTCTGTGTGCCTTTTTTCTCTTTCTAGTTTATGCAGTTTTATGGGAAAATCCTTTTCTTTCATTAGTGTTTGGTGTAGAGTGCCAGAGAGCAGGGCTGATGGACTGAGACGTGGCTGCTTTTCTCACACTTGTCTCCAGGCAGACAAGTGCAGTCACACTGGGGAGCCTGGGTTCCTGAGCACCTCATGTGCAGCACATCGGCTTTCCAGGGTCCTGGAAGGATCAGCACAGAGCTAGAACCCCCAAAAGGGAGTCTCTGTAGAAAGATGGGTGTAGTTTTCTCCAAATAGTGAGCAAATTCAGTCTCTGCTTTGGCAACCATTTAAGAGAACTGTTCACCGTAAGATGTGTGACTTCAGCAGCCAAGGCAAACTTGCACTTGTAGGAGGTTCTCCCTTTATTGCTGAAAGGGCAATAAAAGGACACGGCATATCACGTGAGTGGTAGGCCTGTAAGGGTTAAGGAGTGCTGGTAGTGATGTCTTTGTGCATCCACTGTTCTGATCCTTCCCTCTTCAAACATGGTCCTGGCAGGACTGGCTTTGTGTGAGGCACAGAGCATTAGTACAGAAATGCGTGTGAGAATTTGGATTTTTTTTTAAAACGAAAGGAGATTAAGCTTCCTATGCAAAAAACAATGTATTCATAAACACTTTTGTGTTATGTTTAATGAGCTTGCTGTTATGCTGTGTGCTTTAAGTAAAAAATAGATGGAAAATGGAAGGACATTGCTGGGACTGATTTTAAATACTGATCTTGTTTCTGATCCAGTGCAGTTATTTTAAATGATCTGACTCTCATTGAAGACATTTAGGACAACAGATCAGATATCTCTGAGGATTAACAAGGGTTTTAGGTGAGTAGTGAATGATAAACAGGTCAAAGGAATGTAATCCAGTGCACTCATACTGTAGCATGATTTTCTTGAGCATGAGAATTGTCTGTTTTGCTTTTAAACCATCTGAAGCAGATAGCTCTTCCTCATGAAATCACTAATGCCTTCATGGTAGGACATGGAAACACATCAACATTTCTAATGGTGGGAAAGAGTGGAAGAGGGATTTGCAGGGTCAAGGACAGCTCAAACAACACCCATTGCTGTTGGTGTGGGGAGCAGTGAGGCACTGTGGTAAACAGCTGGGATTTCTCTGAGTCATTCATTCCCCTTCCCACCTCATTGCTCTAAGTGCGTGGGTGGCAGGTGCCTTTCTAGGCAAGGAAGTCATTAAAATTGATGGCACATCTCACAGTTACGTTAGGGGGAGAGGGGACAGGATTGCACCTTTTTCTTACCTGCTTTGGAGCCATTTTGCACTTACCTGCGTGTTGTTTGTGACCATCAGTAAAAAGGGCAGGGGAGCAACTCAGAGACAGCCAATTATTGTCCCTCAGGAGGATAGCAGAGCTTGGATCTTTAGTCTCACCTGTGGCATGCCAGGCACTAGGCTGCACATCCCTATTGAGGTGCAGGTGTTTTCTTTTACAGAAACAGAACTGTGAATATCTTTGTATCATTGGATTCGTTTGCCCACCTGCTTTCTGGGGGGTGGATGGTGGTTTTAGGTGGATAGCAGTTGATCTGATCAAGGGTATCAAGGTTAGGGGTGATGCAATTAGGGACATGGTAACTTCAGCAGGTTATGTGGCTTGTGCTTGAATCAGTCCTGCCTCCTGCTGAGAAAAACTGGTGCAATAATAAAATATTGAGGCTGGGTGTCTTGGAGCTTATGAAGGTCACAGGTCAGAGTTCATGGTGTGCTGGCTGTCCTGCACTAACAACTCCTCTGTTAACACCAGGGCTGGACTTTCTGCTTCAGAAAAGGCACCTCCATGTTGAGACTGAGGGCAAGGTTGCTGCCTCAGCACGAGGCCACAGTAACCTGGAACAGTATTTTGTGTATGTGTTATTTGGTTAGATGGTGTAAGGTAGAGCAGAGGGTTATCTTTCTTCTTTTTCTGACACACCTGAGCCCAGGGAGCCCAGCTGGAAGAAGATCTTGAAACCCTCCAGTAAGTGAGGTAGCACCATGCAGCATTCAAACAACGTATATATAACTTGAGATAAATAAGGATTGTTTCTTTATGATCTTTGAACTTATTTGCATGTTTCTCATTTGTTCTTTCAGGTAAGACAGTGAAGTCTTTAACTGCTCCAGAAGGAGAGGGTCTGGAAGGAAAATGTCTCTGGCAAAAAAGTATCAGGTAATACTGGTAGTGGGGAAGCTTCTTAATTTTTAAAATATTTATCTGAACCACTCTTGATGAACTGAGTTACACCTGAATTTGGAGTTACAGGTTCAGAGGAAGGAAATCTTGAGCTCTTAGTCACTGAAGCCAGAAAAGTGCCTGCTTTTAGTTTTTATGTAAAGTGCTACTGCTTTTGATATGCAAATGGTGCACTGTACTCTGTAACCTCAGTCTTCTAGAGAGCAAAAGGAAGGGCAGAGAAAAATGTGTGTGGTGCAGGAATTCAAATGATACGGAGAGAGGGTTCCTAAATGCAGTCCTAAATTCCAGTAAAGCACAAAGAGATCAAATCAGCTTGGACTCTGAGGGCAAGGATTGCCCTGTGTTGTGAGGGGCATTTGATGATTCCTGCATGCCACGAGTATAAAAGGTAACTGAGATGACTGAATGTTCAAGTAGCTGGAGCAAGCAGTAATAGAACTGAGTGGGTTGCAGCCAAGTGACAGCTCATCATAGAATCATCATGTTTTCCACTTAGAGCATCTCTGAAAAACAAGAAAGATGGTTCAATTCTTTCTGGTTTTCCTCTAAAAAGAGATTTTGAGTAATTGTTTTTTTGGGAAACCTTCATTGACATCTGGGCCATAGGTACCTATTTTGAGTGATAGAAGAGTTATTGCCTGTGGTTCAAAATATATTCTCACACACACACACTCTCCTCATTAAATCAGGGAGAATTTCCCTTAGTCATTTTTCTTTTTCCTTAATTGCCTCCTCTTGCACAGGGGTCAGGCTGGCTCTGCTGGCTTTTCACAGTGTAGAAGCAATCACTGAGGAAAGCACAGATTTGTGCATGTTTTGGTGTCTTTGATGCTCCATTCCTCCTCCTGCCCACATCTCACCCCTGAGAAGCTGCCAGAAGAATCCTGGATGGGCACAGATGGAGCACCTGAGGGACTCTTTGAGGGCAGCCCCTGCCCTTCCCATGGCTCATCTGTACCATGGTGGGGAGCCAGGCCATTGTTCCCCCTTCTTCTCCCTCAATCCTCACTTCCCAGAAGCTGATTGAGAAGAAACAATGGTTCTGTGATTATACAAAGCAGTAGCAGGTGCCCAGTTTTTACAGGAAGCTCTCACTAACCTCTAAGGCTTTTTAAAAAAACATTATCAGGAGAGTGGCAACTGGGAAATGGCTTTATTAGGTGAAATAGGATTTAAAGGGAAATAGGTCTCATGAGATGAAGCTAAAATCAATAAGCGATTACACTTTGGGCTGTGAGTCTTTAGGAATTCATATGTACTGTGTGGTCTTTTTGTGATAAAGAACTATGTGTAGTGTGCAAGGTCTTAATTTAAAAAAAGAGTTTCCCTTGTAAAAAAAGTGTCTCTAGCTTATGACCAGTCAAACATTTGCTGTGTTTTCTGTGACTTCAGGCTGTTACTGCAGATGCTGACACACAACCAGACAGCTGCCTCAAAGTGACATGCTCTGGGAGCTAAAGGGAATGTACAGAAAGCTTCCCAATATCTTGGTGATACTGCTTCTGTCACCAAAACCTTCATGAGTCATCAGAGATTGTCACATTTTGGTTCTGCCATAAACAAGACCCAGGTTGAATTTTGAAAGTATTAATAACCTTTACAGGAACTTACTGTAAATGTTTCACGTTCTTTCCAGAAATTTTTTCTTGTGATTGTTTCAGTTTGACTCTAGTGCCATTTGTTTTTCTTTCATTATGGATGAATCATCAAATAGCTGAGTGTAGAATTGAATACTGATGTCAAATTCATTGCTGGTATTGGCAATTACAATTTCATTTAACTCTGTAGTTCACATATGTAAGAAGCTGTGGCTTTTGCTCCAGCCTCTTCATTGAAAGACACATTTTGTATCTCCATGCCCATTCCTTGTGCTGCCAGATGAGCTAAACCCAGTGAGGATGACACCAATATTCTTTCTCTCATTTTCCTAACCTCTGTTTTATTACCCAGTGGATGCATGCAAACATCCAGGGATGATGTTAACAGGAGGCAGAGAAACCACAAGAGACTTTTCTTTGCAGCCCCTTATGTATTAAATGTTTCCCTTTGGGTTTTTGCTATCTAGAGAGAGATTTGTTCTGGCTATCTTTTAACTTCTGCAATTGGAACAGATGTTTTTATTGGGCCTTCAGAGAGACCAAGGGGCACTTTGATGGACAGTGACACTCTGAGCAGTCCTTCCATGTGTGCTGTTTGTAACTGAGCAGCTGAGCAGGATGAGAGAGCACCAGGACAGCAGAGCAGCATTACTGATGCACCACTGGCTCTCAATGATTTGTGTGTGTGAAGGAAATGCTGCTGTTGCAAAGGATTCAGATGAGCTCACACATCTTGAGCATAATTTTTCACCTATGAGAATTTTGGCATAATTATGTGTACTTGTACAATCTGCATATAACAATAAAAACACCACAGTGAAACTGAGGTGAAGTTTGGGTAATGATTCAGTCTAGAAGTTTGAAATAAAGACTTTGGCAAGAGTGAAAAAAGTATCTGGACAGTGTCTTTAAAATGTCTAAATGTGGCATTTTGGATTGTTTCCTATAATGCTGAGAATTAAAGGTGTGTTATCTCTAGCGAAAAATGTCAGTAAAGTTTTGCACACAAAATTCAGTAGAATTTGTTAAAATGTGCACATAAGTTCCCAACAGCACAGAGTTGTAACTTCATTTTCTAAATCTTCAATATGTTAGTTTTGTGACCACCACCACCACTTGGAAATACTCTGTGTATGAATATGGAGACTCTTTAGTTCTTTCTGGCCAGGTTACCGTGGCTGTTTTCCCTTCTCAGTGCAGTTCCACAGAATAGTGAACTTAATATTCTGGGTGGCTGACATGAGTTCACCAGGTGAGCTCAGCTCAGCCTATGGAGCAGGGAGTGTGTAAGGGCTTTAAAAATGTCCAGCAAAGGTGTGTTATGTTGAAATAAATTTGTGCAACAGCATATACTTGGAAAAAATACAGCTAAGAGGGTGAAAAATGGAAATAGTAAAGAGTTTGTTAGTCTTTTTTTTGTAAAAAAAATATATTTGACTAATATATGGATTTTCTTACATAAATACATAATTTGCCTTTTTAATGAGGAAGAAAGTGTTAACTAGGAGGGATATAACTTGAAAGAATTATGTGTATTTAAAAGTTATAAGAATTACAGCTCCCTAAACTTTAGATTATGTTTTAAGACTTTGATTAATGATGCATAGACTAATAGAGAGGCAATATTTAATCAGTGTCAAAGAAAAAATTATATTTGGTCACAGTATTGCCAAACAGAAAAAGAAGAATATGTGTGGGTCATTTTTGCTCTCTTAGCAGGCAAAGCAGATTAAAGCTTTATAATTGACAACATGCTCACATACCCAGTAAGGATGCAAAACACTTGAGATAAAGCTCATTAAATCACTCTGGTCTATGCTTCATGGTTAATTTAATTAATATTGAGAGTTCTTTTAGATCAGTCTGCAGTGCTTGTTGGTTTGGGGGTCATTGGTATTTTAGATAACATTACTTTTTGTGAACAAAATGAGTAGTTTTCAATCTGCAGGTGAATTTTTCACAAGTACTAAGGGACTAAATATATCGAGTCTACTAGAATATTTTACTCAGTTCTGCTACTGACAGAACTGGTCAAACTGGTAGAAAAGCAGCCCTCTAAACTGGATTTTGAGGTGTGTTTCCTCTGTTTATCTAAGCCAAACAGGAAGGAGCTAGATTCCTAAGAAGCTGCCATCTGATGTAGATAGCATAGAATTATTTTATCCATAATAGTGCTACAGAAAAGTATTCCAGGGTCAGAGTGAGTATAACAAATGGATGCAGAACATTAAATTAGTGTCACTTTTGGAATAAAAGAGTAAAACTTGTTCTGCTCTTCTCTCCATCCTCACAGGCACATGATACTGCAGAGATTCAAAATCAGGAGTAAATCAGCTGGACAGTTGCCTCCTGCCTTCCTAAATAGGCAAACTTATTAGAAAGAGAAGAAGGGGCCTACCTACCTCATTCCTGTGAGTAACTATAAACATGCCCTCCACCCCTCAAATCAGCATCTGCCAGGTTGCTGTTTTGGAATGCTGAGCATAAGAATGTGGCAAAGAAAACAAAAATTTTAATTTGTTTTCATGTTGACAACCAATTAAGTGTAGCCAACCAAAGAAACCAACTAAAATTATTAACAGGCTACCAGCATGCCTATTGCCTGTGGCTACACAGAGCTGATGGATGATGCATTGTTACTCATTAAATGAACCTTTATCTGTGCTTCCTAAAGCTGGGATGCTGCATAAGTTCCTTAAAGCATCCATATCGTTGCCATGTTCGAGTGATGGTGCAGTTGATGTGTCACTGCAGAAGCTTGGGGCTTAGTTCTTTAGTCCTTTATTTTAGTTCTGTATTTCTTAGCAGTTCATTCTGTAATAACGTGGTGTAACCCACTGTGAGGCTTGAACAGAAGATCCCCAGAGTGACCCTCTTGGCCAGGGCAGTGCCCAGAACAGTGCTGTGGAGCTGATATTCCCCTGCTCTGAGCTGCCTTTTCCTTGCTGACTTCTCTGTCCTTCCTTTCTCCAGGGAGAAGGTGGGTTTGCTGTGTGGATGCCTGCCTCGTGTGCTTCACCAAAATGAGTTAGGGCATGCAGGAGACAAGGGAGACTTTTGCAAGCAGAACCTATCATGGTGAGTCAGATATTGTCCCTGCTTTTGCTGTAGAGCTTCTCAGTGTACATTGATCAAACCAAACTGCTCACACAGAACTCTCTCTTCCCTGGAAGTGTGTTACACATGACCCTTCCCTGGCAGCAGTGCTGGATTGAGAGGTTCTTCCCTACTCCTTTTGCCTCCCCTGCCATGTGAGGTCCACAAAAGTGCTTGGGGAGACCTTCAGCAAATTAAAGCAACAAATTGAATGGAGCTGAAAATAATTACTCTCATGAAAAGTATGAGAAACTGTGGTCTGTAGCTTTGATTTGGAACCACAGCATCTGTCTTGAACATTATACTAAAATTAAGTACATGGGAACTGTATTTTTAATTTGGGTTGCTAATTACCCTCTAAATACTTCATAGAGATTAATCCTCCATTAGTACAGATTAAGTTTTCTGTCTTTGTTCAGTGTGACTGTGAAAGAGTCCCAGCAGAACTCCTGACAGTCCATAGCACTGCAGCATGGACATTGTATCTGCCCTGGTATCTTCATTTAATGGATTTGTTTCTAATTTTGAAGCTTAACCTTGGGTTTGAAATTCACTGCAAAGAACTTTCTCAACAGCAGCAGGGAATAATGAAACATAGTTTGTTATAGAAGCATTGCCCTTCTCCCTCCTCCTCATGGTGATAATTCTGTCTCATGTCTTGCCTTCTTTGTTGCCTTCATTTCTCTGGGTTTTTCTGTGCCTCCCACTTCTGTGTTATCTCAGTTTTCACATCATCTCAGTACCCTGTGTGGATGTTCAGGTCAAGCTTCTGGGCAGAGAGTTCCCCCATGCTGCACTCAGATAGGCCTAAGCACTTATGCATCTACAAACATGACAGTTTTGAATTAATTCAGGATTAATGTAAACAAAACCAAATGCAATATCTTCTGAAAAATGTTTACTTTCAAGGAAACCTTAATACCAAATGTGTGCAATCAGACTGGATTTTGTGTGGATAAGCAAAAAAGCAAAGTTAGAATTCACAAATCTTTCTTTCCTACCTTCAAGCATGAATTTCTCCAGTTCCTGTGTTGTTTTGGGGGAGCTTTTTTGATGTGGGTTGGTGTTTTTTTGTTGTTGTTGTTGTTTGGGATTTTTTTGTTTGTTTTTGGGGGGCTTGGGGCTTTTGTTTGTTTGTTTCTGACTGCCATAGGTCTCTGCTTGAACATAGATTCAAGTCTGTCTGTGCTCCAACACAGATTCTTTGTCTCTTCCTTTCAGAAGTGAGACTTGATGTTCCAAACTGTCTTAAGGCTCTTGGACTATTGCTGAGCTCATCAGTTCTCTCTATAGCTGATGCACAATTTTTTTCCAAGCTCCACCCTCCTCTGTGCATGCTGGATTTTATTTAAGCTTTTGAGGATTAAGTGTGGTATTAGTAAAACCTTTGGGATTCTTGCTGAGAATTGTATAAGTATCCATTTTGATCGTGGTGGAGCAGCTGCATCCATGTGTTGAATAGAGAATTTTTCCTTTGAAACCATTGTCACTTCAGAAGTCCTTGTCAGTTTGGGCACTGCACTCAGCATCTTCAAGCCCCTGTCTCTCTGCTTGGGTGTCAGACTACTTTGATTTGTCCTTGCCAGATCACCAGCACTGAGCAGATTGCATTGCTCTGTTCTGCTGGGACAAAGTCAATCCATGTTAATGGCTTCTTTAATCTTTCAAAAGTGATTATTTTATTTGGGGCAGTGGCTCCAGCCAATTCCATTCTCTTGCTAGGGATAGTAGTTAAATAGAGATAAGCAGTGCCTGCATGAGACAAGGCAGACTCTAGTCTTGCCTCATTTTGTGCCTAATTGAACTGAAAAAAATTCTATACTTGGTTCTCAGAACATTGCATGGCTCATGTGGTTTACCTTCTCCAACCTTGATTTCAGGTATTACTGGTTAGCCCTGTATATACTATTAACTCTTACATATCTAATCTAACCCAGATTTATCCAATGTATCTTGTTTGTGCATCTGCATTGTCTAATTCTACTGTATACTTCTGTCAGATTTTGAGTTTTAAGGTCCAGAAAAGGGAAAAATTAGAGTAGACCAAGGAACCTGCAGACTTGAAGAAAAAGGAGGAAATTCTATTATCTATTATTCCACCTTGCATAATTTTTAAAATGATAGAAGTCTCTTTTAAGCTATTAATTGCTTTTGTAAAAATAGATTCTTTTTGGATATTTCTTTTAGCAACTTCACAGAACTGAATTTCTCTGTGTCTCTTTTGATGCCCTGGTTTAGATGGCTAAACCTTCAGGTGCTATTGTGTTGCTGTCTTGAACTGTGGGAGCCTGCAGGTCCTGCTAAGCTCAGTGTCTACTTGAGCAAGGTTGGCTTGTAAATGAGCCCAAACATCTCTCACTTTTCCTCCCAGTGCCTCCCGGGTGCTCCTCCTTTGCAGAGGAATTTCCAGGTTCTGGTTTGTTTTACACATCTGCATCAGGCAGCTGCTCTTCCCAGCAGGGCTGGTGACAGCATCACCCAAAGCACAGCAAACCCCTGCCTACGAGTGGGTAGGAAAGTGCCTTCTTTGGGATGTGGGCCATGTCCCAGAACTTTCCTCTAGTGAGGAGGTGGTTATCACTTTGAGTTTTCTGATGCAGTTACTATAACTTGTAGTCAGAGTGATAAGACACAAATGTTATTCCATTTTATTTAAGTGCCATCTTGGTTGTTGCTGTGGTAGTATTTTTACAGAAGTTGGCTTATTATAGAGCAGTGGCATTTGGTTTTGCAAGTAACTGGGACACGTTACCTGCCACTACAGGCAGCTCACTCTTGAATTCATCACTTGGCAGTTACTGTTCATTTTAGGCTGCTTTAGGATGATGTACCATTTGATTATGGTCTGAATTTCAATATTGAATTTGCCCTAGGAATCCTCATTAAGATACAATTAATAAAGACTAACTGCTGCATTAGGATACTTGGGCAGCTCTGCCTAACGTGGGTGGAAGTAGAACTGTGTTGTAATTACAGGCAATGCTCTGTCATTCTGAGATTTAATTTCTAGTTGGATTGGTTATTTAATAACTGTCTATTATGAGACAACTATATTACATAATAGCAACAATATTGTTATGGCATGAGGTATATACTGTGTCTGAGTGCAAACATGAAGCTGTAGAAAACATAAACATTCTACTTAGAGCTCTTTACCTCTGCTACATGCCTTTACAGCTTTCATCACTTATTTTGTCAGTGTGAACTAAACTCATTTACTCAGTTCTCATGAAATCAAACTGCTTTTGCTATATTTTAGAAGTAGAGTAAAATACTTCTAAATGCTATTCCACAGTGGGAAATGAGATTCATTCTCTTTTGCTCAAACTGTTTAAATCCTGTTTTTTACCACTAAATCCATGTCTCTAAAGCACAAACTTCACAGAGCTTTTCAGGCCAGTGTATTTCTTCTCTTAGCCAGTACTGTCCAAGGTAGTTTCTCATGGAATTTCAGGAAATTTTTGTTTGTCTTGAAGATTTCATTTTCACAGTAAACTTATGTTTCTGAGGTAGGTAGTTCAAGACCTGGGTGAAAAGAATTACATGTATCCTTTTAAAAAATACTCTCACAGGACAATCTAACCATCAGGAAATAATTTAATTTAAAAATATGGACTGGTTCAGCTTAGAGCAAGATCCTGTCATTCTATAGAGATGTATCTTAATCTAAGACTGTCAATCTGTGAAAATCACCAATATAGAGCAGTAGAAGGATACCGTTTATGTATTTGATACAGTATACTTTGATAATATTTATACATAGTATGAATACTTTGATAGTATTTATAACTATTTATAGTTATTTAGCATGAAGTCCATGGGAATTTCTATTCCATTGGTTTTGCTGTTAATAATATGTTGTACATATCACCATGGTGTCTGCAGACAAAAATAGAGACAGTGGCTGCATGATGAAATGCTGTATGATCTTTGTCTCTCTTGAGGTGTTACTATTTTAGATAAGGTGGTTAGAAACTCTTTAATTTCTAATGTGTTAAACCTTTAAAATCAGAGTGGTTCAAAATAAATATGTCTGTCTGTTCTAGATGCTGCATGGGTTCTATGGTAGAGTTTTAGCATTGCACAACTAAATTATGGCCCAGCCTAAGTTCATTCAGAGTCATATTTATGAGTAAATTCACGTGGTTTTGAATTACCTCCCCTGCAAACCCAGAAAGGATTTCAGTAAATTAGACAAAAGCTATCCATACCTGATCTCTTGGTGTTTTTAATGTCTATAAGGGCAGAGAGCAAATGGCTGGAGCAAATGGCACTGTTGGTATTGCTAAAAGAAGAAAACCACTTCATAGAGAAGACAGGAAATACCTTGTTTCCAAGTAAATCACCTCCTCTCACATTTCTTTTGAGCTACCTCTGTATATTTAAAGCATGAAAAACTGGCACCATTTGTTTCACATGGATGTTTAAAATCTTTGGAAACTTTACCCAGAGAGAATAAAGTTTTGAGTAACTAAAATAAGTTACAGTGTAAATTAGAGCAGCAAAATCCTAAAAGCATCTCATCATGGAGCAGTTAATTCTTTACAGAGGACTAGAGGAGCCTTAACACTCTTATAAGCTGAAACCACATTTGGCAAATAGTAAATTTCAAGACTGAGAAAGGTCAAACAAACACTGTGGTGAAGTCCCAGACACTTATTTCCTGGTCACATTTTGCTAAATTTGGAACTGAGTCTACATCCTTTGCAAAATGTGTACTGCATGTAATTATATTCCAAATATTGTTTCACTGGAGGCTATGAGATTTGACTGTTTCATTTGTGTTATTTATTGTTGCTGTGCTTCAAAAATGAATTGTGCATTGGTGGTATAATAAACTACCAAATGTCTTATTTGTCTTATTAAGCAGGCAGGGATTAAAAGGATGTCTTATTAAATGTCTTGGTTGAAAAGTTATGTGAGTAATTGGATACATTTTTATGGTGAGGTATTTTATTTTGATCATAAGGGAATGATCTTTCCCTTAATGCAGAAATTAAGAGAGATTTACACTCTTTTCAACAATTGTCGTTAACAGAGATTTTACTGTATACAAGAAATCATTTCAATATTTTTTTCATTGATTCTGAAAGCATCTGCTGGATTGCTCAATGCTATGATGAGACAATTAGATGCAATTTTGATTCTTGTGACAATTAAAGCATCACTGAGAGGAGGTGCTCCCCAAGAAGAAGCCAACTGTCTCTTTTTTCAAAGTTTGGCTGGTGGAGAAAAAAATCCCCGAAATTAGCAGGGTACTTCTTTTTTACACTGTTTGACAGAAGTGCGTACACGAGTCTGGTCTAACTCTGAGATGTGCTGGTGGCTGCACAAGTTTAGGGGATATTAAAGGACAGAAATGCAAAGAAAATGATGCTTCCATCTCTCTGCTGCTTGCAGAACAATTTCCTGCAAAACTGATAGGATTTCCCAAATAAGTTTTCTCCACATGGAACTGGTTTATTCATTCTGTGAATTCATAGGTATTAAGTGTGCCTTGAAGCGTGCTGATCCTTGTGTGTTGTTATTAACCAAAAGCAGATAGATGGGTCCAGATAAACCTGAAGAGATTGGCACCTTCAGCATTGAGATCTGCCTTCTATTTCTGAAAAATGTTGGAGCTATTTATACATTTGGAAGATCACAGGACTGTATATGGCTTATCATGCTTGTGCTTGTCAGTTCAGCTTCTGGTGTACTATTGTAATTAACTTTATTCCTAGCTTTCACAATCTCAGGGCTGTTTTTCTATTTTTGAGGCCCTCTGCAAGAATACTGGATATTTTATCTTCACTGAAGTTCTGTGGCACATTGCAAATTATGTATAAGGCCTAAGTGTTTCTCTTTATTTCTCTTCAGAGTACATAGTATGTACATTGTGCTGTTTGACATCATAGCAGGGTTAGTAATGCCCACAAGAAAGTTTCCAAGGCCCAGAAGGGATAACAAAAGATAAAAGCTAAACTCCCAAATTTCAGCTTTATGCCTCTACCTACAATGAGCAGGGAGCTGAAAAATTTTCAGTGTTTCTTTCAGGCTGTTTAAAATACAGATGCAGGAGAAGGAAAAAGACTGCAGTTGCTTCCTGCTCTTCCTTAGCAGGGCAGCACCCCTTAGAGCAATACATGCTGACCATTTTTCCTGCTCAGCCAAGGCATGGTGAGTCTTTCCATCACAAACATTTCTTCATTGCTGCTGTTCTGTGTTAGCAAGGCAAAGTGATATAGTTCCAGCAGTTCAGGTATTTTTTCATTCTCCCATAAGAAACCTGATACATTACAGCTTTAGTCCTTACCCTTTTTTCTCCACATGGAAAAAAAAGGCCCTTGCTGAAGCCTTTGCTCCCATAGATGTGTGTGCCTTCATCTCAGTGTTTAACAGATGGATGAGTTCATGGAAAGAACTGAGAACAATGGGAGCAAATCTGTCCCTCAGTAAATTCTTGTAGTGGTTTGTAGAAGGACTGATAGGACAGGAAGATTTCCAAGGTCAACTTTCAGGGGTGACACAGGCTGGAGTGGCATTCCATTAAGTATCAGATATTCCAGAGGTAAAGTATTATGGGAACATTTACTGCTTATCTCTAAGTAGCAATTGCAATTATAATATAAATTCTCTGAATGTCTTTCTGTTTAAGAGCTTAAATTCTATCATTTGAATTACAGAGAAGGTACAGAGCCAGATTTTCAACCTCCTGCTGGAGGTGGTTTGTATAACTTTGGGCCATTTGGCTGTGGCTTTACTTCAGAAGACTGACAGTCTAATTTAATCAAGCAGATGTGGATTTGTATGTGTACAGTAGATATTCAGTCACATAAGCTGTGTAAAAATTCACAGGTCAGACTCAGGCCTGTTTGAAGTTGCCCAAGAAATTCTTTGCAATTAAATCTCTTTTGGATGAAATCTATTTATGGAAGTGGTATTTTTTTTCTTCCTTTTATTTAGTCTCCAATCTATAGAGATCATAATCACAAAAAACATTATTGTTATACATAAGAAAATAGTAGTTGCTGTGTAGTTTCTGAGTTGCATGTATTACAATGTGGATAAGCAGATCCATTTCTATATTAATTAAAACACAAACACTAGTGCATGAATTTAGTTCTGATCCAAATTCAAATATTTGACTGTTTGATGATGGTGACCACCTTCTTTACTTGAAATACTACTTTTACTTTGAAGTTTGTGCTTGAAAAACCCAAATTATTATCAACCGGGTAAAGTTCAGCTTCTACCTTTTTACATTTTCAAGTATCATGAACTCCCCACAGATAGTTTGCTTTTCAGTGTGTACTGACTGCAGCTCCAAGAAATGAGCTCATTCTGTCTGTCATGAAATGGAGAACACTGCTGGTTAATCAACTGGTTCAGCAAACAGAAAAGCAAGAGGTTTTTCCCAAACATTTGTACATAAGAGAAAAGCTGACTCAAGTGAGTGAATATTGCACATCTGCTGGTTTTGGCTGGGCTAGAGTTAATTTTCTTCACACTGTCTGTATGGGGCTGTGTTTTGGATTTGTACTGAGCACAGGGTTGATGATCAGGGATGTTTTTATCATTGCTGAGTGGGGCTCACACAGAGCCAAGGCCTTTCCTGCTTTTCCTGCTTCCAGGCTGGGGAGGGATCTGGGGGTGCACAGGAGGCTGTGAGGAGACACAGCCAGGACAGGTGACCCCCACTGATGTTCCAGACCCTGTGACTTCATGCCCAGTATCTAAAGGGGGGACATTTGGAGTGCTGGTGTCTGTCTCCCCCAGCCACTATTCTGTGTGATGGACATTCAAGCACCTGCCCAACCATGGGAAGCACTGAATTGATTCCTTGTTCTGCTTTGCTCTCCCTGTGAAACTATCTCCATTTCAGCCCAGGAGTTTGCCAGCTTTTACCTTTAGCAATTCTCACCCTCGTCCTTCCTGCTGGAGGGGGAGCAGCCCAGGAGCTGCCTGGGGCTGGGCTGGCTGAGGTTAAAGCACAACAGCTCATAGTGCCTGTCTGGCAGAGTGACTGATTCAGTGCAAAGTGACTGACACAAAAAATAGAGCCATCGTTTTTTCAGATAGGTTTCTGCAAAGCTAAGCAGGGGAAATGAAAGTTGTGCTTCTTGCACTGTGGTTGGTCACTCCTTAAGCCACCCCACTTACATAGTTGGATTTTTGCAGGTGATGGAAGACCATGGTTTCAAGAAAATTTTTTTTTTTTTTTTTTTTTTTTTTTTTTTTTTTTTTTTTTTTTTCTTGGTTTGGTTTTTTGTTTTGGGGGCTTGAGAGGTTTGTTTTGTTTTGTGGGGTTTTGGTTTGTTTGTTTGTTTCTGGTGGGTTTCATCAGGTTTTTTTAAAAAGTTCCATTTGTGTGGCTTATAGTCTTGTCTATCTGTTAAGCATCTGTCCCACAAAACACTACAGCTCTGTTGTTGTGGGACCAACTCCCTCCATCAAATCCTAATTTTCTCTCCCTCCCTCCCACACAGCCATTTGTGCTTCATACAAAACCTAAATGAACTTAAAGTTCTTCATTCACATCCACAACTTTTTATTCTGAAGCAAGAATAACAGAATTCTCTCTCTCCTCCTTGCATTTCTGGCTAATAAGCAGCCCTGCTAGTCAGGCAGAGCCATTTTCTGCCATGAGTTTTCGAATAATTTCTAATAAATTGATAGTGGGTATTGTCCAAAGTGCTGAAACATTTGTTTCTAAAAATAATCAGCAACAACTCCCAATCAGCTGTGCTATGCATCTTGCTTCTGACCAGCAGCAAAGCAGAGGAGCTTGATCAATGTCTTTAAAATAAAGAAAACAATATTATATGTATGAAAGAGAATAGTTTTTTGGATAGCTTAAAGGATTTTTTTTAATGTACCTGTCAACTTTCCAAGGCTTTTATGACAAAATGCAGGGAAAAATACGGGTATTTCTGAAATCCTTTCAGAATCCAATTTCAGATGTTAAAAAAAATATATAAATATTTTTCTCTGCAGCAGATTAAATTGAAAGATACTTATATGCTGAAGCTTGCAGTAAGCTCTACAAATATGTCCTAATTCCTCAGAGTGATGTTGTCATCTCATTTGATGATGACAGCTAAGGCTCAAGGAGACTGCAAATTCTTTTGTATTTTCCTCTCTTTTTCCTTTCTGGGAGTCCATGATGGGCTGTTTGTTTCAGGAGAGATTGTTCTTCATTTAGTTTCCAGGTGCTCTTTTCATGTGTAGATTTGATGCCTAAGTTAAAAAATGCAGGCACTGTTGTATTTTTTTTAGCTGTTGCCTGTAGACATTAATATTCAGTGTAGTGAAGGGTTTTATGCCCCCACCTCCAGGCTCTATTTTGCAATCAATAGCCTTTTCCATATGTTTTTTCCTGGCATTATGAATTTCCTAGTTTGTACAGTGCTATTTAATTCCATGTCCTGCTTTTCCATAGAATGCAATAATAGATGATGACGACAGTGGCAATTAGAACTAATGGGCTACTTCTTCGAGATGCTGAATATCCATTAATCCTGTTGAACTTGGTCAGAAATTAGGCTATTTTAACATCAAACTTGGAATATCTGTTAGTTGCTGTTGCTTTTTTTTGTGTGTACAGTTTTGCTGCATGTTTCCTCATAAGACTTTCCTTGATTCATCAGCTTTTAGTTCTCCTTGTTTGGCCTGAGTATTTCCTATTAATTATTATTTTTCATATTGTCTGAATTACAGGGAAAATCATGACTGTAGAGGTAGTTACAGCTTATTTATGGCTAGAGAAAACTAAGTCTGTGTTACCAAATTTATTTGACTAAATGAAAGAGAGATTTTTCTTACTGTTTAGGGCATTTTTTAAAAAACTTTTTGATGAACAACCATTCTTAATACTAGATAATTTCACATTCATTTCACAGGATGACTTTCCTACTGCAGGAATTTTAACTACTTATGTAGTCTAAGTGAAACACACAGTTGCTATACTTATATTATGTATCTTCAAAATGTTGTGAAATGAATCATTCTAGATGCCATGTCTCAAATTTTTATTTCCTCATTTGTATCTCTAGCTGTTTTAAAATCTTGGAGATATTTAATTATAGGATTTTTTAGGATGAAAAGGAATTAAGTCTTCTATTCTACTTAGTTTCATTTTCTAAACTAAATGCAGTAACTGAGGAACATCATGTTTCACAGAAATAAGGGTGGGAGTCTCAGGGCTGGGGAGAAATTACCCGGTTCTGTTTTGCTGCATTGTGTGTGTGTGTGTTCTTCCCTGCTGGAGCTCATTTAGCTCAGCACATACCGAGCTGCTATTCCAGCTTCTGCTGAATTCCAGCACGTTAAACAGATGCCTACTCAGAGCTTGCTATTCTTTCTATCTTATGTGCACCTGAGGACTTACAAGGACTTGCTTTTCGTACATAATCTGAATTCCAGAAGTTCAATCCTGCTGCTATTTTTAGGGTAGTTGTAAGAGAGAGAACTTTCTCATCAGTCTGTCACTGAAGCTGTGGGATGAACCAGTTGAGTGGATCAGTATTTTTAAGAGGAATATGGAAAAATCACCATTACGTGTTTTGCCTTGATGCAAGGAACAATGTAACGTGCAGAGTAACAGACAGTCAAGCCTTGTGTTTAAAATAGCAGCTGAATTGTCTCAGTCAAGGCATGGATGTGCTGCAGACTCCATTTTTAAAGACTATACTGAACCCTTAATCGCTGACTGTGCACTTGACATACAATTAAGCATTTGAGCTTTCCTCTAATCTCTGTGTACAAGAAGATAAAGGATGCTTGGAGACTTGTATCAGTAAGACTATTTATACAGAGCTCATACTGCTAACACTTTTGATGTCCTTTAAGCTTCTGCCTTCATATCCCTGTCAGCTCAATCCGCTGCACACATTTTCTGAGTCAAACTGGCATAAGCCAGGAAGGGGAGAAATGTGTTCACATGCAAGAACACTGGTCACAGTAAGACTTCTTTCTAGCAGGAGGAGAAATCCTTTCCTTCATCAATAACTTGTGACAGATTCTACAGACTTAGGACATAGATAAAGTAATAGGTGTTTCTCATGCAGTGATTATAAAGAGATTTCAAGTGATGAAGGTTCAGGGAAAAAAAATGAAACTGAGTTTGTGCCAGCACTTCAGACTGTGTTCAAGAACTTGTCTTTGAAAAGTTAGATCATTGAGGTGCTGCTTTCTCTGGGGAATGCCAAGTGTCACAAGAACATGAAACATTAGCTAGTCATGGATCTTTTGTAGCTGAGCTGTAGACAGATGCTGTGTGTCAAATTTTGCATCCTTCCCCCTGCATTTTTCAACACAGACATCTGCAGGACACAGTTAGACACTGTTCCATAGCTAAAACAGAATTATCATTTCTTTGGTACCTCTTTGTCTTTAAGAAGACCAGTACTAATTGTGGCCACCTTTATCACTAATACCCCTTCCTGCTGGTGATCGTGTTATTATTTCTTGAATATTATTGCTTCCCTATTATTAGAGATATATTTTCCCTCATATACTCCTTGAGCTGAATTAAATAATTATAAAGCACCAAGGAGCAGTGGGCAAGGCCTTGTATTGAATGTAGAACTTGCACTGAAGAAGCCAAGTCTTGACAGAATCCAAGCCCAAAGCTGATGTTACAGAAGGTGATGGTTTGTGTCTGGACTTACAGCTACTGCAGTGTGCATGTATGGAACAAAAATAATGGAAGCAAGTACACACTTGAGATGTGCTCACACTTGGGAAGATGCTGGTCCACATTCAACAGAGTATTGGCAGCAGTTTCCAGCACTGTGCAGCTGATCCTAAGCTGCTGAGAAAATTGTAGGAAGTATTTGAGTCCTGTGTCAGAAGCAGGAGTGGAAAATGGAACCCCTTTTGTGTTCAGAACAAGCAGTGCATGAGCATATTGGGAATTGAGGTATTTCTAGAAACTGAGTGGAGGAAGCTTCTTCAGCTCTTTGTTAGTGACTACTTTGAAATGTCAGATAAAAATAGGGAAAAATCAGAGTTACTGTGGATATTCATTCTTAACAAAGAACATCTCTGATCTCTGGCCTCAGCTGATTTTGTCTCAGACTTTTACCTTCAAAAGACCTGTTGGAGATTGAGTTCCTTGGTTTGCAATATGCATGTAGCATCTTCAGCCTCCGTTTCATTTTCTTTGCTGACTTCACACAGAAGCTGTTGCAGGGACCATGCAAATGTAAAAAGATAAATTCAAAATTTGTGCTCAGAATGATGAAAGAATTGCAACTGAAATTCCATCCTGAACCTTTTTGTATCTCATGATCAGTTTATTCTGAGCTTTTATATCTTTGCGTAGTTTGTCACAGACCAAGTTGGGGTCATACAGGGAGCATTCTTCAGTTTCTTGGCCCACTATACAGGGGAATAGAGCATTTAGGGTTGATCTTAAACTGCTGAAGCTCCAAGGTGTGTGTGAGAGAGGCTGAAAAGGGCTGAGCTATGTGCATGTCCTTGTGCCCTGACCATTACAGTATCCATGGTAATATTTTAGATAACTTATTTACAGCCACAAGGTAAATGGAATAGTTTTTATTTTAGTTTAAATGGTAAATTGTGATAAAATAAAAAAAAAATACTGCAAGCACATAAGTTGAGTTCTCTTTCAACAAAAGAAGTAGGCTGAGTGTTGGAAAGTGTTTATTACTTTGTGCAGCAGATGTTTTGAACAAAACTATAAAAATGTTTCAATCATTGTTTATTAATATGTGTTGAGAAAAAAAGAATATACTTTGCTTGTTTATTTCTAGGGCAATGATAGAAGTTACATCTCCTTGGCAGAAGCATCATCATTTGGTTTTGAGGGCTGGATGTCAGAGTTGTTAGTTATTTCCTACCAGGAGTTTCATAGTGTCGATATTTCAATTTGTTAATATCATATAGCTGGAAATGTGGATGCATAGTCACCCTCAATGATTCTATCCCCTGAAGTCCAAGTACCCTTGAAAGTGTTAAGAGTTATTAAAAATTGCTTCTGTAAGTTGAGGGTTTTACAGTTATTTTTTTAAGTTCCCTGGGGGTGATAAAGAGAGAGTCACAAGCAAATGTGGTTTGACTGCATTTCCTTTGCAATGTATGCAATTATGCTTTTTATGCTATTACGAACTTTGAAATAATCTGCTTCAGTGTGAGGGTATCTGTGATGTGCTACATCCGTGAGTGAGTTCCAGCAAAGAATTGTAGACAATACTTTGGTCAAGTTTATGGTTCTTGCAGGAAAATATGTCACA
Source organism: Pycnonotus jocosus (assembly GCA_013400435.1). NCBI lineage: Eukaryota > Metazoa > Chordata > Aves > Passeriformes > Pycnonotidae > Pycnonotus > Pycnonotus jocosus. The sequence continues at coordinate 216,307 of VWYP01021255.1, read as the reverse complement.
GTGAAGGAAAAAAAGGTAGGAATCTTATTAACTCCTATATGTTAGTTCACATACACCTGAGTTAGTGTTGGGGAAGTTAACACTTGTTAATTTAGGTACTTAATTCATGTTACAGTTGAGTTGTCACACAGAAAACTGGGAGTTTTTGCAGAGGAACCATTATCTACTGAGATTTGGTTACTTGTGTATGTATTTTAGGAAATAACAAGAAATGATGTTATATTCTGTTTTCCTATCCTAATTCTTACAAATTCATAAAAATTATGAATTTGTTCTAGTTTTGCCTTGTTATAGTTTTGCCTGTTTTAAAAGCATTATCAGAAGGAATTTTTTCCATGATAAAAAGATTTGGGTGTTAAATCTTGATTTTGGTGGGGTTGGGCCCAGTTACAACTGTATGAGTTTTGTAAATGGATTAAAAAACCAGAAACAGTAAAACTGATTGTAAGAGCCTTTTAGAATAATAAGGTGAAGCTTATAGTAATTGGATTATGTATTTGCAAGCAAGAGGATTTATTCTTAAGAGATAGGAATAGATTATATGGAAAGGGAACTGCTGTATCTTTTAAAAATAAATAAACCCCATGAAATGGTGTTCCTTCTTTCTTCATGTGCTCATCTATTTTCATCAAAAAGAGTGGCTATCCTGATTGAGTCTTCTGGATGTCTCTTCGTTAGTTCATTGCTTCAGATTTTTGGAAGTTTATAAGAAGCAAACTTTCAAAGCTATATTTGATGAATTTTAGGACAAAAAAATGTTAAAAGAAATTCCAAGTGCAAGGTGCCATTTTCATGTAGGAGAGCTATAAGGATATTTTTGTACCTTCATAACTCTTTTTATTTAAATTAATTGTCTTTGTTGTGCCCAAGTAATATTCTTAATGCAAATTACTGTATGTGGTAATTTATCTGTATTAGGAGTAGTATCCATTAGGCCTTGAAGGTCAAAGGTAAAGCCTATTTTGGCAGTTATTATTATTCAAATAGCAGAAGTGTAATGATTAATATACTACTGCTTTTTCTCTTTTCTTCCAGATTTCTCAGGGGACAAAATTTTGCTTATTCATACCTTCTACTGTGGCAAAAATGGATTATTTTCCTCACCAAAAACCAGCAGCATAACACCCATCCAACACCTGCCTCAAGGGACTCTTATTTAAAGTCTTTTGTAAGTCAAATTAGCCGCTTGCTTAAAGGTAGCTTTAATCAGCAATGTGTCTGTTTGCAGCTGCGGGCCCAGCCCCGCTGAGCTGAGCAGAGCAGGGCGGCTCTGGCTCTGCTGTGGCTGCTCTGGAGCGGCTGCGGGGCTTGGGCTGGAACCGCGCCGCCGGTGGCACTCGGGTGTCACCTGGGTGTCCCCTGAGGAGTGGGGCAGGGCTTGGGCTGGAACCGCGCCGCCAGTGGCACTCGGGTGTCCCCTGAGGAGTGGGGCTGGGCTTGGGCTGAGCCTGCGGCTCCGGTGTCGCTCGGGTGTCACCCGGGTGTCCCCTTAGAACCAGGCTGCGGAGCACGGCTTGTGCTGAGCCCGTGGCTCTGGTGTCGCTCCGGTGTCACTCGGGTGTCCCCTCAGGAGCGGGGCAGGGCTTGTGCTGAGCCCGCGGCTGCGGTGTCACCCGGGTGTCCCCTTAGGACCAGGCTGCGGGGCAGGGCTTGGGCTGAACTGCCGTCTGCCCGCGGCTCCGGTGTCACTTGGGTGTCCCCGCGTGTCCCCTCAGGAGCGGGGCATGGCTTGAGCTGAGCCCACGGCTCGGGTGTCACCGCGTGTCCCCTCAGGAGCGGGGCACGGCTTGTGCTGAGCCCNGGGGCTTGGGCTGGAACCGCGCCGCCGGGGGCACTCGGCTGTCACCCGGGTGTCCCCTGAGGACAGGGCTTGGGCTGGGCCCACGGCTCCTGTGTCACCCGGGTGTCACCTGGGTGTCCCCTTAGAACCAGGCTGCGGAGCACGGCTTGTGCTGAGCCCGTGGCTCTGGTGTCGCTCCGGTGTCACTCGGGTGTCCCCTCAGAAGCGGGGCACGGCTTGGGCTGAGCCCCGGCTCCGGTGTCACTCGGGTGTCCCCTCAGGAGCGGGGCACGGCTTGGGCTGAGCCCACGGCTCGGGTGTCACTCGGGTGTCACCGCGTGTCCCCTGAGGAGCAGGCTGTGCGCAGTGGGGTCAGGCCCCGGTGACAGCGGCTGATCAGGAAGCTGATCTGCAGTGCAAATGAAGGCTCAGCCTCCTGTTGCTATGACAATTGATTTCAGACGTCGCAGTGGAGAAATAGGGGGGTAAAGAGCTCGAACTGTGGGGGGAGCTGCAGGGGTGAGGGTGGGGGGGGCTGTGGAGCTGAAGGCTTCTCGTGGTGCCCACAGGCCCCAGTGGGTCACTCCTGCAAGGCTGACTTGGAAAAAAGTAATGAAGCTCCACATTATAGATATCCAAAAATGGCTGCTCAGAATGTGCGCTTTTCACGCACTGGAGTTAATTTTATGCAGGCTGAGTACGTGATAAATGTTTTGGGAGAGAAAGCTGTGTTAAGATTACAGTTTTGGCCAGCATACCGTCTGTATTAGAAAGAAGGATGGCATTTGGAGAAACATATTCAATATTTCAGTATAAGATCTTCTTGCTGCATCGGGACAAAGTCATAAATGAGGCTGCATTGGGGAAGAAATAGGGGGAAAATCCAAATGAGGAAGAAATCTAGTTTGTTCATGTTGCTTGTTTGGAGATGCATTCTAGTAAAGGAGATGGATTTTACTTAGTGAAGCTGCATTTAATAAGAGGCCTCAGATTAACATCTGAAAGCCTAATTGTCATTTTTCCAGTGCAATATAATACTGCCTACTTCTTTATCACTCTCATAGATAAAAGAATAATTAATACTTGGATTTGTTTTAAAATGAAGGTATTTGTTTCAGAGAAATTCTGACTTTATCAGTGGCATTACATTTATCCTTTGCACAGCTGCTTTCTGTTAGAATACAATTAACACACTATGAGGACCCTTGTGAATAAAATAAAGGAAACCTTGTAAATTACTTACATTAATTCTCCATAAAATGCTTTATCTTGTTATCTACATCATGTTTTCTGGTTTGAAAAAACAATGCTATAGCAATGTTGGTGTTTTATCCTGAAAAAATACTGATGCAGGGATGTAGAAGATCCTTACCTGAAAAGGCTATGTCTCTTGCTTTGTTTATTCCAGTTCAGGACCCCTGTTTCTATGGACTTGTTTATCTGTAACATTTTTTTCTTTCTGAGAATGTAATCACTCTTAAGTAAGAGAAATGGTGTTGTGAAGCTCCATGAAAATACATTTGTAAAAATCTCTTCTAAAGATAATTTAGTTGTGTCTTTCACTGTAGTTCTAGCTTGAAATAATTTAAATATGTAAGCAAATAGTAGACACTTTAAATAGCATTTCTGAAAATTGAAATGTAGCTGCATTTTTAAAATACTTCCCAGTTGGTGCTTGAACCTTGATGGTATCCTAGAACTGGACCTGAAGTACTTGTACAGTTCTTTTGGACAGCTCTTCTTTGATGGTTCCCACAGAGCCAAGGATTCTCCAGCACAGCTCCTTTCTCTCTGCGTTTTTTCCACTTCTGTGTCTATTGTACCTGTTCAGTACTTGTCTACACAAGATGCCAGGGAAAATTGATGCAAATCAACTAAATGTAGGAATTTGAAGTGGGCAGCTTAAATCCCACCAGGTCCCTGTGTGCACTATCCCATTCATAATTCAAGTGGCCTGCAGTGAATTCGGTTTAACTCACTTTGAAGGCAAGATGAGTCAAACCAAATTAAGGCCAGCGTTTTATTCACAGATTAAAGTGTTTCCAAAGGAATTTATTGGATGTAGACAAATCCAGTTAAATTAGTTGGGTTAATTTTCCTGAGTTCCACTGTGTTGATAAAACCTCAGTAACAATATCTGATTTGACCTTTTACTTTTTGTCTTTTTTGTTCTTCTCTTTTTGTTCCAAAACTCTGATATTTGAGCCTTGAAAAGGTAGATGGCCCTTACCAAATGCTGTCCTGTAATTTTACTGTGTTTTGCAGGTCCACATTTTAACATACAAATGCCCCACTTTGCCATCAGGTCTAGTTCACGATAACCTTTTGTTTAGGTAATTACCATCGATTTGGCTTCTTCAAATAATGCCTTTTAATCCAGTTAGCAGAAAAAATACCATCTCCACTTTCTTAAGTGGCCTGCATTAACTACCCCTTCCCTCAAAGCTGCTGTTCTCCTCCTAAACAAATCTCTACTGAACTTGATTGTTTAATTGTAGATTTTTCCTTAATAGTTTAAACTAATAAAGAGTGGTTTAATTTCATGATACTGCCAGTATTGTAGAATTATGGCATTTCCCATCAATTGTGGCCTGTCAGAATTACTTTTGAAGTCCCAAACTGTGCACAAAGAGGGTCTTTCTGCCTTCCCAGGCAGCCCAAGCAGCAGGAAGGTCGCACCCAGGAGCTGCCTGCACCTTTGTGCATTGCCAGGGCAGCTGAGAGGCAGCAACAGGCCCTGAGCCCTGTCACACTGCAGGGACATAAAAACGGCCCGGAGGAAATGGTTTAGTGCAATCACTGGGTGTCTCTCCATTGGTTTCCTAGAGCACCAAGACTGTGCATCTTATTGATGGTGTTTATTTAATCTTTTATTTGAAAATGAGGACAGTGAAAGATCTTAGCTGCAGCTTAGTCATTCTGCCTTCCTGAGGATTCATCCAGTGTCTGCTGTTTTCTCTCTGTTCCTCACTTTGGTTTTGTCAGGTGTGTCTGTTCTGGATGTGTGAGATGGGATTTGTTTTAACATGGTAGCTTTTCCTTCATTAGTTAGCCCTGTACATCTCTTTAAGTTCTTTAGAAAAAAAAATCTTCATATCATTTAACTGGGTGAAGCTATTTGATTTTGAAGAAGCTAAATTTAGATTCAGGTGGAGACTGTTTACTTCCAAGTATGGCTCAGCTTTGAGAGAGAGGTACTTAAAGGAGAAGAAAAGATCAAATATGACTGAGATTGTACTAAATTGATTTCAGGTCCTATTAACCCATCTAAACATTTCAAAGTAATCAGCATCTCCTCTTTAAATACTTTAAAAATGCTTTTTCTTATAATATACAACAAATTATCCAATTCCACAAAGAAGATTTTTAGGGAAGAAGTTTGGCCAGAAAGTGATTGAAAGCCAAGCTCTTGCTGTGTGTTGATGGCCAAGATGTTTCAATTTCCATTCAGTTCAAAGTGATGTTTGTGTGTCACATGTGACCCATTTGAAGTGAAAACTGCAGGTGCCTGTGTGTGCCTGTAGTGTTACCCATGGGAGGAATGGCACTCGTGGACAGGTGGTGTGAGGTGAACGAGGTGTTAGATCTGCTCCATGTGTGTATTTAAAGTGTAAGTTGTGTTCATGCTTTGACAAGCCATCGAGAGCAAAGGTGGTGCTGATGGTTCCTTAGGTGAGGACAGACCAAGTCTGTGTGGGGAGAAGTGGTCTGAGAGCCACCTGCCTTCTGAGTCACTGCCTCCTTCAGAATTCATAATTTATTTTCTTTTTTGCTTACTTTTTACACTTCCATTTTGGTGGGTTTTCACAGCTGATAGTAGTTTTCTGCCAAAGATAATATTTTAAGACTTTTCCTGTTGGGTTTTGTTCTTGTTTTTTTGGTTTTTTTAATCTAAATTCTAGAGGGATGAGCAAATAACTTCCATGGGGAAAAAAGCAGTGTTAGTTCAAATGTATGCAGAGAGAATCCTGCCAGCTCTGCTCTTTGCTTCCAGAGTACAGATATTATGGGGTAATTTTGGGGTGATGGTGACATCATAAATGCAGAGATTGCGCTTGTCTTTTGCTCTGAGAAGGATGTGGGTTTTTACTGTTGAAAGTACTGAAGTAATGCTGATTCTGAGACAACTCATGAATTGGCTTCTCCAAGCTGAAACACACTTCAGCTCCCCAAACTTATGAGCACTCCAGCCCCCACACAGTGACTGTACTTGAGTGCCCAGCTGGTGCATTTTAAATTAACACTCATTATACTACTGAGTCACTTCTGGTGGTGATCTGAAATGCACCAATGCTTTGTATCATCTCTGGCAGGTTCTTTTCGTTTGATCCATATGTTTCCGTCCTGCTGGCTAAGATTAATTTTGTTCTTTCTTGTAGTCACCACAGAAATTAGTTGTATTCAGTTTCTGGTGAACTTTTTGTACAGAATAGTGCTGTTGAGTAGAGTGTATCTATGTATGAGTGTTTGTTAAAAATAAAAGTAGCATTTTGCATTTGCATTGGAACAGATTCAGTTGAGACAGAGCTTAGATGTCAAATTTGGCCATAATCCATTAAGGTAGTTCTCTTTCCAAAAAATCTGCATTCCTTTTTAACTAGTCTCCTCAGTATTTCCAGCTTTCCTTCTGGTTACTACATCTTCCCTAGGATTACCTTTTAGAAGTGTTTCCCTTGCACAGAGGTGATCCACTGCACTTTGTGGTCCTTCACTGGACTCACTCCAACATGTTCATATCATTCTTGTGTTGTGGATCCAGAAATGGATATAATATTCCAGACAAATCTTGCCAGGACTGAATAGAGAGGAAAAAATCACCTCCCCTCCTATCCTCATGTGGCCTAAACATAATGATACATCTGTATAAATAGTATAAAAGATGTGAAATGGGCAGTGGTACAGTGTAGAGGCCAAAAGAGTGTGAAATGGGTAGAATTATCAACAGTGTAATCTACCTTTGTCCAGAAAACCATGGAATTGGTATCCACAAATCACAGGAGCTGTGAGGAAGCTTGAGTTGTCTAGCCTGGAGAAAAAGGGGCTGAGGGGCACCTTAGTGCTCTGGCCTGAAAGAAGGCTGTGGTGAGACGGGTGTCACTCTCTTCTCCCAGGCAGCAGTGACAGGATAAGAGCACATGGCTTTAAGGGGCTCCAGGGGAGGTTCTGATGGACATCAGAAGGAGTTTCTCGATGAAAATTCGAATGGGTGGCTCAGGGAGGTGGTGGAGTCACCGTCCCTGGAGATGTTTAAGGAAAGACTGGACATAGCACTTACTGCCATGATCTAGTTGATAAGGTGGTGTCAGGGTTGGATTTGATCATCTCAGAGGTCTTTTCCAGCCTCATTGGTTCTATGATCTTAAAAGTATCTTTTACTGTAACAGTAAAAGTATCTTTTACTGTAACAATTGTGTGATTCTGTGATTTTATATCTCAAAAAGTTTTAGTTTGTTGGGCTAAGTTGGGTTTAGTGGCTGGTCCCCATGGATAAGGCTGAGAAGGACCCCACCCTCCTGAGGCAGAAGGTAAACGATGTTTGCATTGTAGCAGGGATATGTACTTGCAGAAAAAAGCAGTGTCTGAGAAAGCAAAGGCATTCCATTTTTCAGGCTAAGTATAACCAGGTAACTACACATGAAGGAGGAAAGGACTGTTTCATTTGGGGGACAGTGAAATTAATTGGATTCCAATTTCTTTCACAGTTTATTTCCCTGTAGCTGTGGTGCAAGCAAGAGCCAACCAACATCATCTGCTGCCAATAGAAAATCTCCATGCCAGTCCTTACCCTTGGCACGAGGTACAGTTGCAACTGAGCCTGTGAGGAGGAATCAACAGGAAAAATCAAATTCATGCTCAAAGGTAAACTTTGACCAGTGGATAACAAGCATGAAAGTCAAATATATACTTTTCTTTACCTCATGTATTGTTTAATTTCATCCTATTTTCTTTACTTTGTACTATTCGAGCAGCAGTGCAGGCAGGGTTGAAGTATGGAAATATGCTTAGGATGACTGTGTTTTAAATTCCAGCTGTTTTAATAGCTTGCCTAGAATGACCTCCTCTTGTGGTGCCTGCTTTAATTTCTATTTTATGTCTGTAAAGAGCATTGCCTAGAAAGAGGAGGTTCCTGTTTTCAGGAATGAAAAGAAGATGCAAAATGCAGTAGAGCAGGTATATTTTTGTTGGCCATGGATTTGGCAAGAAAAATTCCCATGCCAGGCATTGTCACATTTCACTTGGGGGAAAACATGATCTGCTTCCTGAGAGGTCCCTGGGTGATTGTGCCCACAGGTGAGCACGCTGGTAAGATTGTCCCTCACAGACTGCTCATAAACACAGGGAAAACTGTTCAGCAGCTACAGCATTGGTCACCAATAAAAGGAAATCAAACAAATAAACCTCAAAATTACTGTAATATTGGCTATTATGAACATGGGTTTAGCCACAGTTCTGAAAAGGAAAGAAGAAAATTAACTCCATCCCAGCCAGATCCAGCACAGCAGAGAATCTATAAATTACTGAAGCTGTATTGGCAAGGCAAATAAAAGAATAAATCCTAAGCCCTGCTCTGTGTGTGTTAGTATTAGAAAGGCAAAAGAGCTCTAGACATTTAAATCCTTGCTAAACCTCAGTTTATGAGCAGTGACAATGATCTGGTGATTGGGCTTTTAAAAAACCCATCTTGTGTTTAGCTGAATTGGAGTCAAGTTACAAAGCTATTTATGAGCTGCACATAAGAAAAATCAATAAAAATATGAAATATTAAGATAGAGAAAACCTTCCAGTGTGAGTGATCAGCAGCTCTAGGCTAAGGCAGAGATGGATGATAAATGCTGTTTATTTTAATATGCTGCAATTTGTATGTTTTAGCTTTTTTAATAGTCTTGTTTAGGGAATAGAAGAAAAACGTTGTTTACATCACCTGGGAGTATATTCTGAATTCTGTTTCTTTTTCTCCTTGGCAGATGGAGATCTTTTAGCCAGCCAGTGAATCCTGCTGCTGCATGTGTGGCAGCACCTCTGAATGATCACATGACTCTTGATATGGATGCAGTCCTGTCAGACTTTGTTCGGTCCACAGGGGCAGAACCAGGTCTGGCAAGAGACTTACTGGAAGGTAAACTTTTGGGACTCAACCATTTCCTGTGTTCATTGCTTGCTTAAACCAAGAACCAGTCATAACAAGAGAGCTCTGGGCTATGCAAATAGATATTTCTTAGTATTTTTACCAAGTCAACTGTTTTAATAAGCTGACCATAGATTATACTAAGGCAGATGTTTTTAACAAAAAACTTTAAAACTTCTTAGTTCTAGATTGCTGTACTTAGTTACTAAGAGTCAAGCCCTAAATGTTTATGTGCCAGTGAGAGAAGGGAGGAGACTTTAGCTGAAATTTTCATATTCAGCTGCCTGAAAGTTATTGTAAAAGTTTCTCAGGTCACTGTGTTTAGTCTAAAGTTTAGTCTGAAAGGGATTTAGTGTACAGTGATCGAGACACCAGAGGTATTTTTGGGTCCCAGTGGTTAATATGCATACCTGAACTTCACAGCATGGGAGCCAAGTGGCTAGGCTGAAAAACAATTAAGAAAGCTGTATCAGAAAAATATCTGTCTGTTCATTTTGTTGTAGTTGTTTCAGGTTTATAGGCTTAAAAGTGGAAAGACACCATTGATATTTGAGAGTATTTCATAATAGTTGGGTTTGTATCAGAAAAATATCTGTCTGTTCATTTTGTTGTAGTTGTTTCAGGTTTATAGGCTTAAAAGTGGAAAGACACCATTGATATTTGAGAGTATTTCATAATAGTTGGGTTTGTTCATTTCTTCTCATGTGGGCTAACAATAATTGTGAAGATGGGAGGTTAGAGAAGTGTAGATGATATCTGTAAATTGCAAGGTAGTTCTGTGGGCTTGAAACTTCCATACTGGACTTGCTGCCTGAGAGGTCTGGAGTTTGCTTTATTTTTTTTTTTTTTTAATCTTAATGTGCTCTAAGAAATTGCATTAAGTCCAAATAACTACTGAACAGCTACAGCAGATGTAAAAGTATACCTCATGTTATATATCTCCTTTTTGCAAGAGATGTTTCACTTTATGTATGCTGAAAGTTTTCCATTTTGTGGTAAGTTCTTCCTTTACTCTGGGCTTTTCAGTAATAAGGCATGATAGATTATTAACACAGAGATGTACACAGTTCTGCAGCATTTCCCAAGTCATCTGACACATGAAATAAAATCTTGGAATTCCTAGCAAGGAATATTAGCATAGGCTTGCTATATTTAAGAGCCCTCTGTTTTGTCTGACTGATTTGATCAAACCTGTCATTCTTGCCTAGAGTCTGTCTTAGTCTGATGGTCTTTTAGAAAAAGAACATGAGAAGCTTTTTTCTCAGCTATATCAGGACAGATTGTCAGTTATTGTGCTGGTAGAGCATTGCCTAAATTTCAAAGGGTTCCTACATATCAGAGGTCTTTCAGAAGAGTTACTTACCTTGTTTTCCTTTTTATAAAGAGCAAGGCTTTCAAATAAATATCAAATAGAGTTTCTTTGTGTTCTGCTTCTCATTTCTGTAGATGAATAGATTCATATCGAACATACTAACAAAGAAATAAGCAATAAACAATCTAATTATTCTGACAGGCTAATAGACATATGCATCTGCCCCAAATCATTTCCTCCTACACAGGAATTTCTCAAAGTAAAAGGGATTGTTGCTAGTTCTGAACAAGATGTGCTCAGGCAACCATTTCAGCACTTGTGGCTGTAGCTACATTTGGTGTAACAGCTTCTAACACTGATCATTTCTTGTGCTGGGAGACAGTCATTGATGGAGTGATCTCTCTGGTTTAAAAAAGACATGACAGGGACTTCCACCCTCACAGCCTTTTGACTACCCCAGTGTGTCAGTTCTCTGTGAGCAGCACTGAAACCCATGGAGTAGCTTTTTAACAGCAATATGAGCAATACTCAGAGGGCAACCCCCCACCCCATGGTGCCAATGCCTATACCTGGCCTTGGCATGATGATGTCCATAGTTACAATCAAACTTCAAAAACAGGTGTGCATAAATATTTCCCAGAATTTTCAAGGTTTGGTTGTTCGTAGCCCTAAAAATGATGGTCATAGTGAACTTGGAGCCAAAAAAAGCTTGTGTAGACCCTCATTTCCTTGTAATCACAAGTTTTGGTCACATCTTATATGATCCCTTTGCTCTTTCTGACCCACTCAAAAATTCTATTTTTATAACTTTCTGAGACTGAATTTTCAGTGTGTTCCCATGAAGTAACACCTCCTTTTCAGAGCCAATGCTCTTTCTTTTGTTCATCCTTGAGGGAAATTTCTTCTATTTCACTATCCTTTAGATAAGCAAGGATACCAATTTCTGCTTCCATATCGAATTATTTTAACATATTGATTGTTTTGCTTTGATTATGTCCTGCTACATCCACAGCACAGTTGTGCACAATATGTGTTGCTCATCCTGGCAGCAAGTGGGTGAGTTAAACACACACTCACTGTTGTGCAAATAGCTAAAAAATCTATACATTACATATAGATGTTCTACATTGCCAGAAGCTGTCCTAAATGTTGGCTCATTTGATGTTTCTATACTCTGCTTCTCCTGCTGGTAAAATCCCTGCAGTTTTCTTCTGCTGAGCTTTTTATTGAGTGCAGCTGCTTGTCTCTAGCTCAGAAAGCATTCTGCTGGTCGTGCTTGACATGTATCTTTCAGAAAGTGTCCATTCTGCTTTTGAAATGAAGAAGTAGAGATTTTTAAAAATATTGCTTGTATAACGTTTTCATGGCTGGTATCTGGTATAAAAGTCTAATATTGGATTTCCATGTTTATTAAGATGCTTACAGCTATTTCAAATTAATTACAAATTAATATTAATAAATTTCAATTACATATCATTAGCTGTACCTATTCTGTGTTAGTGGATTATACACACATGCTAAACCATTTGCTCCTTAGAAATGTTATTTTCCAGCTTTGCTTTCATTTTTGGATGATTACTTACTGAGTCTTTCATGTTTTGTTTCCTATCTCTGAGATGTTGTTTGCCACTTCCTGAGGTTTTTATCTTGTTTATGTGCTCTCAAGAACTGAAAGCATTCTTGTGTATGTCAGGTGATGGAGAGTAGAAATTACATTTTGTGAACCTTCTCTAGATCTGCCTTTTCGGCTTTTCATTCTCAAGCCTTTGCTGATTTAAATAAAAACAGCCTTTAAAAAAGCCTTTACTTGAGTGGTTAATATTGACAGAGCAATTTGACAATAAATGTGACCCAAGTGACAGAAACAACCTTAGCAAAACAGTTTGAAAAGCAGCCTGTGCTGTCACACGTGTATCACTGCTTTGGGCAGGAGTGAATTCAGAGATGGATCAGCCCTGTGTCAGAGGGAAACAGGAAATCAACTGCAAGACTCTCCAGATGTCACCTCTGTGTGTTCAAGGCACCTTCTAGTCACTGGGAAGACTCCTTTGGCTCACTCAGCTTTGGGAACATTCTTAAGCATAAACTGAGAGCTCTGCACAGTGGAGAGTTGGTTTCTCTTCAGCTGTGTGAGCTCCAACTTCCCCAATGTCTAGGAATGAGGAGGGCACATCCCTTTCCCTCCTGGATAGTCTGGGCTGGCACCTTGATTCTCTCACACATAGAATGTAACGCTGGTGTGTTTATGTATAATCTACTTAAAATGTGCCCCAAGGCACATTAAAGAAACCATTAAAGAAAATAGTTGAATCTTTAAAACAAGTTGTACTGTATGTGGTTCACAGTGTCAGGGCTGTAGGTGTGGATGAACTCGGAGATCACTGGTAAATCAGGAGGAAGCAGTTCAGTTTTCAGGGAGCAGCAGTGACCCCTGGAATGGAGAGGGAAGGCGTAGGATGAAATACTTTAGAATGCCAACAGTGTAGGCAATCATCAGGTACTGGAGGATTTGTGAAATAATAATACTACAAACTGATTCAAAAGGAATATATTTAACTGAAAAGTTGCCCTTTGACTTGTATAAATGGTTTCATTTATTTATATAAATGATGTGGTATTTCACCATTCTATAAAAATATCTACTGTCTATTTCCAGCTTCAAACAGCACCTAATTGAGGGGTACATAGCTGAACATGAACTCAGGAACTGAGAGATTGGCTTTCCAGTCATGAAATGTGAGCAGGAAAGGTGCTGACCCCATGGAACAAGACAGAACTGCAGTACAGAGACATCTCCTCTAAGAACAATGTATACAAGCAGAATTCAAAGAAAAGCATGTAATTTATAGAGAGGGAGAGAGACATTTACAGTGCTGTCATGTGTACAAAACTAATTCCCCAAAAATAGTCTCTCATTCTCTTCTCCCTCAGATGGTTCCTTTTTTAGTTCTCTTGTGGAAGGCTTGGCAATGGGAAGAGGAAGCTGAGCTGCTACCAATGTCTCATTAAGCAGAGAGCAGAACTGTCATTTCCAGCTGCCTGTTCAGTTTCGAGTGACTTTGCATTCTAGCAGAAAACGAGGCATGTGTTAACAAAATGGCCTTGCTGTATTATTTTCCTTTCAGAACATGGACCAAAATTAAATCTTGTTTTAAAGCATACGGTCTAATTTTATCTGAATTTTGTGTATTAGTTTTTCAGAAGGAAAAAAAGCTGGTCTGAAGTTCTTACCTTTTGCCTGTAAATATTTTTAATCTGCTACATGCCAAACAGGAAGAAGTGCCTGCATTTAGACTGAACTTGAGGATTGCCTTATTAGCGGTTGGTTTGTAAAAACAGATTTCTTTGCACTAGCATGGGGTGTTTCTGTGTTACCTTCAAGTTGCACTTACAGGTGCATTTCATAGATACTGTCTTGATGCTCAGTGCCTTCCTCAGACTATTCTTCCCTAACTGAAAGTTAACTTCTTGCCCACTCAGTTGATGTTGTCCCATAATGGCTGCATCCCACTGGGTCCATTGGTTTCACTCCAGGCAGAGTTTCCTGTTCCTCTGAACATTTCCTCTTCTGAAGTCCTGTCTATACATGTTGTTGCTGCAAGTTGCCTTTCATTGTGGTTCTTACTATTCAGATCTTTCTTAGCTCCCTATCTCAAATTGCATCCTTTCCAGCATTTTATTTATCATTAAATCAGGAATTTCTGGTGACCTTTCAAATGTTCTTTTTAACATATTGGAGTAGGTGGATATTTGAAAGCTTGGAGGGCGGGGGGAACTGTGTAATAGTTGCAAGTTTGCATTTCCTACTAATTAATGATAAAATCCTCTTGTTTTTCATTATACCTGATTTAAGAGGTGAAAGACAACAGATTTATTAACTATTACAACCCCACTAAGCTATAATGTTGTAGCCAAAACAGTTCAAAACAAAAAACCCAAAGACTAATATTATGTTGCTCTGGGGTTACAGCACTGGAGAAAGCCCTTGTGACACCACACCTGGAGCGCTGCATCCAGCTTTGCTCCCCCAGTGGACCTCTCAGGACATGTCCAGAGGAGGCCATGAAGATGCTCAGAGGGCTGGAGCACCTTTTCTGTGACACCCTTGGGCTGCTGGGGAAGAGAATGCTCTGGGAAGATCTTAGAGCACCTTCCAACACCTAAAAGGGCTCCGAGAGAGTTTTTGACAAGAGCATGAGTGATAATACAAGGGGGAATTGCTTCAAACAATGGAAAGAGGACAGGGTTAGATTAAATATTGGGAAGAAACTCTTCCCTGTGAGGGTGGTGAGCCCCTAATGCAGTGTCCAGACAAGGTGGGGATGCCCCTGGATCCCTAGAAGTGTCCAAGGCCAGGCTGGATGGGGCTTGGAGCAACTTGGTCTTGTACAAGGTGTCCCTGCCCATGGCAGGGGGTTGGAATGAAATGACCTTTGAGGTTCCTTCCAACCTAAACCATTCTTAGAGTCTATAATTTTATCAGTGCTTCTAAGGTGAATCCTGGTTGTGCTGTTCTTTAGCACTTTGTTTATTAACCCTCTGCTAATCTAGTTTGAGATAGTAAGGCAAAAATTGGTAAGTGACTTCTTAGACCATATATTGTTTTAGATAAATCTTTGTTTTTTCTTTAGGCTCATGATGCCTCCTGTTGTTATTCAAGGAACCATTATTTAGGGCAGAAACTTCACAGTGTAGCTGTGTTTATTTCTGAATTTCCCTTTTGTGTAGGCGTCTGCTATCTCTGACATTAAAGCATCAGTACCAGCCTTCAGCCACAGTGTATCCTCCATTCCTTACTCAGCTGCACCTTTTTTTGTTTGTTTTGGTTTTGTTTTGGTTTTTGTGTCTGTGTGTGTTTGGTTGCTTTTCCTCCAAACAAGAAGGACCTGGTTGCAAAGCAGAGACCTTTGAGTGTTGTTGCACACCTGCTGACTCATGTAGCACTTGTGGCAGTTCAGGAAGCAATTGCCCAGTAAGAGCGTTGTTTCTGTTCAGTTAGTGAGTTTCCTCAGACACTTGCAGCTGAAACTTTCTCACCTACCTGTCACACTGATAGAAGTCCCTGCTCAGATCACCTGCTCTGGAGATTTCTGAATTTAATAACCTTCCTAATTTGTTCCCAGCTTGCCTCTTGCTTCTGCAGTCTGTTCCTGTGCTCCAAATTACATCATATTTTTATTAGACTTGTTAAATTTTTAAAGTTTATTTTGCAATGCATTAAATTTTTGTACCTATTTGTATTTCTTCTCTCAGTGTCTTTCATAAAACCCTGAGTCTTGTTCTCTTTCTTTTCTCTAGTTGCCTTTGCTGTCTGCAGTTTCCTTTACTTTCACTTAGGATTTTTCTTTGCTAATTCTCCCAAACTGATGAATTTGCCTCTTTTTTATAGGCAATGGGGAAAAAAAAGCTTTGTCATTTGTATTTATTTGTGAAAGTGTAAACCAAGTGGAGAGGGGCAAAGGGGGATACCTTCCATCTTTCCAGTGGAGAGGGTAGCTGAGAACACTTATGGTGCTCAGTGAGGGTGGCTAATTTTCAAAAACACTATCTCATGGAGAGGGAAAGGTGCTGAATATGTTCTTTAATTTGGTTGGATGTTTTTCTTGCATTTCAATGCTTGGAGGCTCCAGCAAATTTAGGGAAAGTGAGTCCAATCACAATTTCCTGTGTTGGTTCTCTGAAGTTCATGGCTTTGGTGCTGAATTGGTGCTTCTGTTCAGGAGATGCGGACAACTCCAGGGATATGGAGAGATTTGAAAATAAAATATTTCTGCTTTAGGTATAGAAATTTTGATTTTTGTAAGGTTCCAAGTCTATATTAGAAGTTCAGTTGCTACAATGTGCCATGGAGCATAACTGAAGTGCAATCCAGTTTTAAATGCAACACACTGTGAGCCTGCTTTCTGAAGGCTCAATGTAATTTTTATGACAGAGCTTTTATATAAGATGATTGCATTTGGCTTAAAACTGAGGCCAGCGGGATTTCTTTGAGTCTGCTGATTTTCTGCTTTCCTCTTACATACATCAAAGCCCTGTCACACAGCAGCCACTTACAGCACATGCACTGGGATTTTTGTTAGCTTCAGAATTAAACATGAAAAAACTCTTGAGCAGGGGAACTGCAGGGAATGCCCTGAGAAATGCTATCTGTGTTCCACTGCTACAGGTCTGGTACTCAATGAATCCAGGTTTTTCCTGGGGATCACACAGCCCTGGGTTTGTACCATTGCCAATACTAGAATAATGTTTTGTTTAAAGCTGCATTTCCTAGAGTTATACTTATTGTCACCTTCATTTTTTTAAAATTTACTTTTTTGTATTTATGGTTGAGATGAAGAATTTAAAAATGTGTTTAAAATGCCTTTTAAAACTAGAACCTAAGCAAAGCAGTTCTTACTCCAAACACTGATTGGTGTTGGGAACAAATTCATGGCTCTGCCTGTTTGGGTTGTGTAACTTGGTTGGGGTGTGTGTAAAGTTAGAGCAGAGCCCTGACTGGGTTACAGCCATTTGTTCTACAAGGGATTTTTAGTGAACAAATGCTGGCAATAGCTGAAGTTCTTATTCCAGTATCTATGACAATTTTCACTGAATTTACATTTTATCCTACAGACTTTCTAATAGGTAATTACAGCATTACAGAACAATTCTGTATGGCTCATATGGTGGTTTATATTATAGTCTGCTCAGGAGCTAGATAACATTCTTGCTCAATGATACCAATTCTCCTTTCAGAATTTTGTTAGTACATCAAAACCTGAGGTAGTTTAGCTCAACTCTGTAGGTACCGGCTGTTTGTGCTATTTTTTCCTTCTTCAGTTAGGTTTTTGTTCTTCACAGATATGACTGTAACAGTAAAAGGCTTTCTTTTTATCTGTTTAAAACTGCTTTGTACTATATTTAGCTTATCTCCTTGGTGTAAGCAAGTAAGTTATCTTTAACTGCCACTCAGGTAATGCAGCTTCTCAAAGTACATAAAATGACAACCTTCTCTGGTGTAATAAATCATGTATTAGTCAGAATCAGGTTACTTTTGAATTGCCAGGAAAAGTGCTTGTGGAGTACTCTGAAAGTCTCATATAACTTGTAGGGTCTCTCTTTCTTGTTATTAAATATCTTTAATTTTACAATTAGAAACAAGTACTTGGAGAATAGTAGACACCTCTGTATCTTAACTTAGCAGGGCTGTTTTGAAAATAGCAGGCAGACATCTCAACATGGTTTTAATTTTTTTTTTTTTTTTTGGAATGACAAGTCCCCTTTCACCACCTGTACTACACAAACTTGTGCATCTCTGGATATTGGCCTGCGTTCTGTGGTTGCTGGCCAGAGCAATATGCTGAAGTGGAAGGTGGAAGCAAATCCTTTAGAGGATTCTGTGCTGACAGGTTCCATGAGCAGCTCCCACAGGCATGGAACAATACTGACTGAGTCTCTCGCTGCAGGTTTTGTTACAGAACACTGTCCTATATTACCTGCTTTCTAAAAGGTTTTTAAAATCTCTAAGAGAACGAGTTCTCTCTCCTGTATGAAGTAAAGAGATCTAAAGTATTTTGTGTTTGCACTCTAGCTGTTCTGCAAATGAAAGATATGAGAGTTTCTCACTCTTTCGGGCTATGACACTATCACCCTTGTCCTTCCATCATTGCTCCTGATTATTATTTATTATTAATACAACCACACAATTGCAAATTATTGCTCCCTCTCAGTGGGATTTAGAGTTCATGCTAAATTGCTGATTTCTGGAGCCATTTCATTGGAATCTGAGCAAGGGAAGCCCTGCCCTTGATCGTCTCCTGTGATACAATGTCATAGATTTTGGGTTTGTGGATGAGAGGAGAGCAGTGGGTGGTGGTTTTTGCTCAATGATAGCTGGCTTTGACACTTCTTCCACAGTGCTGCTGTGTTGGGATGCCACAGACTGGCTGGGTGGCCCCAGGAGGGTGGTGGGGGTAGCTGCTCCCCAGACACAGGTGAGCAGATGGTTCCTTGGCTGTTTTGCAGGCAAGAACTGGGACCTGACAGCGGCTTTGAATGACTATGAGCAGCTGCGGCAGGTGCACACGGCCAACCTGCCCCAGGTGTTCAACGAGGGCAGGTTCTACAAGCAGCAGGAGCCAGAGCAGCCTCCCCAGGTGACCAAGGCTGAGAGGCCCTGCCTGCAAAGGCAGGATGACATTGCCCAAGGTAAGAGCTCCTCTGAGGGGTTTTGGTGGTCTCTAACTTGTCTGCTTGGGAGCTGTGTTTGGCTGCAGAGAGTGGGAGGCCATGTGCCAGCACCCTGTGAGCTGTGCCATTGTCACAGGGCTCAGAGCTGCTGCTAGACTCTGTTTTTCATGTTTTGGTGGTTGTGAGCTCTGCCTCAGTTCTGCAAGTTGTTTTTTTTTAATGCGTGATTAAAGTTAAATATATTGTCCCCAAGCAGTCCTGTGGTACTCATGAAAGGAGTTAATTAGAGGGTGTCACTCTTGTATATAGTTTTCTATGCTTATTGAAACAAACAAACAAAAAGGTTTAAAAATCTGTATTTTGCTCTTTGCATTCTTACTCATAGTGTATCAATAGGGTGTATGAAGACTATGAATAACTTCCAGCTTTAAAATTTCATTCTTTTATGGTTCCACAGAAACTGCCTCCTATCCCCTGCTGAATAGAAATTGAAACTTTAAGAAAAATTAGTCAACTACTTCTAACAGTTAATTTCCAGTGCAAGATAAGCATTAGAATTTGCTTTTTTGTTTGCAGACCTCTCATGGGTTTTATTTCAGATCTCTCTCTCTCCAACTGTTGGGTTGCGATTTTTTCCTATGAATTTCTCAAGAAGCTGTAGTTTGCACCAAAATAAATCTGCAGGTCTGACAGCTTGTCATGTAGGCAGGTAATAGCAGTAGCCTGGTGATGGCTTTCTGTGCACCCATTTAAAGGAACACAAGGGCTTCCCTTCTCCTGCTGGCTCTTGCCTCCTATTAAACAGGAAATAGCATCAGTACTTAGCAGTTTCAGTAAAGCTTTTTTAAAACTGCTGACTTCCATCAGAAGAAAAGGAGCTGTGGTGCTTCTTATGACTCCTTAAAGCTCTGAATACAAATAAAGGGAGGAAGAGCAGCAGAGTTGATAAAAACATGTCCCTTCAGTCCTTTGGGATACAGTTTGCACTGAAATGTCCATCTGTACAATCAAACCTTCTATCCTCTCCCTCAATTTCAGATAATTTAGAGAGTGCAATTTAAGTCTCCAAATTAGAAAGACTTTGATCCATTAGAGAAAAAAAAAATCACAAATTGCTAGAACGTTAATTTTAAATAACCATTAGTCAATTTGAGATGTCTTAAAAACATTATTAGCGATGTTATGTTAAAGTAAGCTTTAATTAGGAGTTCAAAACATTAACTGATTATCATCTCTCTGTCAATAAATTTTTTCTTCCAATCAATCTTTGAATACCTAAGATACATCAAGAAAAAATTTATAGGAAGAATTTGTCTTTCTTAATCTGTTACTTTTACTGCTGTTGTGTTTTGCTAGAAGGAGAGTCAAGTTCCTCTAGCTTACCAAAGGGATCTGTAACAGGAACAAGCAATCTTTTACAGTAGGGAAATAACCTGAAAAAGGTAGCAAACAAGACATAGAATAAATTTCTAATGAAATAAGCGTGCATTCACCAGGCTTGGCATTGCTAGCCTTTTATGGAGTGGTACAGATGGAACTTCTCTTTGGTTTCTCTACAGAAAAGCGTCTTTCCAGAGGAATTTCCCATGCCAGCTCAGCCATAGTCTCCCTGGCTCGCTCACATGTAGCAAATGACTGCAGCAATGAGCAGTTCCCTTTGGAGATGCCCATCTACACATTCCAGCTGCCAGACCTGAGCGTGTACAGCGAGGACTTCAGGAGCTTCATTGAGCGGGACTTAATCGAGCAGGCCACCATGGTTGCGTTGGAGCAAGCAGGTGGGTGACACAGTGGGTGTCTGTCAGCAGCTGGGTGACACCGGGGCTGTCAGTAGGTGACCAATCCAACATTTGGGTTGGCATTTCTAATCCTGCTTCACCTCTGGAGCTTACACATCCTGCCTGGGAAATAAAAGCCAGAGAGTAAAAGCAACTACTGTGTTCTTTGCCAAATGACACCTATCCCAATCCTCTGTTTTTTTCAAAACATTATAGAAAAAATGGTCCAATCTAGTTAATAAAACAAAGAAATTGGGAAAGGAAGGAAAAGACTGATGGGGAAGTCATGCAATAGACAAGGACGTGAGTCTGGATGGTCAGAGGGGGTTGGTACTTCCAGTTCTCATGAGGAAATTACATTGCAGTGGCTGTGAAAGAAAACATTTTCAAGTTCTGTTGCAGCTTGAGAAAACAGTTTTTAGATATGTATTTTATGTATTTATTTTTTTTAAATGAGAAACGATACAATTTTAAAGTAATACTTCAATATTGCCATGGGGAAAAAAAATGTAGATATTTAAAATTGATGTTAATTCACATCTATTAGTAGTTTAAAGTTTTAAGCCAATTTTGAAGGATATGGAGAAATCTATTTAAAATTACTATTGATGCCATATGAAACAGCAGGAGTGCTAATGAACCATGAAATTAACACATCTGTATAGTGACATGCCCAACCCTGGTGATACAAAGGAGTTGTAAAATCAGATTTCATGGTTGCTTGTGGGATATGGAATAGACCAGTTGCTTTTTTGTGTGTAGATTGTTCTACTGGCTTGTGTGACACTCTGGATTGATCTGAGATTCATTCTCCAACCCTGGTGCCCTGTGTGAGCCTAAACTGATAAAGTGCAGCTCCAGTTTGAGGCAGGAGCTCTGCTAATCTGGTGTCCCCCTGAGTAGGTAGGAGGTGTTGTCAATGTGCTTTCTTGGCTTTGGTAATTGAAAAGCCAGACATACTTAGATAATAGCCTCAAACAGCAAGTACTTAAGAAAAGAGAAACAAAACCTACGAACACCAAAAGAACCCCAAACAGTGTTCAGAAGCCTTTTTTGGGGGGAGAAATAGCAGTGTAAGATAAGGTAGGATTGCTACCAGGCATCTATGAAGCATGAAAACTGCAAGTCACCTATCAAGAAAGTATATCCAGTTTCTCTAAGAACCAGCTAACCCGAGAAGGACAGAGAAAAAGTAGGATGATTCTCCCTCTGGCAGCTCTGCCAAACCCTCCAAATTCCACAGGGATATCAGAAGATGTCTTGGTGCGGTGCCATTGTTGACCTACCTGCTTCAGTGCAAGTACAGCCTTTAGAGTCTAGTATGAACTAGAGGACCACAGAGGCTTTCTGACTTTAAAATCAGAGATTATGTGAATTTAGAGCTGACATCCTGTAATCCATACAGAGCTGAGTGGCTTTGAACTTGAAATGGCTGCAGAAACTACTGAATTTGCTGCCTCTTAGCATTCCTTTCTCAAATCTCTCTGAAAATTAGAATAAATCATTTATTCTTTTTGCACATTAATTAGGGCAGTAACTTCACACACACTGGAAAAATGCCTTCATCCCCAAAGCCTCCTGCATCCTGGAAAGGAGAGGGTTTTACCATTTGAAGTCCTCAGGGTTTTGATCACAGCTTTCCTTGTAAGCCCACATAGACTTTGTTACTTTGTGAGCATTTCATTCAAATAACCTGGAACTTCCAGGGAAACACTTCTGTATTTCAAGTAAGTGAAACAGAACAAACAGTTTGCTTAAGAAAATCATGTAAGCCTTCACAGAAACAAACCTTTTGTCATGGTTTTAGATGTAAAGATATTCACTTTCCTGCCTAGTTTACTCATTTTATTTGTTGTACAACATGAAGAGAGTGAATTAATAGGAAAGCCACAGAGTATTAGACATTTCATTGTCTCCTACCATTGGTTGACTCTGGCTTGGTCAATGACATAAAGAAAAGTTAAAAGATGAGCTGCATTCCCTGCAAAGAGCCTAAAATCTATTTCAAACCAAATCCCACAAAGGACAGTAGCTTTTGTAGCTGAGGTTGAGGTTGTTGTTAAAGGAAGAGAGGAGTGTGCTTGGCTATAATGCCATGAATTTCAAGAGAAAAGAAACAGCAAAGAGGCTGATTAGGCAAAAGGAGGAGGCAATTTGCTAGGAGCTAACAGCTTACTGCTCCCAAAGCCTGGGCTGGGAGAGCAGAATTGCCACTAACAGTGTCACACTGGGTTCTGAAGTGGCCAAATGAGCTGGGTGTCTGGGAAAGCCTGTAAGATTTTTATGTTCTTTTTTTGTGTGCTTCAATTCTTGCTACCCTGACATCTGTATGTGAGAGCGTGTCTTGGTTACATCCTATCTGTATGGAAACTCAGAACAAAATTCCCAGTTTACTGCAAAGTGCTGTGTGAGATGATAAAGGAAAGGCCCAGATAAAGGCAATGTGATTTACTTACTCCCCACTACTGCAGTTTATTATTTACTCCTTAATGTGATTGCTTTCCAAATATTCCTCTGAAAGGATAGAATGCATCACATCCATAAAAACATTTTGAGGTATTGTCCATCTTGTAAACTCAACTGTTGATCATTGCCAGAATTGGAATGAGGTCAGCTTGTGAGTACAAGGCAGACTGAGCTCTGTGAGCTCTGGCAGGAATCGCTGTGGTTCTTCAACAGAGGACGGCTCGAGGTACTGATAATATTAAATGAAGTCTGTGTGAAAGCAGTTTTATAATTCTAAATATTTTGCTGAAGCAAGTTGATTTTCATTATAGACACATGCTCCCCTGTGTGTTGTTAATGTGTGGGTTGACACAAAGAGAGACATAATGGAAATTTCTGCTGTACTGAAGTACTGTGTTTTAAAAAACAGTACAGGCAGAGGAATGGCTGGTCTAACACAGTGTTTTTAACTGAAAGAAAACCCAATTCTATTGCAGTGCTGAAATATAATTCAATACAAATAGCACAAGTCGACTGTATGAAAGTTCAAGAACTGTTTTCTTACACTTTTCTTTCTGTGCTCATGTTTGTGTTTTCTAAGAAGTATTTCATACAGCTACTGCCAGAGTAAACAGTAATATGCTGTTAAGCCTGGGCTTCATGTCCCCCAAACCAATCCACCAAAATTATGGAAATGTTTGATCTTAGTTTTCATTTAAGTTCTTTATTCCCTAAAGGGACCCACCATAACCACTAGATTTGAAAAATGAAAATGCACCACTTTTTTGTTATAATCCAATAATAAACTCATATCTGCTATTTTTGCAAGAAGCTTCGTGATGTTAACCAAGCCCCCAGATGCTTTTTGTGGAATGCACTTGATGGAAGATCACTTTTATAGAAACTTCCTGTTACTCAAAAGATTCATAAACACCAGACTCTGGCATTTCTTACCAGTAGATGTTAGTTAATCTGCAAAGCAATGCCACTCATTATTTCCTTAAGTCCTACCTAAGGTCTGTCTGCTTTTAGGTCTTCTAACTATGCTTTATGCAGCACCTTGGTGTAACTTATTGCTGAATATAATTCCACCAAAACACTTTGCTAAAAACAGGTGGCAAGTTATTTCACAGATGCAAGAGTTTCTAAAAATGATCTTGTTATTTCCAAAGACTGTCTAATAGTGCTTTAAATTAAGTTTCTTTATTGCCTGTTTAATTTAGAACTCAGTAAGCCTTTGTGCATTTGCAATCTAGCTGCTAAAATCATTTGAGGATTACCAGATGTGCTTATTGATCTGCTATGCATCTTACAGTGTGGTGCTCTTAACCCATTCTGACTAATTGCTATTTAATTCCATAGTTCTAGGTACCCAGAACAAATAACTCTGGTACATAATAAGTATTGCTACACTATGTTTCCCCTAATGTGTATTACCTGTAGTTACAAATACACTTCAATATAATTTTGTAATGAAAACTTATTAATGGAGAGACATTATTTGTTGTTTGAACTTCCTTCTGTTTTGGGGTTTAACCTTAAGTGCAATACTGCCTGTACAAATGTATAGATGCTATTTCCTCCCAGCTTCTCAGTCAAGAAATGGGGAGAAAAGGTCTGCCTGTTGCATTATTCATTCAATTATTCATTTGTGCATTACCCACAGCTCTGCCAAGTCTTGGGAAATGTACCAGTTCTACTCATGCCTGTTAATCATCTGCTCTTCCTCATCCCCAGAGATGTTACACAATTACCCCCATTTGCTTTCTTTCTGTTAGTGGTGCTCACATGACCTTTTGACCAGGACTTAACACTCAAGTTTCCTACCACATGGCAACCTCTGTGCCAGGAATTACCTACTCGTAGCGTGGGCTTGGACAGAGATAGTCTTCATGACTTGTTTCTTCATTGAATATCTGTCCTTTTACCAGGCTTTTCCAGAACCCATCTCTGGTTTATAAACTGTAAAATATGCTTCATGTAGCAATGATGGATAAGTGGTTCTCTAAGTATTCTCAAAAGAGAAAGGCCACATTCAATGCAACACCTCGGGCTATGCTTTGGTGTCATTTTAATTCTCTGATAGTGTAGCTGTTGGTTTTAGTAGATCTAATAATAATTTACACTATGGGAAATGAGAGGAGAATCAGCTGTTGAAACAATCCATCTGATTGAAATAATTCACTTAATAAACTTACCTTTATAGTTACATATCTTGATTACCACATACATATTACTTTTGTCTTTGGACATAAGAAAAATTCCTTTATTATCTTAATATAATCTGTCATGTGTGTGGGAGGCCAATGTCGATTATGTTTAGGAACTGACAGCAAGGCTCATAATAGTATTAAGGCAATAGACTCCTTGGAAATCCATCCCTGGATGCAGCATATGAGACTGGAAGATGCAAAATCAATTGAAAGTGCTCTTTTCTTTTCTAGATCCATGTAGAGAATACTTTATCTGTCTCATTGCTAACCTTTTCAGTTTTGACTTCTGCCGTTACATTGAAGCTTATTTGCTAAAGAGGGTGTTCATGGTTGCCCCTCCTGCTGTGTGTTTCCCTGCACAGAGCACTGCTCCCGTTGCAGGTTCCCTGCTCCTGTTGCAGGTTCCTGTAATGGGTGTTTCCCTTCCAGGACGCCTCAACTGGTGGTCCACAGTGTGCACGAGCTGCAAGCGCCTGCTGCCGCTGGCGACCACGGGTGATGGGAACTGCCTCCTGCATGCTGCCTCTCTAGGTAAGGGACAGTCTGGGCAGGAAACCAGAAATACTCACTGCTCTGCTCTAGCCCCAGCCAAAGCTCAGAAACACATGAGATCCAAAGATTTGCATTAAAAGTCTGATTCTGGAGCAATATGTCCTTCACATTTTTCCCTCAAGCATGCCTAAAGCAGGAAAGGAAAAGGTTTCTCAGGATATAAAAGTATAACTGGAACACGTATAACTGTAACCCATGTATCACAGACACCAGTGATCTGTATTTTCCTTATATTTTTTGTGTTCCCAGCCCAACAGGTGTGGAACAGGCAAATTCCAGGTGCTTCTGCAGGATTGTCCTCATTATGTGCAAGGAATTTCATTCATTCTCTTGACTTTCTTCAGACAATTCTCTGCTGTTTCAAGAATGCAGGATCAAGCTATTGTCTCTGTTAGTTCCTTGTAGAGTTTAAGTTTGTTGTTATTTGTATGTGAAACAGCATTTGAGGTGAATTAAAATAATTTCCAATTGATAAATTAATTGTTTATACAAGAATTTTTAAGTGTTTCTGCAAATCAGTAGAAAACTGTGATGTTGAAGGTCTTTGATGTGAAGGTCTTTGAAGGACATTGAAGGTCTTTGATGTGCTTTCTACATCCTAACATATTGTGAGGAAATTTTTTGCAGTTGATAAAATCTTCCACCAAAAGCACTCTGAAGAGTGACTTTTTAAAAACACTGGGATTTTTAGTATTTTGAAGAGACTTCTGTTGTTGAAAGAAAGAATTATTTCTTGTAAGAAAAGAGTTTATGCTGTTTCCAAGGACCCCTTTATTTTTGTCTACTTTATTTTGTATGTTAGTTACTGCAAATGTTTGGAGTATTGTGACCTGAACTCAGCAGCTGACAATGTAGTGACTGGAACATGGCTGTCTGTAGGCACAGGACTGGGACAGCTCTGCTTTCTTTTGGTGTAGGTTACTATTCCCAGCCATATAAAGGTGTTTCATTATCTTAAAATGAACTTGCAAGCCTGTGGCTGGTAGTATTTTTAGACTTTGTATTATCTTGAATGCTTGTCTCTTCATTTGGTGTTGAAGGCAAAGGAAATTTCTGCTGTGTAAGAGCCGGAGCCTTTGGGGGCTGGCACTGTCCATGATTCCAAGAGGTTCCTGCAGTGCTCATTAACATCCTTGTGCCTAGCTGCAGCTAAAACCAACCTGGGCACTGAATATTGCATGGCTTGCAGCAAAGTTGGAGTTGCCTGCAAGCAGACACTGAACCAGCTCAAATCCTTGGTCGTTCCTTAATCAAAGTTTAAAATGTGTTGGAACTCCCTCTTGTTGTTCACTAGCATATTTGCAATGACTCTTCCTTCTGGAAACCTTGAAAATAGTGAGTGAATTATCTGCCAGGGAGAGTCTTCAATTATGTAGTAGCTATTTCTGTTTCCCTGTAGCTTCTTTAAAACTGGGTGTCATCTCATCTTGTGCTGCCTTAGGGATGTGGGGATTTCACGACCGGGACCTTGTGTTACGGAAAGCCCTCTATACCATGATGAGAAGTGGAGCTGAAAGGGAAGCACTGAAAAGAAGATGGAGATGGCAACAGACTCAGCAGAATAAGGAGGTCTGTATGGCCTTGTTAAGACAGCCATGTTAATATCATTTGAGGTTAAAAACATTCGTCTGAAGTTTGCTGTGAAAGTTTTAATTGCTATCAAATTCCTTGTGCTGCCATTTTGTATGGGGAAAGAGATACTTGTGTTTGAAATTGTCATACCAGAATGCAAATGTGTTTGTAGCTTTGTGAGTATAAATATGCAGAGTTTTGTGCCTAAAAGGTCTAAGATGCATTTGGAACCTGTAGAAAATTAAATGTGAAATTTAGCTATCAAAAGCATTTAAAAATGAGTGGATGAAATCCACAAAAGAGAGAACCACATTTAGGAGATTTTCCAGAATCTTGAATTAGGATTTTTAGAGTTGTGGCCAAATATTGAGTGTTCTAACTAAAATTATCTGTAAATTTGGTTTGAATTTTGATTAAAAGCTGTACTGTCAGCATATTACATGAACATGTCTGTGCCTAAGCACTGGCTAGAAAAGCCAATTTCGGGAGTAATCCTGAAGAAAACAAGAGAACATGCTAACTCTACAAGTTGGTATTTTAGATCTTTTTAATAAATTAATATTCTTTCACCTGAGTAGAAATGTTGAACTATTAATGGTCCAAGATAGTGAAGTGAGTCAGGTGTGAAACTCAAGTTCGTTGCGGTGTTCCAGATCCCTGCTCACACCATGTGCCAGCAGGGCGGTGACAGCGTTTCCTTGCTCCCCACAGTCAGGGTTGGTGTACACGGAGGAGGAGTGGGAGCGCGAGTGGAACGAGCTGCTCAAGCTGGCGTCCAGCGAGCCCCGCACGCACTTCAGCAAGAACGGCGGCACCGGCGGGGGGTGAGTTCAGCGTGTGGCACAAGATCTGCGGCTTTGTTCCCAACACAGCCCGACTGAGTGAAGGTGTTCATTGCACCAAACTGCCTCTGCAGCTGTTGTACTCCTGTGGCACGGCAGAATTATCTAAATATCCCGTTATAGTATTTAGCATTTTGGTGATGTTTTCCTGTACAGTTACCACACTAACTCCAGGTTACTTTGTATCCAAAAGAGTCTGGGTTTAATAAATCCTAATTGCATCCTTGTGGAGCAGCATGTTGGCAGTATCTCTTAGCTTTTCTTCAGGAATATATTTGGATTAAGGTTTGGGATGAAACAATATCTACAACATTTATATACCCCTGACCCACATATAGAATCTGCTTTAAACACCCACTGTGATAAACCCCTCGCTTTCAGTGCAGTTATCCCCAAAGGACAGGATTATTGACCAGCCTTCAGAAGGCAGAAACATTAGTTTTTGTGTCTAGTGTTTATCACTAAAAATATTTAGTGTTTACTCAGTGCATGATTTTCTCTACCTACTGTTTCCCCTGGAGAAAATCATGTGCATTGATAAATAAACTGACAAAATAAGTCATACAGCACAATGAGAGTAACAAAGTTTGTGGAAAATATTCTTTGGGCTCTGAAAGAATATTTTGTTTTCCCTTTAACCTTGTGATTTTAAGGATTCATAATTCTAGCAATTCAGGACTTTGCTTAGAAAATTGTCAGCCACAGTGTGTCTATTTTCTTCTATTCTGAAGTGAAAAATTTTTTCCATTTTAATCTCTAGTTTGTTACCTGTGTTGTAGATATTTTTCTGTTGATACATTTCAGTTTTCTAATGTAGCTGAGTTTATATTTCTATTAAATTTCTTCCTGACTTGTTCTGTTTCATTCTGTATGTTCCATGTACCACGTATTTTCAGTACCTTCTAGTCAGAGGTGCCCTCAAATGTTATTTTTGCCAGGCAGTCAACCTTCAGTTCCCAGGTACCTACACAGGGAGTAGTACTAGTACATAAATGACCTTCTCATCATGGTTTGCATTTATCTATTTTTCCAATCAAAATAAAGTAAATACAAATAGCCAACAGTTAATTTTTCCTTTGAAATAATGAAAGATAGATCAGGCAAGAAACTTATCCTATTCAAGATGTGAATGCATACTTCTCTTTACATTCATTCCAAAGACAGAATGAATGTGGCAGAATGAATTACTTTTTCAGTTTAATGAACCCATGTTCAAAGTAGGGCCCTTGACAAGGAAAAGGAATATCAAAATAGTATTTTTGAGATGGGGTATATTCTGTCCTCCAGTTAGGTGCTATATTAAGCAAGCTTGCACATCAGTCTTTGAACTGTAGATGAGATGTTTTCCTTTTCTGTCAGAATTAGCTAAAGCATCAGAAGTTGTATCTGCTTCAAAAGAATTCAGTGACAAACCTAAGGCTGGAATTGTGCTGCCTCATTCACCTGCAAGCTTTTTTTAGTTATTTTTCAGAGTGATCTACATGCAAAGGAGATCAGCAATTGTCATTAAATTTCCTAAGATTTCTCCTTTGAGAACACTCTCATGCTGAGGCTGGGAAGTTGGAAAAAGAGAAAAAGGAGAAAAACCTGGTTCTTAAGTTCTTGTTTCCAGCATGTAAAACAGAGCAAACTTGTGAAGTAGATTCTTGTTTAGAAACAGATTTTCACATCTTCCTGTAAATGTAAAAAATGAATTCTAGATTAACAACATAATTGCTTCATTTATCTCCATTTACAAGCAAAAGCAGGAGCACTGAATTGGAGGAACTGCATTGAAAAAAGGGAAAATGTCTGGTACCCTGGTTTTTGTTAAGAACCTAACTATTGCCATCCTGCTCAAAAAAAAAAAAAACCAACAAATTCCAACCCTTTCTTTTACTGTGCAATTGTCAGTCAGAGCCTGTTCTCATGTGAGAGTGAATATCACTGTTGTTATTCACTGTTGAACACCCAGGTGCTGTCATGGTTTGAACTCACATAGACCCTGGCAGTGGATGGTGTTTGTACCTATTGTCACCTCCTAGCTGTGCCCGTGCTCTTGGCATTCTCTTATTAATAAATTCAAGGGGCTTAAAATGGGCAAGAAGGGAGGAAATACTGCTGTAATCTTCCTGTGTGTCATTGGAATTGAGTTTGAGGTAGAAACCCAGAACATTTAAACAGAAGTGCCCTCAAATGCAAGTGTCCTGTGAGGCTTTGGGCTTGGTTTGGTATTCAGAGTGCTTCAACAAATAGCTCTTCATACACAACTCCTGCAGCCATGCAAGACCCTCACCTTGTCCAGAATTTAGTTTAGACCATTTAACAAGACATTGCTCTAAAATGATCTTTATTTGATCTGGCGTCTCTAACAGGAGTGCTCTTTCTTTAAACTGTTCAGTGTATGCAGCAATTATAGGGTGCAGATAGCAATGGTTCATTATAACATGTTTATTGATTATTAGCTGTAGTTTCTAAAGGCTAATACCTCTTTTTATCTGGCCTATTTTCAGTTCACATAAAGTACTGAAGCCAAGCATAGCCAAATTGCTGTGGTGATTCAAATATGGAACCCAATGCATTCACATTCTGTGTTTCCTTTCCTTTAGTCAATTCAATATACCTTTCTTTCCTTGAAGAATGAGAGAGAATGTTCCACTACTGTGCAATTTCCTGGGTTTGAATTGCTGACAAACACTATAAGGAAATCAAAGGAGAGGTTCCTACAGCTGCAGCTGTGGTTTGTGCTGGTTTTCATTTGGGGATTGTTAAGCAGGAAAAGAAAGGTGTCAGAAATGGAATGGAGGCAAACTGAGCCCTGAACTCAGGTATCATTGTGATCTCCTGCTTCTGGCAGATCACCAGGTTAAAGAACTTTATCCCTGTGATGTCATTTCAGTGCATCTCAGCTGTCTGAGGGCATTGATCTCTTGCTCTGTGTGAATCCCAAAATGAGCCCTAAACTCAGAATAGCTGTTAGAGGCTGTTGGACTGAAAATCTGGGGCTGTGTGTGGGGAAGGAAAGCAAGATTACCATAGGGAGCTGTTAGAAGGAAATCCAAGGACATGAGAACAGATCCTGCTCAGTTTACAGGCGAGAGAGCAGCAGCCAGCCAGGTGGAACTGCAGGCCAGGTGACTTTTCCCTTCCAGCTTTTTGAAAGAGTCTTTCTTTCATTTCTGGCTGCAGTACAAATTGGATTTTCCATAAGAGAGAGTCTCTTTGGAGTGATGAGATGGTGTCTGCTCTGTTTGGACTGGAGGCACCAGTGGTCCTTTAGGTCAGACTGAGATTTTGATTTTTATTTGTCTTGCTTTTTATTAGTAATTTGCTCCTAGAATTGAGATAATTTATTTAGTCAGAGTATTCTGGTTTAGCAAGATTCTGCAGTGCAGATTTACATGCTCTTATATAAGTGGATTTCATTATTTAAAGTTAGATTTACATGAACAGAGGAATTAATTGCAGTCTCTTAAATTTTCTTTGCTTCTGTGTTTTATTGATGAAATTATTTTGTCCACAATTTTCATGGTCATGTAGCCAGCATGCATAAAAGATCCCTGAAAAAAAGTGGAATGATCAGTGGATCAAAGGATGTGGCAGGTTGCTATGGATACTTGTTAATGATGATTTTTCATTCTCATTAATCTTTAGGAAAATTCATACTGAATCCTCAGCAAGTGGCACTGTAATAATATAAAACAGGCCACATGAATTACAGGCAGTGATGGTAGAAAATTGAGCATTGAAAGGTTTCCCAGAGAGGCTGTGAACTCTCTCTCCTTGGAAGTACCCAAAAGCTGTCTGGACACAATTCAGGGCTTTGGGTGGCCCTGATGGAGCAGGGGCTGAATAAGGGGTTCCCTAGAGCTCCCCTAGACCTCACTCTGATCCTGGGGCAGAGGAATGTGTAACACCAGAGAAGGGTTTGAAATGTGTGAATATGATCAGAGATAGTGAATCAAGCAACATGGGGATTGTGGTATTGAAGAGGAAAAAAGCCCAGTGGAATTTTGGAGTTTGTGCAGTCAGGCATGGCATCAGCCCATGAAAAGGATAGAGATCCCTCTGATACAGCTGTATCTGGAATGTGCCTTTCAGTTCTAGAAACCTCATTAACTAGGAGATGAGGAATAATTAGAGGATTTGAAGGAAAAAATTAGGACTGATAGGCTGGAAATATTAATGTGAGAAGATAGCTGGAAATCTTTCAGGCATATTGTCTTGCCAATAACATGATTCCCCTGAGTTGCTTTTGGCTGACAGATTACTCTGAGGTGACAGAATGGACTGCAAATGCTGAAAAGCTGTCACAGCCAGCTGTGAAGAGTTCAGTAAGGAATAGGGGAAGAAATTGCAGAATGGGGAATTTGGTTTGAACATCAGGAAAAACTTCCTGATGAGTCTGGGTAGTGGGAGGAGGGATCCAGGGAAGGAGAGGTGTTCCACTGCTGGACCAGTGGATGTCCTGCACCAGCCTGCTGCTGGTCATTCCCACCCTGCTGTGCTCCTAGGCTGGGATGAAAGATTTTAAAGAGAAGTTCCAGGAATGGGCTGGATGCTGTCAGACCTCTGAGAGGCTGCTGTGTTAGTCCCACACACTCTGGAGCAATGTCCAGGCACTTCTGCTCTGGTACTGTTCTTCACATGCAGAAAATGAACTGCAGTCAGTTCTGGAGGTTCCTGCACAGCTGGCAGGAACAGGACAGGTGCTGCCTCCATGTAAGAGTGTGCCTGGATCACCTGTATTTGGCTCTGGGTGTATTACATTCTTAAGTGGCACTCAGCAGTGAATTATCATCTTTACTTTCATCTGCTTCCCACAACTCTAGCATTTTTCAGTCTTCCTCCATCTAGTTTGTTTTTGTTTTCCAGGCAGAGACAAAGATTTGAGATGTGATACTGACATTAGGGACATTAAGCTGAGAAAACAGAAAGGGGATAACTGAAGCCAAAATTTCTTTAGATTGTTTATGCAGTCATAGAAGGGCTTGGAAGTGGTCAGCTGGGGAAGTGGGAATTTGAACAGGTTTATTCTTGCAGTCCAGATAAAAGAATGACCTGTTTGGTAAAAAATTGACTTTTCTAGGTTGGCTTCTAAAGGTGTTGGGCATTTCTGTCTCCTGGAAGATTGTGGGGCTGATCTAAAGCATAGTGATACTAGTTGGACAACTTTTTTTTTTTTAATGCTGCTATTATTTTATTTACAAAATTGCATTTTCCTTTCTATTTATTTTTACCTATTTCCATGACTGAAATATGGGTTTCAGAAGAGTGGGGATATAAGGGACAGTGAAGAAGAAACAGCTCTGGGTGTGTTGATCCACCAAAGTCTCATGGTTGGTTCAATCTGGTTCATAAAGCCTTAATGCTGTGTCTTCCAGAGTGGACAATGCAGAAGATCCAGTGTATGAGAGCTTGGAAGAATTCCATGTGTTTGTCTTAGCCCATATCTTGAGAAGGCCGATTGTTGTAGTAGCAGACACAATGTTACGAGACTCAGGGGGAGAAGGTAAGAGCTTTTATTAGAGATCCATGCGCCTTTGGAGATTGAAGAGTTGTAAACTGGCACCAGCAATAGACCCAACTGTAACATATCAGTGTTTATGGCAGAGCTTCTGCCTTTTTCTGAAAGAAAAAAAAAAAAACAAAAAAAACAACACAATCCAATGCTTAATCCATTTCTATTAGATAAAAATAAAAAACCCACAGGATAATTATATAAGCCTTGCTGAAAACCTCTAAACCCTAGATATTCACTATTAACTTAAATAACCACCACATTACAGAACACAATACATTTCTGACTGGTCTAAGTGTACAAAGCTCTACACTTGCCATGTTGTTTAGGTGCCCTTTAAAACTCTGCAAAAATCAATCTAATCTGACTTTGAAAAATTGACTTTTAAATGTGTGTATCTTGGATTTTTGTTTTTAATGACTCCTTTGCAGCTTCTCATTCAGAAGTTTCCAGAATGTTTTATTCAGTTTGCACATGTGAGCACACAAATGTTAAATCTGTATGTGAAGCCACCTGGATGCTGTCTGAGCAGGACTCAGAGCATTGAATTCATCTCACTTTCTACCGTGAACTAACAGAATTCTAATTCATGATAGGGTGTTAATTAAAGGGGGATGTTTGGCTGATTAAAGGAGGATATTAAGCAGGTGATGAAGTTTACAGAAATTTACTTCCATAGGAAAATACTGCATCATTTCAATTTCCATTGCAAATGATGAACTACAAGTAATGGTTGTAGATTATTCTGTAATAATAACACCTGAAAGACAGTGCAGTCATTGGTCACAGCCAGAACAAGGCGTTCATGAGGAGAACTCATCTTGCAAATATTTCAGCAATAAAGTCTCATATTTTTGTAGCAAAAGGTAAAATAAATGGTTGGAAACAAAAACATTATGAGAGTTTTGTCTGCCTAAACTTGCTGGTTTCCCACAATTATACATATAAACAAGTGTAGAATCTTTCAAAGGAAAATTTTGCCCCTCCAGATGAAGCATCCCATTCCAGTTCTACTTGTAGGATTTTTTTGAGTCTTTCCTTCACTTTATCATATATACATGTTATACATATATGTACATTCAGATATATACAATGTGTGTGATGAAATGTGTGGGCTATAAATGTGTTTGTAATGTTTCTTATAGAAATCTGTTAATGGAAGGCACAAGCAGAGCATGTTACCCAAAGACCTGACAGTGTATTTACTGATGATTGTTAGACAATAATTCTGCCTAGAAGCATTACAGGAAGGTACAACTCTGCTTACATGTGAGAGTCATGAAGATTTTGTTATAAGACCATAATAGTTTACTAAAAACAATCAGAGCAAGGAAAATTATGTAAGAGCAGAAGGTTTTCCTAATGGTTCTTCATATATTTCTTGACATTTTTATAATGAAAATTTACCTGTTGTTGTGACTGTTTTCTGCATTGATTACTTTAAGCTGCTATCCTGGAGCTCTGAAGTTATTGCAGCACAATTGTTTATACAGTTCTTATCTGTTCTTTCACATAGTTGCAAAAATCTTCTTTTTCTCTCCAGCGTTTGCACCGATACCATTTGGAGGAATTTATTTGCCACTTGAAGTTCTGCCAAACAGATGCCATTGCTCACCTCTTGTGCTGGCCTATGATCAGGCCCATTTCTCTGCTCTTGTCTCCATGGAACAAAAAGACCAACAGAGAGAACAAGGTATGCTTTAAACACAGCAACATTGGCATACATATTGAATACAGTGCAAAAACTACTTTATTTTACCTGTAGGTGTATTTATCTATCAGAAAGGAAGCAGTACTCAGTAAATTTTATTGCTGCATGTTCAGGAGTCTGAGTGGCCTAATCACAAGACAATGGCACAGCCCATTTCTTTCTTTTTAACTATTGGAATAATAGCAACAGACTGACAAGAACTTTGTTTATCTCAGGCATCTCTGTCTGCCTTCAGTACCCCAGGTCTTACAAGAGCAATAATGTCACAATAATGTTAAATATCCTTCTTGAGGTTAGCAACTGCCTTTCTGTGGGATCTCCCTACACCTGTATTCCCACAGGAAAGGTGCTGGGAGAGAAACCCCAGATGTCCAGCACAGCATCAGAAACATTACATACTGATTTTCATGTACAAGTTCATCCAGGTTAATGACAAGGGTCAGTGAATCAAAGTGACGTTTGTTTTGTGTGACCTGATTGTACCTCTCTTACTTCAGGGCCTTGAATGCACAGGCTTCAGTTGTGTAGAGCAGCAGAGAGCATTTGACATTTGTTCTGGGATGGAGGGAATGCTGTAGCTGTAGCTGCCAAGCCAGCTGCTGTTGGAGACTGCAGCAATCCAGCAGCAACCACAGCACTGTCATTGTCTTCCATGCTGTGATAGGAGGGAAATGGGCTCAGGGATGCTCCAGCAGTGCCTGGATTTGCACCTTGTCAGCAGAGCAGCTTTGGCACATGGCAAAGGAGAGCCACAGTTGTCAAGTGTTAGCAGCAATGGCACAGGGGCCTCAGCACATGGGCACGTTTCGAGCTGTCAGAATGCAGCTTAGAGCTGTATCTTCTTAGAAGCAGCACCCTGGAGAGCCAGGCTGTTCATAGCTTGTAGTATTTATGCTCTAACCAAGTGTCAGGAGCAGCATCTGAAGGTGTCTGAACTACTGCAGGTACATATACACACGTTTAAGCAGCTGCTGAGCTCTCTAGTGGAGGAGACAGTACATCTCTATTTGAGAAATATGTGTGGTCAAATAAATACTGACGTGAATGCCTGAAGTTCTGCTTTGGCATGGAGTCCTGTATCAGATCATTTAAAACACTACTATAAATAGATATAAAGAGAAAACATGCTAATCTCCCCTTGTCTGAAGAGGATTTAAAACACGTTTTGACACTTCTTTTTACACACAGCATACAGCCCCTGGCATTCTGATGGTCACCAGGGCCATCTTGTTTTGAAATCCAGTGTCTGATTAAAAATGGATGAATACTTTTATATTAATGCAGGCTCTACTGATGCAGATATTTTGTGTCTGTTTACAGAAAACACAGCCTATGTCTCAACTGTCCCTGAGATTGCTTCCTTGGCATTGGGAATATCCAGGCTGCCATGCTCAGCCTGAGCAACACTGTGAGAGATGTGGCAGTGAACAGCACCATGTCAGTCTCTGTGTCAGCATTTTATTGTCCTGGCATGTTCAGAGAGTTAAAGTGCTGTTCTTTTTAGATGAATAGTGGTACTTGAGGCACGAGGATGAGAGCTGGGAAGTGCTGTGACTTCCTTCACAGCACAGAAGGCAGCTCACCCAGCTAGGGAATGGCAGCAGAGGCCTCACTGTGTGTCTCAGACTGCCATGGACCAACCAGCAACTGTTGCTTGTCACTTATCCCATCTGTTGGAATTCAGGCTGGTAGACTGTGCTTGGAGTGGTCCCACAGCCAAGTGGGGCCAACACCCACCAAAGCTGCAGACCCTGCTGGGTGTCAGGGGGGTGCTGCAGTCTGTGGGGTTTGCTTTAGCAATGAATGGGATGGACTCTGCTTGCAGTTGTGACCTAAAAATACTTTTCTGTCAGGAACTTGGGGAAATCTTACATTAAACCCCAGCTATCAAATGAAGTTCCCTGGGAGAGGATATCTCTTGCACTGAAGACAGAATTTTCAAAGTCCCTCACTTTAGCAGATTTGTTTTCCATGAAAACAGCAGTGCTTCACCTCAGCCTATAGCTTAGAATGGGGATACAGTCAGCACTGAACGCAGTGACCACATTTCTGACACTCAGAATGTGTACAGGAATTAAGACAACAGTCACATGCTATAGACAATAAGCTCCAAGCTTTGTTTTGTACTTAACTTTGTATTTTAATAAAATTGAGTATCACTAAGCATTTTAATAGGTATTTTCAGTATCAGTAGAAATAGCAAGTTTTGAAAAGGATTCTTTT
Source organism: Pycnonotus jocosus (assembly GCA_013400435.1). Classification (NCBI taxonomy): domain Eukaryota; kingdom Metazoa; phylum Chordata; class Aves; order Passeriformes; family Pycnonotidae; genus Pycnonotus; species Pycnonotus jocosus. The sequence continues at coordinate 179,084 of VWYP01021255.1, read as the reverse complement.
AATTTTTTAAATTAAAAAAAAAATTCATTTAACTATGAGAACATTAGTTGGTTTAAAGCTGCCCATGGAGAAGAAAGTCACATTTGCTTTTTGAAGTTTCTATCCCAAAAAGAGACTGTTTCAACTCTCTGGTGGTTCTTTGCTCCCAGGTTTCCATCACCACCTGTCCTAGGATTACATTCATCGTTCCTTACCAGGCTGTACCTGTAAAACCAGCTGCTACCAGAAGGGAACAGCTGTGTTGTAAACTTACAACATCACTTTTCCTAAGTCGCCTTCTTCCTTTAAATGGTTGAGTTGTTGTGCTGCCAGGTCAGATGTCAGTCCAGTCAGTGCCTGCTGGTAACTCAGTTAATTGGCAGAATATGCGTTTTCCTTGTGAAACATGTTCAGTTAATAGTTTTCTCAGTTATTCCAGCCTCTTTGTTGCAATAATTTCATTGAATGCATTAGGGTAAGCCCTCATATGACACCAGGGAGTGTTAGAAGTGTATTCATCTGTCACATGTGCTGTACATTTGTGATGTTCCGGTGGCCCAGGATGTTGCGGTGCAGTGTATTCTGAACTGCAGACCTGGGCTCCGTGCCCGTGCCCCCGGAGTTTCCTGTGGAGCTGCAGTCCGGTGCAGTGAGTGCTATGCCCGTGCTCTCGGAGTTTCCTGGGGAGCTGCAGTCCGGTGCAGTGGGTGCTGTGTCCGTGCCCCCGGAGTTTCCCGGGAGCTGCAGTCCGGTGCAGTGGGTGCTGTGTCCGTGCCCCCGCAGTTTCCCGGGAGCTGCAGTCCGGTGCAGTGGGTGCTGTGTCCGTGCCCCCGCAGTTTCCCGGGAGCTGCAGTCCGGTGCAGTGGGTGTTGTGTCCGTGCCGCTGCATTGGGGAGCGGCGCTGGCAGGGCCGAGGCTGCGGCTCATGCAGAGCGCGGCATTTCCCGGCACGGCCGCCAGGGGGCGGCGCCCCGCGGGATTTGGGCCTTGAGGCCTTTCTGGGCAGCTCCGGGATCGGCCCCGAGAGCGGCCCCGGGGAGCGGGATCGGCCCCGAGAGCGGCCCCGGGGAGCGGGATCGGCCCCGAGGGCGGCCCCGGCCGCAGCCACGGAGCCACCGAGCCGCTGCGGCTGGCGGAGCGAGCCAACAGTGTGTGTGACCGAACTGCTGCTGCCTCCGCTCTGACAGCGCGTTTGCTGGACCGCAGACAGGGCTACATGCAAACAGCATAGAACCCCATGTGCGGTCCCTAACTGAGTGCTGTAACTGTTTCCACCTGACAGGTTTCCATAACTGAGGCCACGGTGTTTGGGTGGCTTCTCCAGGTTTCTTTGCCCTTGGATTGTCTGGAATGAATACCCAGGGCAAGTCCTGAAGGGTTCTAGTGCAGAAAGGTAAATGCCGTAATTGGCTGTCAGAGGAGCAGCAGTGGACCTGCACCATGCTGAGGATCCTACCCGGGCCCTCAACAGCTTTCACTTGTTTTCCTAATCAAATGGAAGCCAATCGGTGGCTTTAATTAAAACTGACATTGCTTTACTTCTTAGTGTCTTCCTGGTGATGAATGATAGACACTCTGTTACATCAGAGTGTGGTCCCTGCATGTTGAGTATAAAGCAGTCATTAAGAGGCAGAGTCATTAGGGCAGAGCCAGAGCAGAGAGGGGAAAGAGCAAAGAGCAATATGGCTGGGCAGCAGTGCTGGGCTCTAAGAAAAATAATGGCCTTTACACTGCACTCACTCAGAGGTCTCAAACTGACCTCTTAATCCATACATATGTTGATCTCTGCTCTTCAATTATGTTAATTCAGTTTGAATCCAAAATCACTGTAGCTGCCTCTTGCTTTGTTTCTTAATGCTGATATCAATATATTTTTATTTCTTTGACAGTACAAAGGTACTAAACTGAAAAGACAAAATAATTAACAAACATGTGAATCTCTAATTCTGAGAGATAAGCAGGAATATTGCAACATTTTATTGCTTTCTGCTTTTCTAATGGCTCTGTCTCCAGGAAATGTTGATTGTACAGTACAAATGGCCATGTGGTTCTCTCCAGAGGTCTCCCCTCCTCCACAGGTGACTATCGTTCACTCCAGGAGCAATCAGTGTATTAACCTCTCCCTCTTCTCTTTTATTGCACAAACATGAAAACAGGCAAATGGAGCCTAGTATAAATCATTTGTGGTGCTCTGGATGAGACAATTCTGCAGCACAAATTCTGCCCTTCTTGAAGCAGTGATTTTGCTTTTCACAGCTGAGTCTTTTCTTCTTTTTGTCCTTTTTGTTCCCCCCACCCCAATCCTTGTTTCTCTTCTGCTTCAGCCGTGATCCCCCTGACTGACTCTGAACACAAGTTACTGCCTTTGCACTTTGCGGTCGATCCTGGGAAAGACTGGGAGTGGGGAAAAGATGACAATGATAACACCAGACTGGCCAAGTAAGACCTTTCTGTAACTTCAGTGTTAAGCAGTAAAATGTCTTGAGCTGTGCCTGGTTGCAGTACTGGGAGAACTGCTAACAGCAAAGGCTTGGTTCATGTGCTCTGCTTACATGGCAGAAAGCATGGGGGGGTCTTCAGCTGGCAGTCACAAATCAGGCTGCTGTAATATCTCTCCCTGTTATGAAGTATTGCTTTTTCTTTCAAGCATTTTGACTGTTTGTTCCCTTCTTTTTTATCTTTAGTTTGATTCTGTCCCTTGAGGCAAAGCTTAATCTTCTGCACAGCTACATGAATGTAACCTGGATCCGCATCCCATCTGAGACACGGGTAAGGTAAACTTCCCCTTGGTCCCACAGCATGGGAGATCCAAGGCACAGCAGGACAGGCTGCCTCAGTGTCCTGGCAGCAGGGACAGTCACTCACAGCTCACTGACACCAGTCAGGCTTACTGAATTTTCTGGGTGTTTTAATAACACTGTTGCTTGTATAATTTTTGCTGAAATGTGTCTTCTAGATTAATTTTTCTGTTATGTATTTCAGTAATTTGTGTAATTTAAAGAAATTGTTTCTCACCATTGTTTTCTCAGAACTTTGTGTTGCTCTCCCAATGCCACTGTTAGGTGACCAATTTCTTTCTGAGAATGCATTTGCACCTGTGAACAGCTCCCAGTTTAGAGTGGCTGACAAAAGGCCACAGACTGGCACTGAACTGGAGCTTGCCTCTCCCAGAGAGCTGTTTTAGAGCCATGCCCAGCTGGCACTGACTCAGCTACAAATTTCTCTGCAATTGCATTGAATAGATGGAGGGGTTGGGCTGGAGGCAAAAGGTTGCTAGGAGAGGATGGAGGTGATTTAGACAGCCTACACAGATGGGGTTTGAACAGAGAAACAGAGCACAAAAGCAGAAGGTATTTTAACAAGCTGCAAGAGGGGAAAAATGCATTTTTTTCTACAGTTTCTATAGTAGTAGCTACCACATCAGAAAAAGGAGAGTCAAAATGGTCCTGCAGTTGTAAATGCTGAGCCCTTGTGGAAGCTGGGTTGCCTCTCCCTGCTCACATTTGCTGCATGAGCACAGTAAAGTCACTGTGGCACTTTCCCCTCTGCTCCTGACTGGATGTTGGGATGCTCAGGGCTTCCTGGGAGAGAGGACATGTTAGTACTCAGGGAGAGAGGCCGGCAGGTGTTTCTATACCAGAAGTATACAGATGTACAGAGCTTACCCCTCCCTATGTCCTTGCAGTCAGTGGAGTGGTTCAGATTTATCTCTGGCAGATTTTAGCTTCATGGTGCCTGAAAGCAAGGCTGTTCTGCAGGAGCACATGAAGAGAGTCCTGTTTTAAAGTACCCCAGGATCCATGTTATTGCATTTTCAAGAAAGGTGTTTTATCATGTTATCTAAAAAATAAAATGGACCTCAGACTTGTAACTAGTTATTCCTCAGCCTGCTTGATTGAGTTTAATGTCTGATATTTCAGATGAGGTATTTAGCTCAGGTGCATTGTACCTTTGATTTTCATGCACCAGAGACCTAAATAAAGAAAAAGTTAATTTAAATAAGCTGGGGTTTGAACATAATCAATTTTGAAATGCTGCTGCACACGCGTTTGTATATTGTATCCCCCTCACAGCTTTCAGGCATAGCTCATTCTCCTTCCATCACATCCTCCCCAGCTTCTTTCCCCTGGGCTGAGGGGCAGCCTGCACTGCTGATCCTCCCTGTCCTGGCTCACTGGGGCAGGAGGGCACTCGCTTCCCCCCATGACTCAGGCAGTGACTTCCACAGACCCTCTGAGTGACTGACCTCTATTCTGCGAATGTGGCTGAAAGGAGCCAGAAGCTACTGTAGGAACAAGCAAAATACATAGTAAGCACAGCCAGAAAAGCTTTATTTAGTGATGAAACCAGTCAAAAATGTCCGTGCATAAATTAAAAAATATATTTTAAATGGGTGTCAAAATCTGTATTGAATTTGGGGTGGGTATTTTTGCACCGGTTCCTCTATGAAATGGATTTTGCTGTATCTAATTATAATTCCTTTTCCATAGCAGGCCCCTTTGGCTCAACCAGAATCCCCTACAGCTTCCGCTGGAGAAGACGTGCAGTCTCTGGCTGACTCAATGGACTCAGACCGAGATTCCATCTGCAGTAATTCCAATGGCAATAATGGCAAAAACGGTAAAGAAAAAGAAAAGGACAAACAAAGGAAAGATAAAGACAAAACCAGGACGGATTCGGTTGCCAATAAAATAGGAAGCCTCAGTAAAACCCTGGGAATTAAACTGAAAAAGAACATGGGTGGTCTTGGAGGTCTGGTGCATGGGAAGATGAGCAAAGCCAATTCAGGGAATGGAAAAAATGGTGATACGATAGAGAAAGTCAAAGAGAAGAAGTCCAAGTCTCGCAAAGGGAGCAAAGAGGAATCTGGACAGTCTGCGAGCACGTCTCCCTCTGAAAAGACCACTCCATCTCCGACTGACAGAGCCAGCAGCTCCCCCACTGAAAAGGTGAACACTAAACCTTTCTCTGACAAGCAGTCTGACCCATGGAAGTACAGCACAGACGTGAAACTCAGCCTAAATATTTTGAGAGCTGCCATGCAGGGTGAACGAAAGTTTATTTTTGCTGGCCTTCTCTTGACCAGTCACAGGCACCAGTTCCACGAGGAGATGATCGGCTATTACCTGACCAGTGCCCAGGAGCGCTTCAATGCAGAACAGGAACAGAAAAGAAAGGAAGCTGAGAAAAAGGCTGCACTGAATGGCTCCTCTAGCAGGAAACTGGAGCCAGAAGCATTTTCAAAAGAAAAATTAGAACCATCTCCTCAGGATAGGGCATCACCCGTCTTGCCTCAAAGCCATACAACTCAACTGGTTTTAAAGTTTAAAGACCGCACGAGTCCCACTCCCGGGTCCTTTTCTTCACCCAGCAACGGTGCCAAGAAAAGCGGCCCCATCCCGGTGTCCGCCCACTATAGCCATACCCCCCCCGTTCAAAGGCAAAGTGTCATCCATTTGCATGACGTCAACTCCAAGCCATCGAGCTTCCAGGACGACACCTACAAGCCAGTGGTTGGCACCCTGAAGACCTGTGCCACCTACCCCCAGCAGAACAGGTCCCTGTCCTCGCAGAGCTACAGCCCCGCGCGCCTGCCCGGCATGCGCACGGTGAACACGGTGGAGTCGCTGAGCTTTGCCAGGCCGGCCGAACACAAGTCCCAGACCTACACAAACGGCTTCAACACCGGCGACATCAGAGACTGCTTGGAGTACGCTGACGAGGACGCTCCTCAGACCTGGCTGAACAATGACAAAAACCAAGGCAGAAGCACAGTTTGCCCAATATATTCCATCCAGCAGAACCGCTGTAAGAAGGAGAACTGTTCCTTTTATGGTCGTCCTGAGACTGACAACTACTGTTCCTACTGCTACAAAGAGGAGTTAAAGCGCAGGGAGAGGGACAGCAAGGGGCACAGGCATTGAGGATTCTTCCATGACTACTTAGTTTTACCATTTTCTTACTTACAAAGTAAACAGTGTTGGATTGCAGTAAAAGGAATCCTTGAAAAATGAATAAAGGGTTGATGAGTAAATAGTGTCTAGCTCTTCGCTTTTCCAGGGCAATGAGGAAACAATAGGAATAAGTTATCATAAAAAACAGTATTATTTTCCATTTTGTCAGTGTCTTTTTTACATATACTGGTAAGCTGAAGGGTTGTTTACTCCTTTGTCAGTGCTGTGTATATGTTTGGTCAAAAATTTACTAATGGTGCCTGAATTTACACTGACATCACTCAGGTAGTAGAATGATAGGGGAAAGTCATACTAGTGAAGATGTGGTGTTGTAGTAGGGTAGTATCTGCCTTGCAGACATTTGAAATTATATGGCTATTATTGAGAGTATTTTTTCCTCAGTAAAACCTAAATTTTTCATAGCCTTTTTTTTGAGGAGGGTAGTGATTTTGCATACTGCACATTTTTAACATGGCAGCATATTGCATTGCTACTAACGTTTGTATATTTCAGTCTGGAATTGAATGATTCTGGAAAAATGGGAGTGAAAGGTCTGAATTCATGAGGGCTGTAGCTCATCCTAATTTTAAGTTCTTACCAATTATTTCGAAATTTTCATTTTTAAAAAATGTAGATTTGAGCCACTTTTACTTGCACTGAGTTTTTAAACAGGTTTTATAAGAAAATTCAATATGACTTCATGTCCCCAAGCCCCCCACACAGTATAGTTTTACACACCTGAATTTCAGAAGTATTTTCGTTGATGTTAAAATGCAAAGAAATATTACAATAAAATTAAAATATTTAAAAAATTACTAGATATGGAAAAACTGATGCCCAGCTAGGAAATTAAGGATCATTTTTGACTCAAACGTCTTGCCAAAACCAATGTACTGCATCAGTGTGTTCCCTTAGCTAGTGCACAAACCTAATCATTATTTACTCCTTCCTTCTGAACATTATTGAGTGATAATTATTGCAAATGTAACTACTTGAGCCTTTCTTGAAGGCTGTTGGCTCCACCTCTTCCCAAGTCTTCTCCTGGAGTGAGTCATCTCCTCCCCAGGAGGCTCCCAGATGGCTGTGAAATGCCTCCAGCAGGAATGGCAGCTCCTGCACAGATTTGCACAAGTCTGAGATCCAAATATTTACGTAAGTGTTTGCAATACTTTGGAAAATAAAACTTTGCTCACAGAAACCCTTCTGCAAAGCAGACACTGCAGATCCTGTTGAAGTAGAGGGATGACATGAGGAAGTTTTCTGGGATACAGGGCTGGGTTTGCTCCCCTCCACCATCAGCTGGCAGAATGCACTAACAGGCGCTCTTGGTGTTGTTACCTTGTCAACAATGGCTCATTTTAAGAGCTAATTTTGCATAACAGGTGAAGTGCTGCCTTCAGGGCTGCTGACTCTGCCACCTCAAGGTGCAGAACAGGAGTTCTGCCTTCCTCATTAGGGAATAACAGGCCCCCACAGGAAACGTTCTTTGCCAAAGAGTCTTCCTTTCTGATTATTTTCCTGGTGCAGCCCAATTTTAATTCTTGACATGGGTGGCACCGTTGCATACAGTGAATCCTAATTTACCCTGAAACCAAGCCTAAAGTCCCCTGTGAAAGAAAATGCACAAACTTCTGCTGCTGTGTCCTGGCTTTCAGAAAAGGCACGTGAGCTTTTTCCAGTGTCCCAGATTGGTAGAACTGAGCACATACTTAAAATTGACTGTATTTTTAGGTTTCCTGCTGAATGAGAGGTTTCAAAAAAAGTCCCTTGGTCACTTCTATAAAAAGTTAGGGTCTTTGCCATGTTAGCTGTTCCATGAATCCAGACCTGTACTTCATATTCCTTGCTGTATACTGAGCATACACTGAATCTTACTGAATTTGCATTCCTTCATGAAAGGGAAATGTTGGTGTTTGTTAAAGATCTGTGTGACTTCTGTCCTTCAGGTAAGCACCTTCCAAATCCCCTGTCTCCTGTTGCTTACACTGGTAAGCAGTGTCCTGTTTTGCTTTGCTGTTGTGATTATTACATTTAAGTTCTAATTGTCAAAGAAAACTGGGATTGCAAATTATGCTAAAACAAGCCAGACCATGTTAAAAGAAATTAAATATTATGCCTGATTTTATTTGCTGCTGAGACTGAGAAACCTGGCAAGATAAAACAGACATATTTAAGAATTCTTAGGGCATTAGAGTAGCAGTAGTGTGTGATACTCTATTTCTGTGTAAAGTTGTGCTTCAGAATTATTACATTAGCAGCAAACCACATCAACCCAGGTATTTAGGTGTTGCATCCTTTCTAAATGAGGAAAAAAGCAGTACATATGTAAAAATAAGCAATTACCATGAGATTTTGCTGTTTCCCATTTTCACAGGATTTGTTTCTATAGTATGTTTTAAGATCTTCTCATAAAAGAAAGAGATTTACAACAGGTCAGCATTTAGGTAAATTGCTCTGAATAATTGAATACATTGTACTTGCGCATTAGATTATTTTGAAAAATTAATCAGTCTTGTCTGTCTAGGATACCAAACCCAAGTGTTCATTATCATCCTCAGGACACTCAGATATTTCCATAAATATTTGCCTCTACGGGATTGCTCACTTTAAAATATCTGTTATATGAAATACTGACAGAACCCTTTTTAGTTGTGCCCATTTCCTTAGAATCTTTTTGTTGGGATATCTTTCAATAATTTTCTAATTGCTGTTTTCTTTTAGAACTCTCTTCAAACATTCTATTTCTGGGCTATTTGTGGCAGCTGTGCCATAGCTATCATTAAACAGACCAAACATGCAGAAACTGTGCCCCCTCCTGAAGAAGTGTTGTTCCATTAAAAAAAGACTGTAGCTATAGAAGAAAAATTTCTATTTTTTTAGAGAGACTTCCCAGCCGCTCATGAGTTGCATTCACCAGCTTTGAAAGACATTGTGTCATTCCTTAGCTACATGCTAGAGGTAATTACCTTTGTATGTGTTTTTCTGTTGTACTGTGTGCTAACCTCTGAGTGCTCTTTGGGGTTATTTTTCCTGACAATTGGAAGTGGCTGTAGAGTTCCCACAGAGTCCCAGATGTGGAGAAATCAGCTTTGCTCTGGAGGGACCCTGCTCATTCCTTCTGTTAGCCTGAGTGGCTGCAATGCACACACGTATTTTTTAATTTTTATCTGCTTTCCCCCTCCTTCTCTTCTTGATAGTGATTCAACATTTGTCACTGTAGTCCAGATTTCAGAAGTGCACAGTAAATACTGGGTAGGCTACACCTTCCCAGAATGGATCCAAAATCACCAGGAGATATTTAGGCTGAAGGAAGCTGGAATTCTTTTAAAGTGTGAAAGTGCAATTTTTCTGATTTGAAAAAGACTTAAGCCTTTTATGCATTTTTTTTTTACTTTGTTCTAAACTCTGATGCAAAGTTCTTTTTGTAACAGAGGATACCTGTGATACATAATGAGTTTCAGTCATACTTTATATTAAAGTTTCATTTAAAATGATATATGCAGAGTTAATAAACCACTGTTAGAGTTTACAAGTATATTTTCAGAGGTGGGTATCAGTTGCAGCATATGCCTAACAAGCAGCTAATTCAGAAGAAAGGTTTGTAGGTTATCAAAAGTAACTTCAGGTTTTGGATTTTAAAACAATTGGTGAACCTTTTGTTCTATAAATGCAATGGCAATATCGTCCCAGCTTTCTTTAGCAATTAGTTGCTTCTTCCTAAATCTAAGGTAACATGAGGAGCATCAGTATAAGAAGATGCTGTACTTGAAAAGTTTTGTGTTGTTTGAAGTCTAAGGTGGCCAAGTGGAGCCTCCAGTGATGTTCGTGGGGTTGAGGTATGAGCAGTGGCCCAGGGAGCTCTGAGGTCACTGCACAGGCCCTGTCACCCCCTCCCTCTTGGGTGCTCTTGGCCCCTCCTGGCTCAGGGGCATCTGCTGGGGTGATGAACTGTGGAGATCAGAGCATGCAGAGCACAGAGCTGACACAACACTGCCCTCCACCTCCTGACTCTGAAACAGCTGCACTGGTGCTCACCTTCACCCATAGGAACGGTCTCCCTGACCGCAGGGACACCTCTTATCTTCAGAAACTTCCAGCAAGTGGTAAAGAGCAAATGTTTGTGAGCAGGGCCTGAGCCTTTGGCAGTGTCTGTTCCCCACAGGCTGCCTACTGTTACCCTTCCCAGGAGACAATGGATGAGAATTTTGCCTGAGGAGTGAAGAGAAGCCTTAGGCCTCTTTGGGCTGCATTTGCTTCTCCTGCAGTGTGTGGACAGAATCCCATCAGTAGTGGGGGCCTTAAATCAAGTGCTTCATTGACATGTAAAATATTGCAAACTGGGCACGAAAGTGAAGTACAAGCTAGAGAGGGAGTAAGGTCTTTGTAACACTGTGAGAGTTTTGCACAGGTGAAAACCCAAATGTTCATAGAAACCACAATGATCTCAGACAGACGTAAGTCCAGAGAAGCAAAATAACTGAGCTGATTGTAGATGGCTTTTCAGCTTAGTGTGTTTGAAGTCTCTGTCAGTGTATTTGAAGCGTATTTGTTTTAGAGAATGGCAGCTTACACAGAGGATCACCAAACTACAGCTTAGAAATGAAATTATTTCAATAACAGACACTAATATCTATTTTAATTTGCACATGGATTTCCAGTGTATATGACTAAAATATTATATTGTTAAAAATGAGAGGAAAACAACACAAAGGTGTTTGTAAGTATGTTCTATTTGTAGACTTAAAGCTGTATTATGTTGGAATTTTACAAGCCAAGTTTAAATTGTAATATAGAAATTATTTTTATATTATTTTCAAAATACGCCACAGAGCAATATTTTGCGCCTTTATTATAAACAGGGTCATCATTTTAGTGGGTTACTTTCAGAAATGCTGGTTGAAATTAACCATGAAAAGAAAGCTTTGTAAATGTATTTGTTGTTTCTAACTGCTCTATCTGTTGTGCACATCTGTATCTAATGTGAGTTGAATATACAAATTTTTTTTTTAATTGAAAAGCTTTAAATTTTCCTTTATATATTTTGGTACAACACTGTTCCTCTCTATCTAATTCTTCTCTTCCAATCCTTACCAATAGCCACTTTTATAAGCAGCTTCTGAATAAACATGCATCTGGAAAATCTCCTTACCAAATGAAACATTTCGGCACAGATATCAGTTGACTTAGGAACTTTC
>VWYP01021255.1:100847-167908 GCA_013400435.1 Pycnonotus jocosus | reverse complement strand
TTTTTTTTTAAGAAAGAGAATCAGCTATTTATTGTTCCTTCAGAATGAAAATCAAGACTGAATAACTCATGCAATCATTTAGCATCTGGAGGAAAAAATCACTCTAGATCGTAGAAATGTCATCCCTAATTGGCAGATACATCCCCTTAATACGTATCAAATATGCATTAGCTTCTTGCAGATTGAAGTGTTCAGATTTTATTTCTTCATTATTCTTTGTACTGTACATATCAATTACTGATGAACTGTGCAAAACAAAAAGTCACAAACTAATGCATATGTTAAATTAGAAGTCTGTGTAGTTTTTAAAATTCCCTAACTTGTGGTTTAGTTTGTTGGGATTTGTTTGTTTAAGAATTACTATTAAGGTATTTACTGCAACCAAAATGTTCAAATCTGGATGCCTGATGATCGTGCATCTGGGTTTCTCCTGATCAAGAGCCTGGTGTTAAGGTGTACTGAGCATCAGTTTGTGTGGGAAGAAAAGCTCCCCCTTGGTTCCAGAAAATTAGTTGAGTGTTACTCCAATGCATATTCAGGTCTTTTCCTTATTAACACTTTACACTTATTTTCACTTAATGGAATTTTACATTTTAGCTTTAGGGATCTTCCATGTGTGAACAAATAATTGGGTTTATTGATTGATTGTTTGAATACGGACGGACTTGCCTTGTACCAAAACACCACATAATTGTTTAACTCTTGCATTCTTAATGAGGTTCTTGTATTCCACTGTTGGGGTGGGGAAATAAGACCTTATTTTTTTCCTTGGGTATCGGGATCTTGTTATTTGCCTGGTTGGATTATTCTTCTCCAGTGAATGCACTGTTCTGATTGCTGTTTTCTGATGGTTTCTCTCCCATTCCCTGAATGCCTGTACTGTACCAAGAGGATTGAAATGGCTGATGCACATTTGCACTGTGGAACAGGCCATGTGGGTAAAAGCCACCGTGTTCCAAACAGCCTTAAAATTACGACTCTCTGGGGGCTGAGAGTCACTTAACTGGATGCAGCCTCTGTCCTGCTTCCTCATTTAACCATGACTGTAAAACACTCAAGCCTGCTGTAGTCTGTGTGTCTCTGGGCATATTCATCTGAATACCCTGTCATCTTAACAGAATATCTTCTTTTAAAAATTGTGATTGGTTAATGAGTGTTAGCATGTCAGAAAACTTTAGTCAAAAGAGGAGATGGAGTAAAACCAGAGAAATTATCATAGCTAGTGAAGTAACCAGGGCACCAAAATACTAAAAAGGGAGAAAATAGTTAAGATGTATCAAAACATATTTCCTGTCAAGACTGTGTGTTTTGTAGATATTCCTGTATTCTGAGAAACCAGAGGAATGTTTTTGCCATTCATCTCTGCATCTCATGGAGCCTCTTAATTTGTTGCAGAAGTTTGCTATTGGGGAAGAAGTGAGGAAAGGAAGTTCTCTTCCCTTCTTAAAGGAAATTCTAGTGGCAGAATCATCTGAGATTGAAAAATATAATGCAATGTTGGAACTAAACCGTGCCTAACTCCCATGTGCATTGTCCCTTTCAAACACCGTTCCTTTAAAAAAGGAGGGGGAATACAGACTCAACTTGTATGTTAATGATCCAGTTCTTCCTTCTTTCACATGTGGAATCTATACAAACATGAAAAGAGTTACACTGGAGTTGCACTTCCCCTGCTTAGAGGTAAAAGCCACCTTTATAGGTAAATTTCATGTAATTACTTTGCCACAGAGTAAAATTAGAGCCCCTTGGGACAGAATCTTTTCCTGATGAAGCCTGACAGCGTATCAGGAGCCTGAGAGCCATGGCTGCCACAGCCAAAAGAGCATTGATGGTTCTTGCCTTTAACACAGATACAATTCATTCTGGCCCGTGGTGTCTGAACAGTATCTTTGTAGTAAAGATGAAGTGGAACACTGCCTTGCTGCCATTTGCTTCCAGGTTTGAGTAACAAAAAGCCTCTTCCCCGTGCTTTTGGTTAAAATATGCATGAGATGCAGCAGCAGAATGTGGCATCTCAGGCTCAGAGGATGCCCCTCATCTCCTTCAAATGGGCTTTGCAATCAGGTATGAATTGAAACACAGCCATGTGGGCGTGACAGAAGCGCTCTCATCTCTCAACTTTGCAAATTGTGTGCACTTTCAATACTAACAGAAATTAAGCAATGGTTTTATTGTTTATTTGCTCAAGATTCCAAGTACTGTAAATGCAGTCTTCGTATAATGCACAGTGTGTGAAAGGTACAGAAATGCTTTTCCCTCTGAGCCATTGGAGAGCTTTGCATGCACACGGTGCCCAACTCTGCCCGCTCACCATAACCAAGGAGAACAAACATGATTTAGGCCTAGACTAAATAATGGATGCAATTAGCCACATAGACCTAAACAGCTAGCTACAAGTTCCCAGCCGTGGTGTTCCAGGCCAGCTTTGTACAAAAGTCCATCCCAGTGACTGAGACTGGGTTTGTGCTCTTTCCTGGGGAGGAGCAATTACTTCTGTCTTTTCCAAGCCCGTTGCTCTTAGTCTCTAACTCCTGTGTTTGTAATGTCACAGGCTTAGCATCATTCAGCTCGGAAGCAGTTCTTAAAATCTCCATAGAGCTCTTGCTTTGTTTTTGGAATCCATCTTGAGTTTTACTTTGCATTCAATTTTAAGAAATAAAATATTGTTACAAACTTTTCATAATGCCTTGAAGTTGTCTCTTGTGGGGCTGAAAGACTCTGTTCTCCTTGGGAGACCTTGTTCTTCCTCATTGATTCTCGTGACTAACATTTTTGTATGGAAAAAGTTGAATGAACCTTTGAAAGTATCACTGCTGTTTACATGCACTTCTGCCATTTGATACACTTTGTGTTGTTAAAACCCAATGTCTCTCAGACATAGGCAAAGCTTGAAGGACAGTCTGAAGAATTAGATACAAAAGGTGTGGTTAATTCATCATAACTCTATTGTTGCTATTGTATGATATGCTCCACCCAATTGTTTGTACATCTTTTTTCCTATTGCTAACTTTTTTTTAATCTTCTACTTTCTTAGACAAATTCTAAAGCTCTTTGTCCTTAAAGCCTAAGATAGATTTTCCAATAAAGAAGATTTGGCTTTCTCAGTTCAGGTTGCATATAGAGTGGCTTGTCTCCCAAACAAGAATTGAACAGATGTCACACCCTTGGCTTAGAGAAGTTTATTTACTCATAACTGAGAGTCTCTGTTCAATTATAACCAAAGCTAATTACATAAAGTTAAAAATATGAGGACTGGTGATGTGACTCTATCTAATAACATGGCAAACTCAGCATATTTAACCCATAGAAATCTACAATAAATGTATTTGTATTTCAGTTCTATTTCAAAGAAAGTAGTTGGCTCTTGCTGGGGCTTAAGAAAATGTGAATAAGGAATAAAGTAAGTCTCATTGATTTTGGTTGGCTGAGAATTCAACTTCTTCGTAGTCTTACCACTCTTCTCATTTTTCAGAGTCTGAGTTTCTTGTTGCCTTCTATAAGTTTATACTCTTTTAGCAAATATTGATCTAGGCTTTCAATAAATTGTGTAATAGAAACTACAAAAATTTATTTAAAGCTGAAATTACTTTTCAGGTTTCTTGTTTGATCGTTTTCATGCAAAAAGGAATGAATTTATCTTTTCCCATCTCCCCTCCCTGTTTATAATTTCAAAAGACAATTGGTTGCAGTCACCTTTGCCTGCAAAAGAAAACAGTTGATCATTTTTAAGCTGACTGCCATATTGTTTAAATCCACTGTTCAAAAGAAACAGAAACATTAATGTTAAAGAATAAGGAATATTTCTTGTTGTGAAAAATGTGAGTTCTTGAGAACCTTTTCTACATGCAGTTTTCATTCAAATTAAATGTCATTTTTAATCTGATCCATACTTTGACAAAGATGATGTGTAAGAGCTGTTTTTAGCAGTTGGATTGTTACTTTGTAACGTATTAAAGCACTAAACCAGTTTTTGCAATAGGTAGTAAAACTTGCTTTTGTTTTGAAAAACTTCCAGTTATAACTGTCACACTTTTTATAGCAGAACTGTATTTAATTTCTTTCTTTTATGAAAGATTACTCAAAGTAACTGATAGCTCTGTAATCTGTGTGAATTGGCTTCTCCATTATTTGAATCTGAGAGAAGCTACAATGCCTATTCAATAAAATTAACTTATTTCTAAAGTACCTGTTTGCTTGAATTCTTGTTTGTGCTTTCTGTGTGCTCTGTCAGGGTGATGCTGGGCTGGCACCCCAAAGCCCAGGGAAGATGCAGGGAAAAGGATAAAGGGGCTGCTGCAAACCTGGGGGTGCAGTTGGCTCAGCACAACCTTGTGTGCTGCTACCATAAAGTGTATTTAAATAACAAATTGAGTCCCTTTCCCAAAACTGCACCTAGCTTGGATCCCTTGCTGAAATCAAGCTGTTAATACTGTCACCTCAGAGGAAAAATGAAAGTAGTTCAGGCAATGTAACATTGCTATAAACCTCAGATCAAGAGCGAGAACAAGTCCTGTGGGAAAGATTTTGTTTCTCTTGCCTGTTGTAGGGGCTGATCCTAATTCCAGTGCACATCAGAAATGGTGACAATGGAATTGCACCATTGAAAAGCATCTGTGTCACAGTTACCCAGGTCAGGGACACACTGGAAATGGAGAGGGCACTGCAGGGGCTGCCCCTTAAGGGCCATCATGGAAGGAAAAAGAAAAAGGCCAAGGGTAGCTCGAGTGAAGAACTTAAAGGAACAAAAGGATCCTGGAATGGAAGTAGGAGCTGTGGCTGACATGCCAGCCTTGTGCCTCCTGGGAGTGATGATGAAGGGCTCTTCAAGGAGAAGGACCTAGAGGGCTACACTGACATTTGATAATAATGGACTGCTAAACAGCCAATCAAAACTCACAAAATGCTGTGAATCTCAGACAAAAAAAAAAAAAATTTAAAAAATTCCTGTAACCATAGTATTTGCCCAAATGTTTAGCCATTTGTAGCATAAGAGAAATCTGTTTGATGAAGCAATGGCCAAGGCAGTTACCTGAGCTCCTTGAGCTGGAGGAATTCAGGGTATTTTTTTTTTCCCCCAAGAATCTCCTATCTCAGTTCATAAAGCTAGTTTTCTGGCCTTACAGTTGCCCTGTACTTCAGGCAGATTATTTGAAGGACCTGGTGAGGGTGCTGCATAGCTTGGCTGTGATTTTTCTTTGGCTGTGTAACTTCATGCACAGGCCTGGGCATGTTCTCAGGTCCCAGCTGGGCCTCCCAAAGCCAGATCACAACACCCAGAGAAGAGGGAGCCCAAGCAGAGCACAGACCCAGCCAAAAACACAGCCACAGCACAGCTGTGATTTAAAGCTGGCCATTCAGCTGTGCCTTTACTCCTATTTAATAGCAATTAAGTGGTGAAGTGCTGTCTCCTTCAAAAACTTCCCCTCTCTTAGCAAACACCACATAACATGCAATTTTTACAGCGACTTGTAGCATATTTTTACTCCTGAAATACAACCCTTCCGTTTTAGATCTCCTTAATCATAGTGATTTTGTGCAGAATAACAAATTTTCCATTCCTGAACTCAAAACTTGATTTTTTTTCCTTATTTCCTTCAGCATTAATTATCCCTCCTAAAAATAGACAGCTGGGATCCAAAAATACCCAGTGGAGCCTTAATGAAAGGTTTCTTGCAGGGAAGCCAACAGCCAGACCTGATTTATTCACCCAGTCTTGTTGTTTGTGCAGATCCACCCTGCACCAGGCTCTTGTTTGCATGCTTGCCTCTTATTTGCTCACGCAGTTAATCAGTACAGCTGCCTGCAAGGGCAGGTTAAGGGGAAGCCATCCCCTCCCCAGTCTTCTGGGGAGGCTGCAAAAGCTGGGGAGTGTTCCTTCAAACCCTCCACCCCTGAGAGTGACTCCTCTCACGCAGGGAGGAAGGTGCATTCAGAATTCCAACAGTGCATGTAGGTCATTTCTTTTGAGGGATCTGCCAAGCTGCTGTGCCTGGGAGCACGGGTGTCTCCCTTGGCTGGCCCTGTGAGCTGGCAGCAGAGGAGGGACGGCATTCCTGAACAAAACTTTCTTCTTTCTTCTTCCTGTCAAGTCATCCTGTTCCTCCCAGCAGGCTGCAAATGCAGTTTGCACAGCAACCCCAGAGAGGGAAATCTTGGGATTTGTTTTACTACTTCTAAAGTCAACAAAAGGCTTGGAGGTTAAACCGAACCTGCAAGGCCTTGCAACTTTATGGATAATTTCAAAGGGTTTGAGTTGGTTCCCAAATTCGGCTCTAAGCAGTGGTGATTCTGTGTTTTGGTGTAGGAAGTCTTGATACAGCCTGGGTTTGGGGCCAGCCACTTGTGGGTGTGCCCATCTCATTACTCCCCTCTGGGCAGATGGTAGCTGTGATGTTGATTCTTAGACCTGTGTGAGCTTCCAAGTGTGGCATTTTGAGAGTCCCAAATTGACATCTTTTTTTTGCAAAGGGTGGGGCATGAAGCTTGAGAAAAAAAATGCAGGGTCTTTGAAGTGCAAGGCTTTGAAGTTTAAAAAAAGCTAACAAATTCCTGTTGCAGTTCACTGTCTGTGCAAAATCTGGAAGCTAAGACTTTTGACCAAAGAGGCTGGATAATGTTTAAAAGCAACAGACTGGGGAAGTGTGGCTTTCATGTTTTAACTGTTTATGCAGTGGTGGAGAAGGTGAGCTTGATTCAAAGAGTGCGTACCAAAACCCACTGTCGGTACCTTCCTTCTCTTCCACTCTGAGGCTTTGAGTGCATTCAGATCACTGACATACAATGTGTGTGTGGTGGAAGGGGGAGGGAGGAATTTCTCTCTTCCCGTTGCTATTGTGTTTTGTTATGTTTTGTGTCTGTTCAGTTTGTCTCCAGGATCAGAGAAGTGACTCAGAAAGTTAATTCCACAATAGGAGAGCATGGGAAAACACAAACATTAGTCTCTTAAAGACACACAGCCCTGTTTATCACACACTGAGATGCCTCACCTTCTGTCTGCTGGAATTGCTACCACATGAGATACTTTACTCCTTTCTTTAGAGCCCTGTTGGGATTTTGCACCTTAGGCCTTTTATCTCTAGAAAATTACATCGAGCTTCCCCAGCCTCTACTCCTTCCTTATTTTTCTATACTTATCTTCCCCCTCTTTAACTTACTTTCCCCATTTTTTGCACTTCTCATCTGTTCCTCACATTGGCTCATCTCATCCCTCTTTCCATACTGCCACACACATGAAAGTCTCTAACCAGCACCATCTCTCATGTCCTTCAGCTGGGCCTTTTTTCTCAATGGTGTCCTCATATCCACCAACTTGGCAATGTCACACCTTCCCTGTGGGAGATGTCCCAGTCCCATCTGGTATGCCTTGGCTCTGAACAAGCCAGCCTGAGCTCTAGGAACCTTTGGGACCCTTTGGAGTATTCCCTGTAGGTCCTGGTGCTGCAGGCCCAGACCTGCTGTGCTGTGCTCAGCCAGGCACGATCATCCAGTGATGCAGAGACGAAACATCAGCTCAGCAGAAACCTGGCAGCAGCAGCATCCTGGAGCCTCCCTTAGTCCAGCCACTGGTGCCAACCCCTCCTTTTTGATTGAATATTTGTTTCAGCCAGCAGGAGCCAAAGATTAAATCTAACTCCTGCCGGTGCCAACCAGGTGGGACAGGTTGAGCCTTTATTTACAATTGTGATGAGGTAGCAATTATACTCTCGGGCTGTTTTCTCTTGGTGAGGTAGAGCTATTACTAAGCTCAGTGGTTTGGTTTTGTTAGCAGACCTTTGGAGCGTGCTCTTGCCTATAACACCCCTCAGGTTTTCTCATGTCTCTTATCTTGGGTTTTTTTGATGACTTATTAAACGTAATATTGTTCTCTGAGTTGCTCAAAGCACAAATCTGGCCCAAAGCCTGTGTTCAGTCATGCCTCTCTCTTCCCTCCTTGCTGCTCCCTATCTGGGCATCCAGACTCCATCCTTTTTCTGCTGCATGCATTGAGAAATCTATCCAGGTACTTCCCCCCTTTATCATCTTAGCTGTGCCAGCAGTGCAGTGCAGCTGGTTAAACACAAGTGCTTGCCTGCTTCAACTATTGCTTGACTTAGCTCCCTTCTTTGCTGCTCTGGAAAACATTCTGCACTTTCTGCTCATCTTGGGAGGTGCTGCCTTGCTTGCTCTGAAATTCTGTAGGGAGCCCCACGTGTATTCTGGTGCTGTACAAGCCTTTCCAGTCAGCTGCTACAAACACTTGTCTCATTGTCCTCATCTCATTTTTATTTCAATCTTCATCTTCTCTCACTTTTGTCTCTCTTTCTATTGACTGCCTATTTATATTTATGTCACTTTAATCTTTTGCAGTCAATTAGCAAAGCATGCCATGAGTGTTGTTCCTTGAAAAGCCAGCACAATGAATATTAAGGTGGATTATTTTGAAGCCAGAAATTTTACACAGGTAAATGGAAATAAGAAAATCCCACCCTTATTCCAGCATTATTCTTGCTTCTCTTCTGAAATGCTGGACTACTGCCAAGTCTATGAACACTTCATGGCAAATGCTGAGTCACAGGCAGACAGAAACCCTTGCAAGACAGAAAAAGCAGGCAGGAGGGATGCACACCTTGCATTTAGGAACTGGAGAGGAGAAGCAGAACAGGATGTGTTAACATGCACATTTCAGAGTGTGGGTGCCTGGGCACATTACATTACAGTAACATGCAACTCCAGACTTAAACTGAAATACTCCTTTGGAGGGAATTGTTTCCCTTTTCATCCTTCTAGCAAGTTTAGGAAACAATTTCTGACTGCTCCTTTGTTATCAAACCCAAGGTGGATCTTCCACTGTAGGAAGACTTTGGGAATGCTACTCTTTAGGGCTTTTTGTAACAAACAGTGCCTAGAAGTGTTGTGCTGTATTCTCAAGAAACTGCAGATTCATTCCTTCCCATCTGCTAATGCCTTGAGATTTTGAGAAAGTGGCTCAAATTTGTGCTTCAATTTTCTCATCTTTAAAACTAGGAAAGAACATTTCAGGATACTGTGAGATTACATTGCTACTGTTTTGACATGGTATTGCCACTTGCAGAGATGGTTTTAGACATCTGCAAAGAACTGGGCTTTGAAAGAAAGGATGGCTGACACTCTGAACTTCAGGTCACACATATTAATTCCATAACCATCTTTTAAAAAAAATGCAATATATACCACCTTTGAGAAAGGAATTTCACTATGCAACTACAAAACACAAGTTAAAGCACAGAATAGGAAACAAACATCACAAAAACTTTCTCTCAAACATGAAAAGAAATCCCATTTTAAGCAATAGCACTGGGTGAAATTTAAATAAAGACACCAAACAAGATACCAAGTCTCAAATGAACAGCAGAAATGTTAATGATTTATGCTTTTTAGGTGATAAATAGAGAAGGAAATTAAGAGAAAACCCATATTTCATAGTTATAAGTTTTATTTTGGAAAATGTAAACCTCACTAACCATGCATACAAGTTAAGACAATATTTTACAGTTCTTAATTTTCTTCCTTTTTTCATTTTTTCCTTTTATAGTTGCATAGGACATTATCACAATATATAATCTATGCAATACAAAATACATAAAAAGTTACAGCAGAGCAAGAATAGATGAACATATAACTGTACAACTGTAATACTTCAATGTAGTGATTTAAGAGTTGAAAAGTGAGCCATGGAAGCTTTCATGTGCTGCTGATAGACCTGGACAAGGGAGGATGACACTGGCAGCTTTACAGTTCACTGCAGCTCCAAGTTTAGCTGTGAACACGTGCACACTCCCTGGCACACATGTCCCCTGTCCCCCACTCAGGCATGTGCTGCTGGAAAAGCACATGTGCACACACACACATGTCCTCCAAATGTACAATACACAAGTAAATGAACCTGTAAACAGAGATGAAACTCATCCACAGATCTTCAACAGGTTCAAAAATTCCAAATGCAATGGCATTTGGATCCAGGAATTTGGTTCAGGCCCATCACTAGTTATAATGAAATGGATACCTATTTTTGCTCTGTAGACATCCCTTCATTCGTCAGTGTGTAGTATAGACACACTGCTGTGTATTTATGTATACACACATACACTATACAATATACACATATATATCTATTTATATATATATGTGTGCATATGCTTATATAAATCCATATATATAAATATATATATTTATAAAAACCTATACCAGTGGATGGGCTTTTGCATTCTATATTTTGGCTTATGGGATAGACAAGTATAATTTGGGTATTTTCTTCTGCCTAAGGCTATAGCTCTTATCCCCGAGAGTTACAAAGACAGATGTTCATCATACCATTCACTGACATAGACTAGATGTTAGCACCCAATGCACAAACAGATGGTGTGATGGAGTAAAAGAGCACCTGAAAGTTAGTTTGTAGGCATGACCTGATGAAATCAGTAAATCTAACAGCAATGAAAAGGCAAAAACAACACTGCACTTCACAAAGCACAAATTCTGTAAGTCAAGACGAAGCACTGGAGACGAGCAGTTGTGAAACAGGTACGCTGCTCACACAGCCTTTAATGCCTGGCTGTGTGAGACAAGGATAGTGCTGAATGTCTGGGTAAAGGGTAATGAGGTTTAAAGGTCTACAGAGACTCTCATAGCTACA
The DNA here is from genome assembly GCA_013400435.1 of Pycnonotus jocosus. Taxonomy (NCBI): domain Eukaryota; kingdom Metazoa; phylum Chordata; class Aves; order Passeriformes; family Pycnonotidae; genus Pycnonotus; species Pycnonotus jocosus. The sequence goes on along the minus strand of VWYP01021255.1, from coordinate 157,257 downwards.
ACCTCTTGCAGGGTTAATGCAGTAAAGAGGGTGGGATACAACAGGAATTAGGCGTTACCATTGAACAGAGGCTTCTGATGACTTGTCATAAATATATACCTTTGCAGTTATGTAAACAGATACTAGGCAGGTATTATAAAAGCAAGGAACAATTAATTTGCAGATACAAAAAATTCTCATAAAATCTAGCTGCCAGGAATTTACCAGGACTGCTTTCTAAGAAGCAGGATGAAAACTGAATTCATGTTGCCATTAGGCCTTTGCACAGGGAGAGGTTAATGGAAGGGGTGAATGAGTTTCTAAGAGCATCTTTAGTTTCACCAGGGAGCAAGGTGATGATTTTCACTTGCACCTATTTTCTATAGCAAGGCAGTTCAGCTCAACACTTAGAGAAGAAGTTCGACTCATGGCTGGAGAAAAACAAACTTTCAGGGCTTTCTTAATAATAATAAAGCTGTTGCTATTGTCTAGGGGAAAAAAAATCATGGCAATGTTGTATTTTGTGAGAACACCTCAACAGATTGCATGGGGAAAGGAGGAGGCAGGAGAGATGCACACTCCTCCAGATGGAGAAACCTGCACCTTGCCAGAGCAGTATTTCTTGAGTGTGACATTGTTTGCTGCTGTGCCAGGAGACTGTTTGAGATTACACTGCTGGGTCAAACAACAGAAGGGTGAAAATCTGAGTTTGGATAAGCACACAGATTCCAAAACAGAATTTGAGCTGTTCTGACTTCCCATATCTGCAAAACTCAGGAGGAACCATCATGAAAATGAGTCTAATGGCCTTGCTGATCATCAGACATTTCTAGCAGATGCTAGAAAACCCCAACACTCTTTTTTAATATGAAAATATTAAGAGAAGTTTTTGTTCACATTCGATTTTGGCAAATACTAGTGGTTTGGAATTTATAATTTTATCCTGAAACTGTAATGTATTAAAATTTTAATGGAGATACTTGAAAAACTCTATCTGGGATTTTAAAGCACAGTAACTTGACTGTCAGCCTGATACATGCTGAGGTATTTACAGCTAAGATGTAAAAACAAAAAAGTTTTAATGACCAATTTCAGAGTATTTCCTGAAAGTGCCATTATGTTGGCCATATACAGTCCCATGGTGTTCTCATTAAATTAACTGACTGAATTGGAAAATTGACTTTGAACCAGTTTATTTTTTCCCGCTTAAGCTTGAAGAATTATTAGTAGTATCTATGAAGAATATGAGTAAAATGTTAGTTCTGTTTGAGTTTAAGATTACATAGTTCTGTGTCCCTCAGAATGGGTTGCCCCATAATCTTTATACCCTATAATCTCAGTACTAATAAAACCTGGTGCAAATATTCCCTCTCTGGGCTAGTAAAACAACTTGTTTGTTATGCATAAACTGATTCAGCTGAATTATAAAATCCTAAATAAATGAACTGGAGGTCGTTCCTCCTTTCCTGAAGATTAAATGATGCTCTTGTTGGAAAAGGTGATTTTACAACAAAATTAATTTGGAACACGAAGCCTATAATGTTTGCCAATACTTAGTCCTCCTTTTGATTTTGGTTGTTCCCCCTCTCCTCCATATACCTCTCTTAAGGTGTAATGATAATGAGAAATGTGTTTGACTTGTTTTGAAGTATGTGCACAAGACACAGCTGACCTGTAGAATTCCTTGAGCTAGATATCTGAAATGCCTCTCTACTAACTACAGCACAAGAGCACTTCTAGGAGTCACAGAAATGATTGGAATGTGAATTCCTGTTACCTGAATTCTATCAAGTTGTTAAAATTGTGCATCTCAGTACATGAGATTAAAATAAAAGAGGAAATCTGTTGAGGCGAACAGATCTGGTTTTCCCCTAACTCCAGAGGTTGGGCAACTCATCACATTAACTCTATTTGTCATCTTGCAAAAAACCCTTACTATGTTCTTTCATTTTCTGTGAAATGAAACAGTAGAATTGTGTCTCTCACAGCTTCCAATTCATAGAGAGAAATTAACAGAGGTGAAATCTCAAGCAAATGAACATGAAAAAAAAATACTGAAACATCTGCACTTCTTTAGATTTATAGTTGTATCGATAAATACTCTAAGTATTTATCGATACAACTAATAGGTGTAGTATTAGGAATAATGTATATTATGGAAGTACCTATGAAACTACTTGGAAATCTGTATTAGCTTCTCACAGTTAACATGCAGTACAACAAAACCTTGCAAAACTGGATCAATGCAAAGCAGCAAGTAAGATACAGGTTCATTGGGAATCTGGAGGCATTCACTTAATATCAAATGATGAGTTTGGCGCAGAGAGTTTCTTTTCACCGTGCTACACTTAACTGCATTTATACACTACAGTAAAAACACCAAACATCACAAAATTCCAGAATTAAAAGGACCTGAATTGATAATATGCACCATCAGACCCAGACAAACCAAGGAAAGGGTATTTGCTGCCAGTGAGGTTTTCAGTACATCACTATGCTCCTGGTCTTCTGCTATATTTTCTACCATACAAAATATAAAAATCTACCTCCTTGTGCTCTATCTAGTGTTAAATATTTGAAAGTTATTGAAAACTAGCCAATATTCCCTTTAAGTTATTAAGCAGTTATTCAGAAATAAGAGCACCTTGCTTTATGCTGGTATGTGTATTTTTGAGAAAAGTAGTGCTGAGCTATAATTTCATTTTATTTTAAACTTAAAAATGCATATTTTATCATTCCAGTCAGAAGAAACCTTATGATTTTCACTTCCTTTTATCAACAACCATGATTTTGATGCAACAGAACACAGAAACTATGTCTTAGCCAATTTTTCTTACTAACATACAGCTGTACAGTAGGTAAGTACCTTGACAACAGTTTTGGTGGGCATTGGTTCAGTAATGCTATTTTTGTAGTTCATTAAAAAACAAAACAACAAACAAAACAAAGGAAGAAGAAATAAAGGAAATTGTTCAAGTCAGTGTGGTTTGATTTGAATATTCTATTGGTCCCATACTGAACAGGCAGTGCAGACAGCTTAACAACTTGGAGAGAGTGACAAGAGAATGCCTCCGAGATTCCAGGCCACCTTGCCATAAAATGTTACCCAGTGTAAATTTGTTTCTTTGTGATTTAGGTGATTCATTTAAGGCATCTTGTTGAAAATTTTTTCTCGGAATTTTATCTATCACGAAACAAACCAACAAACCAGTTTATCAACCTCACAGAGATTTTTGCAATTGGAAGTTGGTTTTGGAGCATCTTCAGCATGAAGTGAGAAGACAGCTTGCCACTGTAAGCAGAGGGCAGCTCGAAGAAAGACAAGACTCCTGTTTGCACACTCCCCAACACAGCTGTATAATCAGGAAAGTGAACAGTGGAAGAGTCCAGTACTACATTCCAGTATTGGGTTGGTTTCTGTATTGTTTGCTTGTTTTTTATTTTTTTCCCCAGTGTGTGAAAGAACCTAACAAAAAGCTTCTGAGTGCAATTATATTTACAGAGTAAGGCCGTGGTTAGGGGGTGTCTTCATTGTAATTATTGTGTAACATAAATATCCATCCCTGAGAAAGGAGAAGGGGGACACAAATCCAACACAGTTGATTTTTAAGTGTATGTATGCTTATATTGTGCAATCCGGTTTTACAAACTACTTTGACACCTGAGGTGAATTAAGCGGATTTTTTTCCTTTTCTTTTTTAGACTTTTTTCATTTTTTTATAAAGAATAATGAAGAGGATCCATAAATGGTTGCAAAATATATGAAATATTGAGACAGCAGGAGTCACTAAGTGTAACATGTAAGTTTGTCTGTCCATGAGGTTAGAATAGCCACTTGTGTGGTTGGGTAAAGAAAATCTGACTAAAAATTGCAGTGGGAGGCAGCTATTTACTGATTTTTTTAAAAGAGAGGGCGGGAACTGAAGGAGGGGAAGCAACAGAGTTCTTTAAATGTGTGCAACACAAACAAAACTCCACGTTAGGCATTAGAGGCAAAGTGCTGACATCCAGTGCAGGTAGTCTATGGGGAGCTGGCGGGGCTGATGGTGGGGCTGGAGGCGTCCGAGCGGCTGTAGTCACTGACAGAGCCTGTCCTGGAGCCGCCGCCGCTCCTCCTCTTGAGCATGCTGGGGTGGAAGTTGGCGTGGCGCCGGGCGTGCTTGGTCAGGTGGTCGCTGCGCATGAAGCGTTTCTCACACAGCGGGCAGCTGAACTTCTTCTCTCCGGTGTGAGTGCGGTAGTGCCGCGCCAGCTCATCCGAGCGAGCAAACTTCTTGTTACAGCCCTGCCAGTTGCATTCAAAAGGCCGCTCACCTGCAGAGAGCAAACACGGCACAGTTAGAAGGGACAGCAGTGTCTTCCATGGGCTGTTTTTTTATATGGAAAATACAGAATAAAAAGGTTGGAAGCAGGGTTAATGCCACTTGGCACTAAGTGGTTGGAGGTGTTACCCTCTGCCAGAGGAGGCTGCTGTGGTATTCCAACCCATTAAAAAAATTCTATCAGTCAAACTAGTCATATACCTTATTTGATAACTGGGTCTTCAGGGATGCTGGGCTCCTGATCCTCTAATGGATATCTCATATCCCTTGTGGTCTGTTGAACTTTATGACTTAATAATATCTGTACTGAGCTTTATTGTATATTCAGTTATTCCTCCAAGCTGTCGCTATATGTCTAAGTGCTGAAGTTCAGAAGTCATGATGAGATCTTCTTCAGCTACTAAAAAAGTTATGGTGAAAATGCAAAATGGCAATTTTGAGGCACTGGATGTGAGGCTCTCACCTTGTATTATTCTCCACAGCTGTGCCTGTGTTTTCTGCATTTGCTACAAAGTCCTACAGTTTCTCTTGTTCCCTGCATTAGGTCTCGCTCAGAAGCGAGGCAAGGAGCGCTGTATTCCAGCGGGGGACAGGTGTCACCTTGAAGGCACCAGCCTTTTTTGAACAGTTAACATGAGCTGCGGCACCTAAGCTTGGACAATGACCAGTAAGCTCACAAAAGGAGCGATCTGGTGAGCTGGTGCAGTTCTGAACAGATCTCAGACACAGGATGGACACCTGCTGCTGTTTTAGGGCTGTGCTCTGTGGTAGATGTGCAGCCTAGGAAGCTCTGCACAGGCTGCAGACAGCAGTAGCATTGGTTTTGGGTAGATGAGTGTCTGAAATCTATTCCCAGCATCATCACTGATGCGCTGCATAGCTTGGGCACCACATTTTATCTGCTTCCATCTAAAGTTTCTCTGTTTCATAAAAATGGAAATGTTGAATCAAGAAATTTGCTGTCTACTACTTCTGCTTATTGGTTTGATTCTCTACAGTCACTGAGTCTTAATGTCACATATTCTTGAATTGTTATTAATTGAGAACATCTTACTCTTTTGTGAATACATAAATACATAGACTTTGCATTTTTTGTACTCGTAATTTTAGTAACTTCCTACTTGTACTAATCCTAATGTTTCTAATTCTGAACAGCTTGTTCAAGAGGCCCAGAGAGCTATACAAATTCTGTGCCAAAATAAGAAATAAAAGTTCTCTCCACAGTACACTAAATAGGAAAAAACCAAAGAAATTAGCCTCCTGGAGAAATTCGATACACCTTAATTAAAACTGTCTGAGATAAAAATTGACCCCAGCAAACCTTCCATCCAAGCAGCCAATAATGTGCTTTAAATTCACAGATTTGGCAATAACATTTATCTCCAGAATCTGCTTAGGAGGCTTCTGCTCAGAAAAATAGTTCTATAGGTTCCTTTTCTCTCTGTTCATGAAGCCTCCAAGATCCTTCAGCCAAATCTCAGTGTCTCAATGAACAGACAAGCAAGTCTTTTTTAAATAGGATTTTGTTCAAGAGTCTGGAGAAAGTAAGTGTCCCTGATGTTTCCTTGATTATTTAGGGGCAAGGCTCGTTAAAACCAATTGTTCTTAAGCACATTTAGGGGATTTCATTACACCTACAACCACAATGCATAATGCAGTGGTTGCATCTGTGCAGTACACACAGATATTGTTAATGGAGAACTGTGACCACCCTGCCTAGGGATTGGCATAAGGCAGCAAAAATGAACAGAACTGTGGCTTTCCTTACATAAAGCCTAAAAAACCCAGGGTTCCACAAGTGAATTTAAGTATAAAACCACAGCCAACTGGATTTAAAGGTTATAGTCTTGTTGCTTAAAATAACCCATGCAAATCCATTCAATGTCCTCCTTAGCTTTATCCTGCCTGCAAACTGTCAGGGACTGAACTCTCCATCTGCTGCTAGAAACAGGAAACAAACGTATTTTGGCTGTTTGTCATACATCCAGTCATGTGTTCTTAGATATGTTCCTGCCTGTGGTGGGACAGCCCTGTTGTGTAACCACATTCACTGGTCTTGTCCCTATGTTTTGGTCATACTACAGATACACATCTAAGAGGGCTTTGGAATCCTTGGGAAGAAGGGCAGTGAGGCATGGTCTGAGGGGGAGATCTGGCCTGCAGAATCAGAGTTCCTCACCCCTAAGCTATGGGACCAGTTTTTGTTAAGACAATGGCCTTTGGAGGTTTCTATTGCCTGAGTTAACATCTCTGTTTATTTTCATTACAAACGGTATCAGTAAATATTCTCCACTTGAAGAACTGTCCCATTAAATGAGTGCTTTCAGATAAGGAAAACAAAAGTTTTCATGCAATGTTTTGCATCTGCTGTTGACACCACCATGAAGCACAGGCAAAATTGTACCTCCTGTTCTGATCAGTATAATGGCACGAGGTGCTCCTGACCATGATTCTAGCATTTGGGAGCCAGCAGTAGGCACAATATTCCAGTATCTAGAGAGAGAGGTGGTTCTGAAGCAGGATTGTGTAAGCTCAGTATTATGCAGCATTAGCAGGTGATGAAGGTATTGCACAACTTAGCTCCCCTTCTCCTCACTGCACATCAGGTTTGCATGAGAACATTCAGGTTCCCACTCATCTGTCTGATTTGATGTTGATGGTGGTGAGGATTTGGGTGCTGAGCCAAAAAATGTGGTATTTCTTCCACTATATTTCTACCATCCCTGCCCTTCTCCTTCCTAGGGACTATTTTCCCCCTTCAGTCTTCTCTAGTCTTGATTTTACATCTTCTTAGTACTTGTTTTTAGGTTTCTTGGCCAAATGATTTTCCACTGGCAGCTGGCATCACTCTAGCAGTGGTTCAGTTCTCTAGAGTACTTCCTAGCTTTGTTGAGGTTTAGTAATTCCTCTTCAAAGAAAAACTGTATTGTGAGGAAATGCTGGATGCCTTGTGTGAAGATATAAGAGTCATTATTGTTCATAAAAAATTAGTACAGTCTGGAACAAAGTTGCTGGGGGGTATTAATTAAGGCAAGACCCAGCTGCTGCTCCAAAACCACACATGGAAATTCATAGTCTGTCATCATTCTCATCTCTCAAACAGAAGGGATGTGGTTTTCTGTGCAGGTAAGTTGTATAAATGTCCTTTTACCAGCAGTAAAGCAATCAACAAAATGAGAGATTATATGAATTGATTGCCTAATCTCATTAGGGAACATGCAGCCACAGTACAAAGTTCCTGCATAAGCAGTAACCTATGGACATGTTGTACTCAACAGAAAGCTTTCACCATTGAAATGGCTGTAACACAACACAATAAGTGTTCTTTCAGCTCCATTTCAGGCAATGTTGAAGTCAGAATTTTATCTTTATACACTGAGTGAAGATTTTGATCTTATAGATAATGTAGCAGTGTTTTCAAGTCTATTAGATATGGCAGGAAACACACCAAGCATGCGAATATGTACACTGAGAATCTTAATGCTGTGCCTTGGCAGCAGCCATATCTATGTGCATTATGAGCCTTACTAACACGTCTCCAAGACTCCTAAGTTTCCAAAAGATCAAGATGCTTGAAAAGAAATTAATCAAAATGCAACTCTGTGTTCTTTATCTTTGGAGAGGCAGGCAAGAGATGCCTTTAAAAGATAAGGAATACTGTAAATTATTTTTCACAATTTTAAATAGGTTTGGATATCCATGTTCCAAATCCAAATGGATTCTAGCTCCTTTGCCAGGGCACATGGTGACATCTAATGTGTGTTCAAGTTACACAAAACATCACATTTGAGAAGTAGATTCAGCTGATCTCAACTGAAAATTACACAAGCAAGAACATTTTTTGCTTTTTCCTGGACTCCATCCAGCCCATAAAAAAAGCAGGTAGTGTAAAGCTGCATTAAGAAACTTGCAGTGCTCACCAAGTGAAAGTACGTGAGCTCTGCAGGTGCACTGAGTTCTGCATTCCTTTCAGGGGCACAGGCCTTGCTGCTCATATTGTCTGGCAGAGCAGCTGCCAAAGGAAACCCAGAGTTGCCTGGGCTATAGAAACAGCATTAAAAAAATGCACCTCTATCCTCTCTTGCTGGAAAGGATTCAGAAGCAACTCAAGCCAGCCTGTTCTTATGATATTACATAAAGGTCCTTTGTATTATTCTGTGGTTTGCAATCATTATATAGTGAGGCAACTGTATGTAGTTATGGGAAACAAAATCTACAGAGATGGTGGCACCAGATCTGATGTTACTATGCTTGATTTGTACAAACCTTTTAGTGTCCATATAGTTTTAAGGACTCTTTTCATATATGGTGAGCCTCCTGTACAGACCCTGGAGTAATCTGCTTCCTGCTTCACCAATTCATCTGTCTGATATCCAGCATCTGAATATCAGTTAAAAAAAGATAGCAAGTACTGTATAGGCATAAGGATTCTTTTAAAATAACCTACTAATGACTGAAATGCCCAAACAGTTTGAGACAATTATGAACCTAACCATTTTCCAACTTAAAATGCAAAGATTAGACAATTGTATGTGAAGAATTTGAAGTGTCATTCATATCGACTGCCCTACAGATTAGAGTATTATCAAGTCAAACCACATACTGGGGGCTATTTTTTTCAATTTAAGTCATGTAATAGCTCTGCACATTACGTTAGCATCTTCAACCACATGTCAAGGCCATGCAGTAACAAAGACATTTGTATCCTGGGAATTCCATGAGTGTCTGCAAAACCAGAAACAGTAAACCAGAAACAATTTTCTGTGATCTTTAATCTGTTCTGCTGCTTCCCAGAACAGGGTTGAATGTTGTTATAAAAACAGACTAGAAGCCTGAACATGCGGCTGTGTGCTATTCTTATATTTCTACATTTTCATATACATAATTAAGAGTATATTTGGAAACACAGATCAGGCTGGGTGGGGAGGATGAGGGGCAGACAGTTAAATAGAGATGTGACTGAAGAGACCTTCCTCCAGGAGAGGAAATGCTATCCTGGGAAAAACATTCAGCCAAGCAGAATGTGTTCCTTGAGACTGGGCTGTTACTTAAAAAAAAAAAAAAAAGAAAAAGAAAGGTCATCCTTCAATAGTACTGATATGTATTTACGGCTTATTTTAATTTCTGATATTCTCTTGTTTATAAAAAAGCCCTTTTTCATGGCCAAATAACAAATGCATAATCTCAGTGCAAGAGAGAATAAGGCTTTGATATTAGGCAAATGGTGGTTTCTTTATCAAGTATTTTAAAAGGGATCAAAAACTTCCAAAGCCTCACAATGTCAAATTCCTACAAAATGAAACCACTTAGTTTTAAATTAATGATTTTGGGGGTGATATTTCATAACCAAATAAGCCAAAAGCAAATGCTTTTTTTGCATCTGCTTTTGTGTCTGTCCAACGGCTTTGGAGTATCCTGGCCACCTTCACACACATCTAACAGAAGTAGCAAATTCAGCAGTATTATGCTTCACTAGTTCCAGGGAAATGAGGATGTTTTAGTAATGTTCTCAGTGAAAAGAAAAGTTATTAGACTGCCACTAGACACCGGAAACCCAATGTGGGAGTGTGATGTGAGTGTCCAAATCCAAGAAAGCTCCCGTTAGAGTTCCCATGTTACTGCACACTGGCATTAACAGTCCCCATGCCCCTAGGACACACAGCAACAGCAGCTAGGTTGCATTAGGACCTGCAGCCTGAAGCCTGCAAACTCCTGCTAATTCCATTACCTGTCATGTGACCTTTTTTTAGGAACTGGAGTTCTGAGAATTCCAGCAGGCACAAACCCAGGCATCTACAAAGTTCATTCACTTTAAAGTGTGCACGTCTTTATTTTGACCTTAAGAAATCCACTTACTACATTTATAAATTATTGGATCTTATGTTTCCTGTGTGCACAGGAAACTACTACTGAGCAGGAGTGCAACAGCTACCATAACATCCATGATCGAAATCCTCGGTTTATTTTCTGTACCTTAACATTTTCATTGAGTTATTTAGACATGTATGAATGTTTCTTGCAAGGGGAATTTCCAAGTGGCAAGTTTATATTTAAAGTCAATGTGTGTTACGGTTTGCTGTGGAAGTGTTTGTATTACTCCATCTGGAAGCACAGATTACACCCTGTGATTTATCTGTTACAACCACAGTAACTAGGACAACTCAAACAGCAAATGACGAGCCCACATGGTCAGATACTATAATGATAACAGCTACAATGCCAGAGAAATATATGTACTGAAAAATTCCTGCCCTAGCCTAAACCACAGACAGGTCTGTCTGAGAACCAAAATAGCTCATTTGGTATGTTCCATGCAGATATCTGGTCCTCTTAAAAAAAATAACACTCACTTTCATCAAGATGGAAACAATTTTTTAAAAAGCAGATTGCATTCTATCAGTTATATTCTCAGCTTTTACTTCAAACTTGTTCAATAATGTCTTAAAAACACCATTTATAATAATTTAACTACTTAACTGTATTTTTATCAGCCACATTTGCTTCTCTTTTGTCAAAGCAGAATAACTCAAACCTGTTCCATCTTTTTTTGCCCCAGGACCCTCCATCACACATTTTCTATTGTCTAAAACATGTATTCCATGGCTTTACTGAACCTCTTTTTAAACAGGGGCACCCAAGCTGAACTGCTCCAAGTATCGATAGCTTGGCACTTTTAAAATATCCATGTTTTTTATCCTGCATTTTTGCACAGTGAATTAAGAATCTGAAATTTGAACCTGTTAGCTTTACCAAGTCATTTTCTGCCTGCCATTTTAACTCCTGATTGACTCCTGTTTAGTTCTTGCTTCATCTCTGCTGCACACCACTATGTGTACAGTAAATTAGGCTCTGTGTTCCACTTCCAGCTGAAACCTAGTTCCAGGCCATTTCACACAAACAGCCAGCAAGTAGCTAGAAGTTATGTTTCAGGATCTGGAAAATAAATCTTGCAGCAAATTGGCTTTAAAATGAAATGGCCACAAATCTAATAAAAAGAAATATTGCTATATCCTTTGCTAAGGTTTTGAATGAAAAAGAGAAAAAAAAAAAAAGCTAGGACTATGTGGATAACTTCTTTCCTCCTCATTTGAAAAATTTTAAAAATTCATTGAATTGCAGAAGAATTTTGCAAACAAAGAAATCCATAGTAATTTCATTTTTAGTTGACCAAAATGTTTTACTTCTTTTGGTATGGATTTTGTGACACCACTTACATTCCTTTAGCTTTGGTGACAGTTTTCAAGACAACAATGATGTTAATCTGAAATGAATTGATGAAACACACTAACATACAGTTTTTCTGAAATAAAAAGTAAGTCTAAACAATTTGCTGACTACTTGTCAGTGAAAATCTGTTCACCAAAAAATGTAATTCCTGTAGTTTTTGGTAGCAAAGAAGTAGAAATTTTAAAATATTCTTCATTAGCATTTCTTGGCAGCTTTCTATCCATGAAGATTAAATGCTTGACATTTTTATTAAGTGATTAATTGGAGATCTGATCTTCAAAGGGAACAATTTCATTTGTGCTTTCAACTTCCACTAAACTCTCTGTGTTTATAAGCACAAGGGAATTCCAAAGACAGCCAAGGGTAAGGACCATGAAAATCTATCCTCCACAGAGAAATCTTGGAATAGATTTTAGATCTATGCTGAAAACGTGATTGAGAATATGCCCCGTGGCATTGCAGTATGACCCAAAAAGTCTTGGGTGATGCCCTACAGCACGTTAAGTACAAGAAGCATTTTCCAGAGTTACGCTGAGCTGCTTTCACTTCCTTGTACTTTTGTCCTCTGGAGTAATTTTGCAAACTGGTGGTAAAGTGATGTAGCCTTCAAAACCCTGTCTCTGTTTTGAGTTCTCCCTTCAAAGAGCACAAAGGTGCACTAATGTGCCACACACTGCCATGGCAAAGAAACAACCAACCCAAAGCTCATGCTAGAAAGACCAAGCATATTTTCCAAACATGTATTTTTATGTTCTTCTCTGCACTGATATAGTATAATTCCATAGATATAGAGTGAATTTTGTTTGGTTTTCTTCTCTCTAGCTATGTTCACACTGGTTCCTCTCTGCTAGACAGTACTGCAAAACACAGGTAATCCTGCTGGGTGATTGAGAAATTAAATTATTTCCCATCAACTGAAGATCATAAAAAAGCCATTAAAATCTCTTTAGGATTTCCCGTTTGAAATTCTCATCTGTAGACCTGAGCACTGAGGTGCAACTTGTCTTACTGCACCCTTGTACTAAGATGCACCATGCTTGTCAAAGCCAACATTCAGCTTTCTCCCATGCAGTTTGTCATTTCCTCGTTTCAGAAGAGTTCATGCTTTATCTCTTCCTTACACAACCCCTCCCTGTCTTGTGTGTTCCTTTCTCTTTCAAAACTACAAAAAATCAGCTGCACTAGGCCTGGGCTTTGTGAAGCTCTGAAGTCAATTATCCAGACTACATCAAAACACAGCTGGGGTGGGTGNNNGGTGGGGGTGTTAAATATGTTAGAGTTTTTCTCTTGAAACACAACCAGACACAAAATCACTAAAGTGAATTTAGCATTCAGGATTCCTTCCTTTTATTTTGGGGCTTAGCTATATGGACACAAATCTCTGAAAACATCCTCTCTAGATGGATGGAGAGGGTGTTTAAAGCTACTTCAGCAAAGAAGCTGAATTAGCTGAATAACACATTGAACCAACAGCACTTCCATAACTTTCTGAATAATTAATTAAGCTTCCACTCATCACTTAGGTATGAATGTGTGCATCTGATGAATTGATTTGATGCATCAGAAGAATCCAGTGGAATAGAAAAGCCAGCGAAAAGGCAAATCTGAAAGTAAAGGCTGAGAAAGGGGTGGCTGAGGGAACAGAGATATGTAATGTCTAAAACACTCCTGTGGCTTAGGGATTCCTCATCACTCTTTTAGAGCAAGGGTCACAAATCATCTGCAATTACTAGCAAAATGATAGGAGTTCATTTAGTAAAAGGTGATGTGGACATCTTTGATTTTGCTTCCCTCCCCAGCTTCCTGTCACAAAACTGCTAGGAGCCACAACAAAGAAGGGAACAATTAATGTTGTTGGTGGTATCTAAAGCACTGAAATTTAGTAAAACAGCTCCAAATCCTTAGCAAGGTATTTCTGGGGGACTTAGGGTTGATACAAATATGGTAAGAGCGGGTCCTCTCGGATGTAAACTTGCTCATTGATGCTCTGGGTGTCAGGTGAGACATGTTAGGTAAGGAGATGCACACGTCTTCTCCTCACAGAAGTATAATGAGTATGAAGGATGTTCCCCACATCTCACAGGGAAGCTAGTTTTCTTCTCATGGCTAATAAAAACTGCAGCAACAACAGCGTTGCTGCTGTATCTTCCAGGAGGCCTTGTCAAAGTCTACATAAATAGTCATTCTCTTGACGCTTTTCTGTCATATTTGCTGTAGTTTTGCTATGTGACTGTACTGATAGCATGGACACTTTAAATGCACTACCAGTAGAGAAATACCTGTTAGTCTGTAAAGGTGTGAGCAATCAAACTCTAGCCATCTCCTACAAAGATAGGAATCCATCATCCAGAAAAATGGTAATTTACACAATTGTATGAGATGGGGTTTACAACACATACATTTTCAAGAATAAGGTATTAATCTCCTTATAGTCCTATATGGATTAATCATGGTTACCTAATGCTCTTTGTGGATTCTGTTTTAACTCTGAAGCCTAAAGTTCACTAATTCACTCTCCTTCTCACCAGTTTTGACACATGACCAAAGTGGAAACCTCACATCTAAGAAAAGGGAGACATTAGGATATCCATGAGGCTGGAAACATACCCAACTAGCAGCGACAATTTCCATATTTGGTGAATGCAGACTGGGATGGACACTGTCTGCCCCATAAGAATAACTCCTATTGATTGTGCTTCCATTAAGTGCAATGCCTTTGTTTACATGGACTATGGCCACATCCAATTGTAAAAGGAAGTTTTTTTTTCCTTCTTGCTGGAATATATGGGTAAATAAAGCTCTTACACTGAGTATCAATGACAAGCCTAACTTAAAAAATGAAAGGCAACGGCCTTAGTGACATTGAGTTTATGTTCTAAATTAATGCAAACTAAATGTTGGGCCTTCTATCAAAGTGAATTACCAGCAATCGCTGCATATAATTTCTGTTCACTAAGACTAAAACTCTTACTGGGTCTCCTTATCGCTGAGGCATTAAATCCTAGACCAGTGCTCAGTAAAAAAGCTGAAATCCACTAATTTAAAAAAGCAGCAACTTCCACTTGATTTTCTCTCTCCTGTCACTTGTTCCAAGAATGGAGATCAATAGCTGACCCTTTGACTTTGCACTTAAATGCCAGATAATTAAATTGTGTTATGCTGAAATGATGAAGTGATGAATTCTGGGGAGAGGAAGATGTATCTTAGCTATGTGTCATTTGCAAACCACACTGAAGTATGACACTCAGCCAAGAAGGGAACTCTGAAGTTTAGTATAGTAGCCCTTTAATGACTGTATTTCTCTTATTTTTTCTACTCAGCCCTGGGAATGTAATAAAGAAGGATGATTATTTAAACATCTATTGTGATTAGAAAGTAAAAAACACTGTAAAAGAGCCCCTGAACACATCCAGGTATTACTGAATGACAAAACTAAATGATGGTGAATTTTTTTCCCTTTTCCATTGGTCAATTACACTTTTAAATAAATATACTTGAAAAGCATACTGAGGTTGAAAATCCAAAAAATCTATGTGCTAATCAGCAAATCTGACCTATTGCATCACCCCAGCAAAGGAATTTCAGCCTAGTACTCTTGCCTTGAGCCAAAAATTTGTTGTTTAAGGAACTTTCTTCATTCCTTTCATACAAAGATTGTGGCTTCAGCATAGGTCAGAAAAGTCTGGCCTCTTAAAACAGACTAACACTGATGAAGGTATGTGGGATCTTGTTCTTTTTCTGTCTCATTGATGAGCCAATCCAAACCTTTTAAAGTTGACAAGGGACTAGAGGAGGCCTCTCCAAATGCACTGTTTTTATTGAATGAGTCCAGTTAAAAGTTGAAAGTAATAATGTGGCCCTTGATGAATCCATTTGCTGGACTGAGGCCTTGTTTAGTCACCTGAGGTCTCGTGTTCCTCCTGTTGCAGCACGTTAGCAATGCTGATTTGTTGTCTGCTACAAGCTGATTTCAGCTGCACCACTCTCTGTTAGAGCAAACAAGGTGATTAATGACAGCGTTATGCAGACAGCAACTGAAGCCAAGAAAACAAACTCCCCAGACTCCATTCTTTCTCCTTCAGGAGGGAAAAATGTCCTTCTGATAGCAGAAACAACAAATCCAAATGTATCTACAGGGAAGGTGCAGTTAGGGTACCAACAGAAGCACAAGCTTTCCATTACAGACTCCTGTCTGGATCCTTCCTGTGCTACCTCAGAATTGCTCAGTCTGTTGCCCAGCCCACTCTGCAAACCCAGAACAGCCCCAGATCAGACATCTGACTGTTAGCAGCTCCATGGACACCCCTTGGACATCCCATCCTTCTTCAGCCTACTTCTTTACAGTGGACAAAAATATTACATTCTCACTATAGGACACTTGTGCCTCTCCCCCCAATCTGGGAATTTCTCTTTGTGAAGCCCAGGATTATGTGCCAACAGTGCTCACAGGCTCTCAAGCCATTCATTCTCAGTGGTGTGGTCATTGCATAGAGAAATTATATATGTAGCAGAATTAACCAATTGGTACTCAAAGGTCAAATGGCAGGAACCGAAAATGGCACACAGTGATTTCTTAATAACACAACTTTTTTTCACAAGATTTTTTTGCATACATATCACCATGGATAAAACTTGAACCTGAAGATGCTTACATTGCAAGAATGCTTGAAATCAAACTGAAACTTCATCAACCATCCCTGTCTGTACAATGACCATAGGAACGACCTCTGCAGTGGTTTAGACTGCTTTCAATGAAAGTCTAACTCACAAATATTTAGTTGTGGTGGCTTTCAAAAAAATTTGCACAGTAATGTTCATAATCTCCGGTTAGACAATGGAAATGTTCTAAGTGGGAGAGCAATTAAATTGGTAATGACCAATTGTATTAATCTGGTGTGAACTGTGGGTGAATTCATACCGAAATTGGGAAACTTTGGCTCCATGAGCTCTGCCCAGCAGTTGCATGAATAGCTGCAAAGAAGGAATTATATGACCTCATGAATCAGTCTTTTCTCTGTTGACATATCAATGCTTTTTTTTATTATTCTATCCGACTAAAAACAGGATAATGCTTGTAAAAGCAAAGCTTATCAAATTAACGAAAGGTTGTCCTGCTATGCAAAATAACAGACTAAAGGATTATTCATCTAATCTGAGACCTGCACTTTATTTATCTGGGTTCTGGAAGACGTTGAATGTCATTTGCCTCCAACTGAAGTGCACATACTTTGGCATGAATAGGCCTCGCGGCTAAGTTATGACATTTCATGTGCACAGCAGCTCCCAGGATTTGGGGACAGGATGAGATTTCATTTTGCTAGAAGCCAAGCAAACAGAAGTTAGTGAAGTTGTCTTTGGCTGTAATTGTGAAATGTCTCCTTGTGAACTTTTGAACTGTTCAATCAACAACATCAGAGTAACACAGCATGCCTGAAACATGGGGCTTCAGCATTTATAAGCAGAGCTAAAGCTGTAAAGCTAAGTGAAAAATTTGATACTGAGAGTTTATTGCAATTGTAAGGAAGAGAGAGGGAGTGGGATTTCCTGTTATTTTATTCTCATTCTGGGTAGATTTTTTGCCAGAGAGCAAGGTGGTGTTGAAGTAGTTTATGAGCAGCATCTGCCAATGGCCATATTGAGCATCCAGCTTCAGGGAACAGGCAGCTCTGGAAAGGAGTTTTATGGGCTGATAATCAAACACTAAATCTGTTGCTTGACACAAGGCAGCTACCATTCAAGGTATGCATAAAACTATTGCATACACACCAAAATCTTCTGCCCAGATTGTTAAACCACCCTCCCTGTTTAAACCAGGCTTTTTGTATACAATAGAGGAATTAGATTCTATTGTATCAGTTGTAATGTTCTAAACTGCCCACTTTTAAAACAGGTCAACTTTTTAGAAAAGACGATTTGCAATTCATCATTCAGCTCTTGCAAGTCTCATTTACATGTCCTATTTTGTCAATACCTTTCCTGTTTATTTTTCATCTCCTTGTAGCCTCCTTACCACAGCTATATGAAAAGGGAAAAAGAGCACAGGTTACCTGCTCCTTTCCAGTTTCAGCTTTTTTCAGTCTTTTTTATGTGTTAATACTTCAAATTACAAATGTTTTAAGCACATACCCATCCAAGCCTCATTCTCATATCAAATCAGAAAATAAGCAAGAGGAGATTTTCAACGCTTCTCTCATGAGCACCCAGGGTGTGACACAGCCTAAGGTGCAGCTCAGCTGCTGTCACCCCTCGTTTGATGTTGGTTTTGAGGACAGCTGGCGCAGGGTCTGAGGGAGTTGGCCCCACCAGCTGTGCCTGACATGTGGGGTCACAGCGTGGGAGAGAGGCCATGGCCAGCGCTGGAATTGAATGAATGGAGCATTTGCTGGATTGGGGAGGATCCCAGTCACGAGCCAGTTATCTGAGCATGACTCTGGATGTGAAACATAACTGAAAAGCTGAGATCTTACATAGGACACAGACATATTTCAAAGACAGCTTTGTCGAGGGCATCTTGAGATATATAACATAACATACACAACTCAAAAATAGAGAGGTGTTTTCAAAAAACTATCTTACCATGGACTCACTGAGAGAAATTGAGTGGATTCCCTTTTTCATAAGCAAATATTACTTTCACTACTTTTTGATCTCAAAGTAGTATTGAAATAAACATGTATGCTATTTTTAAATTACTAATATATATGTGTGTATATATATACACATCATAGCCCCTTTAGCAGCTCTGTCTTCCCTCGCCTGCTGCACCCATGTCCTCATTGCTTGCCTTTACAGAGCACTCTGTAAAGTGTTAAAACTCTGTTAAACCCAGTTACACCTCACTGTAGAATCTGGTTTATGCATATGAATCATGCCAGAAGGGCGGCCCAGCAGCCACCACTTTCTCTGTAAGTATTTAAAAACCTTATTGACATGTAAACCATTTCACCTTGTGAGAGATCAATGATTCTTTAGCAGAAATTCTTAATTCTGTGGGTCCATACATGTCAGGTAAAAATTCAGTAGCTGTAAATGTGGACAAGTTGTAGTAAAAAGATCCCAGTTACTTCCCAAAATATAAATTCCTAGTGCCTGCAGCATATTTATTGCTGCTCTTTTACACTTGTATGATTAAGGTGCAGGTGTATTCTCTAACAGACCTGCTCTTCTGGGTGAGGAGAGGAAACCCACTGGCCTTTCTGGATTTTTGGGGTGGAGCACCTGTTCCCTGTGTTTGCAGGAAATTAGCTGACCACACTTAATATGCCTGACTCACAGGGGCTAATGAAGTACTATAAAATACAGGATTTTACTGTGGCCAAATTTTTTCAGAAGATTCCTGGGATAGGGAAGTTCTAGGAAATATAACAGGAATTGCACCATTACTATGAAATTCTAAAAGATATCAGTGTCATGTAAGTCTGCAGGCTAGCTCCAAAACCCTATGCACAGGATATAATTTTTACTTTGAAAAAGATCACAGAAGTTCCCTGCTGTTCTTGCTTCCATTTGGACTCTTGCTCAATCCAGTCCTAAATCTGAGAACCACAAAATGATTTGAACCTGATTTCCTGTCCATATTCCTAGCTCCTGAGCACAACTCTGGCAACCATGGGTCTTGGGCTGAGATTCAGGAATTGCAATATGCAGAACTGCAAGGTTCATAAACTTGAGTAATAGGGAGGTTCTGTTACAACAGACAGACTGTGAATAAACCCAAAGAAAACAGGAATTGCAGCTTCATTAGTTGTGGTGTTGTATCCTGACTTAGCTTTGAGGATTGAGATGATCCAATTATTGCTGTTGCAGCTTGTCAGTGCCAAATGGGACAGCTTATTATTCCTCCCAAAAGATGTGATCCACAAAGTACTTTGAACTTGATTTCCAGCCAATTAGTTGGAACTTATTTCTACTTTCTTTTTAAAATTAGTTTTTACAGCTCAATTTTAGAATTTGTGAATAATGGACAAATAAGAGAAAAACTTAAGTCTTAGAAAAAATGATTCATCATTACACTGCACAAAACCAGGTATGTGTTTAGCATTCTTTTCAGAACAGAAATACCTCAGCACTGTAAATTTGTGTACACCATGCTGTCTGCATGCTCATCGAGCTGTGTTTTATAATCAGAAGAGTCATGCACAAGACTGACCTGGGAACTCAGGACTGGTTTTATATTTTTAAAAAATTATATTTTAAAAAATCCAAAGGTGGTCTGATTTCCAAGTGAGAAACAGCTGTGCAGTGAAAGTTGCTGTTGTTCTTACTGTGTTTATCTGTGAAACCACAACAAATGTACTCAAATGCAAAGCATGCCAGCACAGTCACTTCTTCATAAAGGGAATACCACAGACCTCACATTGCACAGATGAGAATGGTGCAGCCTTCTTAGAACTATTTGATTGAGGAAACAGTTATGTGATAATTTGGATTTCTTTGCAAATAAGACTGGAACTCAGTCCCTCCACAGCATTCAAAGAAGAAAAACTATCAAGCACAGCAATCACATCAGCTCCTTGTCTTTCTGTAAGAAATTAATCTAAACCTTTAAGAAAGCAATTTGCATGCCAACACCAGAAAGACGTGGCTTATACTGAATGAGTTTGAGTCTCTTGCAAACAACAGTGGTCATATCCAATTGACAGTGTATATGTATAATTTTTCCAAGGATACTCTACACACAGAACTAGAGTTGGCTCTTGGAAAGAAGCTTTAAGCAAATATTTGCACAGAAGTTCAGCAGAGGTATGGAATGTTTTTCCAAATGAATTAGTCTGTAATTCACCTGCAAATGCTAACCTTAGGAGCACAAACCGATGACATAACCTAACCTTTTTCAAGAATTCATTACAAAAGCAAAGCATCAGCCAGACAACATTCTCTCAGAACATTTTTGTAACTTAAAATATTCTTAATGATAAAAAATAAATTTCTGTGATTTTTTTTAACAGAGAAAAAATTAATCTAGTGATTTGTACAATCAAGGGGAAGTAGTCTATTGAATGTAGAAATTAAATTATGTTCCTGTAAAAATCTGTAAGAACAGGATTCCTTTTTTCACTGAGAGGTTTGGTGTTAGACTGAGAGGAGGGAAGTACTCAAATCCTTATGAATACAAACATAGTGAAAGGGGAGAACTAGGTTTTTTTTTCATGTTACAGAATCCTAAAACCTCAAGGAATTAACAGCAGCCTATTAAACAATCTCGTTTGAAACTACAGGGAGGAGAAAAGGAAGTATCAAGCAAAAGACATAGGTTTAAAATAGCATATTATCACAGAGGTGGTTTTGTTTTGATAAGGTACTGATACTGTTTTCTCCAAAGGCCATACTGCTCAGAAAAATCACATTCAGAAACACAGAGAAAACAGACAAGTTCTATATGACTTTTCACCAGTAAGCAGTGTTAACAAAAAGTCTCTAAAATGTGTAGCCCTTCACCATGCAGGCCCTTTCAGCATGAGTCGGGTGAGAGTTTATGCTTGGAGAGGAAAGCTGTATTTGCTTAGTCCACACTGCTTACTGGAAACACCAGCCAATTCCAAATACTGCAGTAGGGTAAGAAGCAGAATCACAAAATGTTCTGTTCTTTTTGTTTTCTTTCTTTTTTTTCTTTTTTTTTTTTTTTTTTAGGAACACCCCTTTGGGGACTGACTAAAACTTTTCTTAGAAGATACTGGTGCTGAACATCTGTACTTTGACAAGCAGTGTTTAAAAGCTGTTTCTCATTACAGTTTTGTCTCTGCAGTATATAGTTAGAGCTTTGTAAATTATCACTTTAGTATAAGGTATCTGACAGTCATGTTTCTAAACACATTTGATCTGCACATGTCCCACTTATAGAAGTCTGGGACAAGGTTCATGGTAAAACATTTGTGCCAGCTGTTGTACAATATTTGCTTACATCAGTGAGCACAGCAAAGATAACATTGTAATCTGCCCGACCACTTCATCCTCTGAAAGCTACCAATGACACTTGTTAATTAAAATGGCTCCCCAGGAGTTAGACTGCGAAATTTGCGCTCCAGGCTCCCACAGATGCTGCCTTAAATCAAGAGTGATTCGGTAAGTGAGGTGGTGCCCTTAATGATATTATCCTGCAGACTGAAAGGAGATGCCAACACTACAAAACTCACTCAAGCTGAAGGAAAATGTGGAAAGATGGTGTCAATCTTTCAGTGTGGTAATTACCTCCATCCCCTGTGATAGCTTAACTCCTTTGCAGATGACATGTTAAGAAAGCTGTGGAGTACCAGAATGAAGGATGAGTAACATTGTGTTCCCACAACTTTCAGCTACTCTCCTCTTAAGGTTACTGTTTCAGACCCCACACAAACTCTGGCAGTCATCTGGAAACTTACCTTACCTTACCAACAATGTAAAGGATTCTGCAGAGCAGGTAAGAGCTGGAGGTTTGGGGCAGAGGGAGAGTTCTCTCTCCAGGTTCCACTATTTGAGCAGTGCTGAGTTGATCTACCAAACTTGCAACAACCCCATTCCCCTTTCACAGCCTCAGCAGCACACGGAGGAGCAGCAAAATCAGAATTGGGGTTCACTGAAAGTTATATTTAACTGTGCAAACCCACTACTATGTGTATTATCAATGAAATGCTGTATATATGCATACTATATTTGCAGGTGGTGGGTTAGGAAGAGGTTTCTTTCCAAATGAAGTGTCAGATTCTGTGCTTAAAAATCCCCATGTGTGTTTCCTTATTAGGGACACTGAGAGTTGTTTTTAAGACAAGGAGTAGGTGATTAGCTTGATGTAGTCTTACCTCATGCCACGCAACTTGAAGTAAAACTGATTCTATTAAATTCACACCTAGCATCTACTAAAATTAGTAATCAGCAATTAGAATTACTTTGTCCCATTACCAAATTCTACATCTTCTCTCCCATTTCTATTAAAAAAAAAGTGCACTTTTTCATACATTTCTTACAGGTCTGTTTATGCTAGTAACACTGTGTAGGGGTACATATAAATTCCAAAGCATTTGCTTTTCTGGTTGCTCATATATTTGCTCATCCATTTCTATTTAAATGAGGATTTGGTTCCAAATGTTGCCAGCCTGAGAAATTCTTAAATGCTAGTGAGAAGAATTCAGTAGTAGGAGAAAAATATATCAATGAGAATCCTGTCTGAAAGTAATCCTTTGGGGTATCTAAGAAATTCAGTTTTGTTTTGGCTATGCTAGGAGAAATTAAAAAACATATTTACAAATACATTCTGGATTTATTACACAGTAAGACTAAACATTCTATTGGCACTGCTTGTATAGACATATATACAGCAAGTGGAAGTTTCCACTGACTTTGAGGGGCTTTCAGTGCTCTATGAAGAGTTTCACATGCATAAGAAAGATGCATACAGTTCACATAGGGCTTGGAAAATACATCAATCACCAGAGCAATCAAAAACTGCCACAACCTTCATGTATTAATGCTCGTCTGCAGTCCTTCTGCTGGCATTTAAAAGAGATTGCAAATTAAAATTCAGTAAGTCCCTACACATGAATAACAAAAATTAGTCTGTGGTTCTGTGAGGTTTTAGCAGCATCTCTGTTCTATTTGTTATAGCAGAATAAGACCTGAACTACTACATTAAAAATATAGGAAAGCACTATATTTTACTGGGAGGTTTGCAAGAATGTAAAATAGTCTCTAAAGTCTACCAGACCAGCATGTAATAAAATTTAAATTAGTACCAATGTAATTTCATTTATTTATCCCAAAACTGCAAAATAAATATTTCCCTGATCTATTAAGAAACAGCTCATCATTTCACAAAAAAACTTGCAGGAAACATCTGAAAATGTACTAATCCTTCTCAGCTGGCTCCATTCTGAGTTCCTCTAGTGGAAATACTGACAGCTGTTTACTTTAAAAAGCTCAATACATCCCCTCTGGCTGCTGTACCTCACCTCATCTTACTCTGGAAGAGCTGGCATTTCTGCTGCTCTCCTTTACCAGCTTTAAAAGCCACTGTTGAAGGCGGCAAGGACATAGCCAGCGTGCCCGTTCTGCTTGGGGATTTGTTGTCAGGGGATATTCTAGCTGGCTGCCGGACCGAGGCAGATGGAAAGATGTGAAACATGCAGCAGCAACACTGTTCTTTCATATGTTTTTTTCAAGGTACTCTATTCCAAAAACTCATATAACTTATAACCAAATAATAGAGAGTGGTCTGGTAGAAATATAGTGTGCAATAAATCTAAGTTAGCTTATTGATCCATTGACTGCAACATCAGCAGATACCCAGTCACCAGTATTTTGCCTATATTTCCTGAAAGCACTCCAAAAAGACTGTAAGTGATTACAGCAAATCTTTTCCTTGCACTAGAGGTCATTTCAGGATATGCTTACTTTAACATCATTTGACTTGTGCCAAGTTCCTGGTTAGTAAATGCTTTTTATGTTAAGGCTGCAAAAAAAGCTTCTGAGGTCGTTTTTCTACAAGTAACCACAACGGTGTCACTGTGAACTTTTAAATTTTTCCTTTTATATTAAGTGGAGCCCCTGTAAGATCTGCTGAATCTGCAAGACCTGAAAAATACAGGATATGTGTGTCTGACTTCAGTGCCTGCACTTAAATAACCCACATTGTCTAGCTATTGTTAAACCGAACACAGCAAGATAATGATCTCACTGCCCATGCAAATCTACCTCATAAAAGCCAAGTGGGTAACAAAGGGAAAAAAGTATACCTATAGAAATTCTACAGAAAGGACCCTTCAAAAGTTGTCCTGCATTTGAACAGCAGAGTATTTTTTTGGCTCTGTCAGCACCGACTTCCAGACAGCTGATCCAAGATTGGAAGGGGGTGGGGGGAAGTTGGAACGTGCTTAACTTAAAAAACAGAACTAGAAACCACATGTCCAATATAAACAAGTTCCAGGTTTCTGCTCTTGGACGTGCCATAACCATGTTCAGCCAGACAATAACACAATGGAACAGTTGTGTTTTAAATGGTTAAAGGTGCCTTCTTTTCAGTTGGAATCCAATTGTGAGTTTGTTTCATGAGGAATTCCAGTTTAGCAGAAGGTTTGTTTATGCAAAGCTTCTGTCACATCCACTTTCTTGTGTCTTGCAGAGAAATGCTACTGCAGAAAAGTCTTCTGCAGATCATTCTGAACGCTCTTGTCCATAGGGCTGTGATTAATTTCTAATACAAACACAGCAATCAACTGCAACTGTCCATTCATTAAAAACCTCACTTGCCAGTTTACTCCCAATTATTTGTAAGACCTATGTCTTGCCACTGAGAAGAAAAGTGCTACTACCAGTGTCTAGGATGAGGAAAACAAATGGAGGGTGATCCATCCTCACTACTTCCAATAGTAATAGGTTTCATTACACTGGACCTAAGTCCCAATTGAATGCTAAAAGAAAAATGGTTTGTGGAAAGAGAAGTCTGTGATGTTTCTGATTTTTCATTAGACATAGTTGTAACAATGACAAGTACAGTTTTACTTTAAATGTTTTTAGCTACAATACCTAAATTATGTTGATACCAGAAACTTCATTTCTGGTCTTCTGCATGATTAATATCTCCACAAAGACTGGGGAGAAAGAGGAGGAAAAGGAAATAAAAAGAAGCCTTTCACAGAGAAACCTGTATAACCATCAGAAGAGGTAGTTCTCCCCAATAGCTAATATTAATCAAGTGTGTGGTAAATAGAGATGTCACCCATGGATTCCCCATGCAACTAATTTAGCCCTAACTCTTTTGCAGGTGAATTAACTGA
Source organism: Pycnonotus jocosus (assembly GCA_013400435.1). Lineage (NCBI taxonomy): Eukaryota > Metazoa > Chordata > Aves > Passeriformes > Pycnonotidae > Pycnonotus > Pycnonotus jocosus. The sequence goes on along the minus strand of VWYP01021255.1, from coordinate 131,984 downwards.
ATCTTACTATTCAGTCTTGAAGCAGTCATGTAAAAGGAGTGAGTAGGAGTAGTTCTATTTTTCTTCCTGACTTCAGTTCCTTTTGAAACATTTTAAAATTTGCTTACTCTTTAAGAAGTTTATTTCAAAGACTTTAACATGAATAAACTTATAGCATGTATATTTTTATTATCTTCAATGAACACAGATTGTTTGATCCAGGCTTAAAATCAATACTTTTAAATAAGAACTTTAGTCTTAAGAACTGCATTGTAGGATGAGGACTCAGGCAGGGCTTTGAGGGAAGTTGTTCTATGTTTTCTACTGACTTTTGTTAATGTGTTGAAATTTTCCTAGAGGAAGTAAGAAAGGAGTTGAAGAGGTGTTTCAGAGGAAACACAAACAATGCTTTAAAAATCTGTATTTTTTTTTAAAAAATAGGCTTATTGAAAGAGTTAGGATTATCAGTTTTCAGAAGAAAAGTTGCAAGCTGCTGAAGTTCTTAACACTGAGAAAGAAGGCTCACACCTTAGGCTGGAAAGACAACTTCTTTCATGAGGCTGCTATTTGAATCTGTCCAGAAGCCACCATTTGGGCCCATCTCAGAAAAAAAACTTTAGAGAAAATGTTTTGATGCACTCACAAAGTAAGGAGATGGAAGGCACTTAAGAGACACAGCAGCCTAGAGACACCTTGCAGCTTTTGGATAATGTGGGTGTGTGCTAATGAGACTGAAGGAAGCATACAGAGCCTGTGAGTTGTCGCTAACTTTTAACACAAGAAATCAAACCCAGGAGGCCCAACATGCAGAGGAACAAATTCATTTAGTCTGTCCTTTCACCTTTGGGAATCCTGCATTGGGGAAAGGCGTTTTCAATTTCCTCTGGCATCCTGTTCAGAGGGAGTGCAGCTCCCCGTAAGTCCTGGTATGCAGAGCAGCCAAAGCAGCAGCTCAGCAGGGTGGACTGAAGCACCAGCACCAGTCATCTCATCCTGCTGTACACAAGAGCTGTCTGCAGTCCTGCTTTGCACTGCTCTTCAGTGGCACTGAAGGCCCGAGATTGGGTTTCTTCTCTTGTCATCTTTTCCTGCAAAGCCATGGGTCTTCACCAACACTGCCCACCTGCTACACCCACGCGTATGCCTTCAAGAGTCACTGTGACTAACAACAAGCTGAAAGAAACCTCAGCCACGTCTGGTCCATGGGTTTTTATTTAACTAGCTGTGTTTCTGGTAATTGCCAGGTGCTAAAACAGAAGATAAAGTTTATTTCTATGACAGAAAAACTTGTTTCTTACATTGGTTAATTGGTTTCTACACACATGGATAACATATTGATTCAGAACTTAAGGGAAGCTGTGCTTTACTGTTGTGTTTTGAATTAACATAGAGTGAGCAAATCAAACTTACTAGAACTGAAAGTGAAATCCAAACCTCTATTTAAAATGGATTATTTGTACTTTATATAAAGTCCTCTTTACCAGCCTGAACACAGGCCATATACTACTCCTGTTTGTCTAGCCTGTTATGCTCTTGTCATACTTGTCACAGTGAGGTCTGTTTGCTTTATTATCAGACTGTTTTCAAATACCAATTACATTGTTAAATTCTCCATCTTCACATACACCAGCTAAGAAGTCATCAGAGAAATTTTGCTTAGGGAAACAAGATATAACAATTGATATTAAAAAATGTGCGTAAGCTAAAAAATAACTTTTTTTCATACAGTTTTATTAGTGTTGTCCTCAAATATGTGACTATAGAGATTTAATGTAAAGAAATGGAAATTAGTTGGTCTTTTGTACCTATTTCAATTCAGATAATGAATAAAGGTTAGACTAAAAACAACAACAGATGCCAAATAATATATCTTCCACAACTGCAAGGTTAAGCAGGCAGAACACATAGCTGCCCAAGCTCACTCTGCCAGCTAGAGATCGACAAAGGTCTTGACCACTTTCTCTTGGATGAATCCTAACCTGACATGTATGAGCAAGGATAATATAATTAGGCCTTTTCTTCTTCCTGTGCTTCAACAGCCACCATGGGATGGTTTAGCAGCAGTGCAGAGGAGCTACTGCTAAGCCACGTGGCCTCTAAGTTGGTTTGCTGCAAGACTGACTCCAGGCTGAGACTGGTGCCCACTTCTCCTTAGCTTCTGCTAATTTGTGCAGACTCATTTAATTCTGATGACTGACTGAAAAGCTGCTTCTGTGTTATGATGTGCTTCTATGTGCTTAGAACTAGTAAGTTTAGAAGGTCAGTTCAATGGAGTTAAATGAAGGTTTATTTTGTGCTCTTTCTGCATTCATGGTGGTGATGGTGTACTAATGGAGATGGCTAAAAACTTGAGAGCTCACAATGATTTGGTGGGGAGCTGCAATACATAGGGTTCTTGTGATCCCTGCCCAAAATCCCATCAGTTTTTCTCTACATATAAATATGTAATATAATGCAATAAGCTGGGACTCTCTAGAGCCTCTCAGATCACAATGGTCCTGGACAAGCCCCGATAAGATTGTAGCCTGTAGATTGTAATTGGGCGCTACGCTGTCTCCCTTCTACCACTGGTGCATCAAGAGACTAACTGGTTTCCAGGAACTCCAGAAAATGTCCAGACCTTTGTGCTGGAAACCTGCTTACTTAGGACAAATGGGGGTGCTGCCTCTCTAGACCACAACAGAGCTTTTGAGATCCATGGGGGCCTTGGTGGAAAAGTATTGGGACTTGACAACTACCCACTGACACTAAATATAACCTCCTGGTAAACATTAAAACTTCAAGGGCTTTGTGGCTGATGATCATGTTGAACTCCAGGACATTCAGTGAGAGACTAGAGTGGAAAACATAAACATGAAAAGAAACATAGGGGGATGGGAACTTTGAAAGCTGGTGGACAGAAGAGAGTAGATTTTGGTGAGAAAAGTTTTTTTGCCTGCTTCAAGGGTTTTCAGTGTGATAAAGGTGAGGTATTCATAAGGCTGAGAAGGGTTAACCAGTAGTGTACCAAGAAAGCACACAAGAAACAGTGGATTGCTCCAGCACATTTTGTCCTAATAGGAGTACTAAAAAACTCTGTACACTGAGTAAAGGACAAAAAGCAGATGCTCTTGGCATTTCCATCTCGGTTCTTCTGCTTTAAATAGGAGAATTATCATCCTCTGCACCATGATTTTTACTTTATGTATTTAAGCTCTCATATCTGGCTATAACGATCAGAAGGATTTCACAGAGAGCACCAAACAGTTGGAAAATAGTACCAGCTCTCAGTCCCTAGCTCTGTGGGCTGGATTTGGTGCAATAGTGCTTGGAAGGCTCTGTATCTCTCTGATATAAGCTCAAGGATCTGGTCTATCCTTCCTCGAACCATGCAGAGCAAAGCCTTTACTTTCTCAGCACAGTAGCAGACAAGGACAAGCAAGTTTCTAAAGCAGATCATAAACTGTTCAAGTATCTCTTGCACAATCATCAGTTATCTTCCAGCCTGCACTGCTGTTCTCAGCCTTCAGGTCACCCCTAAATACCAGCTCATCCTAGTCATACAGCACATGGAAGAAGTTTTGCTCCATAGCAGAAGTTTTGACTGTTCTTAGCAAACAGGTGTGAGATTTATTTGGATAGCTGTTTAAAGCAGCTTCTTGTGTACCTGGGGTACTTCCACCACTGCTCTGTGAGGTGCATAGCCATCACCCTATCTATCTGACAGGTGGGCAGACTGATGGGTTACTTAACTAGTTCAGGTTGACTAGTAAGCAGAGGAGACCCAAAGCCCTCGTTCTAAAGCAGTAAAACACCATTACGTGTTTTGTAAGAACAAACATCTATCAGTCCTGGAAGTGATCACTTTTTCTGTTAGCTTAACTTATTGTCTTACAAACTTTTTTCAAGCCCGTCACAATTTTTTTTAGAGATAGAAAAAAAATCAAACACCTTAGAAAACATTCTGCAAGGAGAGTAAGAGGCATTTAGGCCTGTTTAAAACTCAATCCAAACAGAGACAGACCTGTTGCCAGTGAGGAGGGAAACTTGGCAGCTTTGCTTAAAGCTTCCCACACAGACACTGGAGACGAAAGAAAACAAAGAAGCTGTAGTCCCCGAGGGTCCTGCCACTCCCTGGGCAAAAACAGTCCCTTCCCTGCTTTTCCTTTAGCTCTCAGACACACACAAGTGCTCTCTTAGTGCCGTTAGCTACGGCAATAACCAATTGAGCCCTACAGTCCTGGAAAAAATACAGGAAATGAAGAGTTAAAAAAAAAAAAAAAGAAAAGGGAAAAGAGAAAAAAGAGAACTTGGAGGCGAGCCAGCGTCCCCGAATGACTCCGCTCTGCCGGCAGCCTGGAGCGACACTCCCCGCCGGCCCTGCCCTCCCTCCTCTCCCCGCAGGGCGGGCATGCCAAGCCCTCCTCTCTTTATCGGGGGCTGGAGTTCCCCTTCTTGGTCTCTGGTTGGTTTGGAAACCTAGAAACGTTGCTAAATTTATCTTTCCCTCTCAGGACAATGGCAAACGCCAGCAATAAGAATGCAAAAGAACTGAAAATTAATGGAGACAATTCCCTGCAAGCCAAGTGGAAACACCTTTTCTGTATAATTCCCAAGGCGGCAAAAAGCAGTTACACAGTGCAAAGCAGGACAGGCTGCCTGGGGTGCCAGGAACACGCTGTTCCTTTGGCTGTGTGCCACAGGGAATTGTCCATCCATATGCTCAAATTTGATGGGGCTTTCTTCTCTCCCACAGAGAGCAAAGCATACCGTCAAATTAGAACAGCTCTTATTTATCTCAGGAAGGCAACAGGAAAAGCTGAAGGCATACTGAAAGTAGGGCCAGCATGGGTGAGGCTGACACCTCAGAGCTAAAACTGCTCAGGAGTTATGTCATGCTTAGTTCTGAGGGTCTCTTTCTTACTGCTCTTTTCAAGAAAACTGACCATTCATCTTAGTAAACTAATTTGCCATCTGAAATTACTCAGTGGAACATCTTGCACCAGTCTGCTCTAGTCTGTGTGGTGCCTCGACACATGTGCTATGATTGGTGCCTTCAGCCGAGATTGGTCTCCTCAAATTTTGGTGTCCCCTGTCTGGCTGGAAGCCATCCTGTTTCCCAGCATCAGGCAGAGGCGTGAGGCGTGGCAAGTCAAAGTCATGGAGCCCATTTCAAGATGGCCCTCCTAATACTTTCAGTGCAACTTTCTCAACGCTTGCGAGACTTCCACTTTTTCAGTGGGTGTGTCTCATAAATTACAGTAGCAACAAAAAAGTGTTCAGCCTTCACCAAGAAAAAAGCACTCAGCACTGATGAGTACAAGTTACTGGTTGCATTCAAATGTCTTTTTCTTCTGAATTCAGTTTTACCCAGCTGCCAAAAGCGTTTTAGACACTGCCCATATCCCCCTCTCTCCTCACTCATGGTGTCTCCTTGTGACTCGTGTTCAGCCTCTCATCTACCTTCTGCTTACTCTAGCTTTCACAAAGTGTCTGCTAAAGAAAGAAACAGATACACAGCCATGTAGGTGCCTCTAGAACATTTAATTTTAAAATATCAAGACTATTGATATTTGCATGGGAAGTGATAAGCTGGTATAAAGAGAGGGACTGGAGCACGGAGTAGGAAAAACGGATGGGTAAGAAAAGGAAGTAGAAGACACACAGAACACGAAGGCCAGCAGCTAAAAATTACAGCTTGGTACAATCCACACAGATGACCCGCATGCCGTTCCCTGTGACATTAATAAAAAAGGGCAACATTAGCTTTGAATCTACGCCCAGTAAGGGTTTATTCCCAGAGGGGGGTTTTTTTGTTGTTGTTTGGTTTTCCCGAGCTTGAGTTCCGAGAGGTGAAACCATAACAGTGGCCAAATAAAAGTTTGTTTGGTTTTGATTTTCATTTTAATTACCAAGCTGTAACAAATAAATCTCTGGCTGGATTGTAACTAACCTGTATGGGTCCTTAGATGAGCTTTAAGATGGGAAGATTTGCCATAAACTTTTTCACACCCCACATAGTGGCATTTGTGCTTTTTCGGGGGTGATCCAGGGTCAGTCCAGCTTCTTATGCGTTTGTTCTTTTGTCTGGGGCTTGGCTCAGTTACTGCAGCCAGGCTAGTAGGTGTGGCTGCTCTTTCTCCTCCACGTTTACCAGCTGAAGACAGACTTTCTTCCCCAAACTCCTTAGGAGCAATAGAAATGTGTATTTGTTCTGTTAAATCAAGCGTCTCTGTTTTTTCCGTCCTTACAGCAGGTGAGTTTGGGACATGCTGGTTCAGATCTGCTAAAATGCTAGCTACCACAAGTAATGATGATCCATTGTCTTTCCCGGTTTCTCTGACTTCCCGTCTATCTTCTCCATTGGATGAAGGAAGTATTGCTGCATCAGGTTGGGGATCAGGCTCCCCTTTGGGACTATGGATAACAGCACGACTTGACATAGAAACAAGGCACTCTGCTGCAAAATGATCCACATACGCTGCTGTTGCCATTTTTCATAAGTTTAAAAAGAAATCCAAACAGACGAAGACAAAAAAAAAAAAAAAAAAAAAAAGAAAAAAACAAACCCAACACAACAGCGCTCTTTCCCTTTTTAAAAAGATTACACAAGCAGACTTTTCCCTCCCTTATTTCTTAGGATCGGTTTGTAGGAGTAAAGGCTGATTTAGCAGCCATCAAACCCACACTTTGTTCGTGACGATCACACCCAGCTTGTCACTAAATCGAAAAAGCGTTGGCGGTCCAATGGAAGAGAAAAAAGAACAGCAGATAGATCCTGGCACCGGCAGCTTGTTGCTCGGAGCATGGATTAGTGCCGTTTTCTCAAGAAGGCAACGAGCTGGCGATGCGGTCTCGCAGCCCTCCCATCGCGCTGTGACAGCGGNCGGCCCCGGGCGCGGCCGGGGAGCTCCCGGGCTTTTCGCTCCCTCCCCTGCAGCCTCTGACGGACGGAGCGATCCGGTAACAGCCGTGTACAGAGCTGCACCGCAAGGAACGATTTCACAGGCGCTGAACTCTACAAGATTAAAAACGTTGTGAATTTGGAACTGACACAAGTGATAGCAGGCTGCACGGTTTGCTCCGCAGCTACACAGATGGAGCTCGGGTGTGGATTTTAATGGGTTGTGACAGGTTTAACTAACTGCCAGGGAGCACACTTGAAATCACCTTCCTGTCAAAACTCTAGCACGCTGCAGCCTCTCAATTATATAAAAGTACAAATGCAAATAACTTGGGTTTCGTTAATATTCTCTGCTTGTTAAAGATACAGCTCGGCCAGTTTTATAGAGATTAATGGCTGAATAAACGAGAGAGTTGTATGTGTAATTTACATACACATAGTAGAAGTAAAGAAATGCATCTTAATGGAGATCTGAAAGCACTTGTGATACCTATTATCTTTTGCTGGAGCACGTTTCTCCAGACTAATTCCTATGAAATTCATGCTAAAGAGCAAAGACAGTTTTTTCCTCTGAGGCAGAGATGATCAGAGGATGGTTGCTCTGGAAGCCCTTCTTTGTGGAGGAAAAGTTTTGTGGAGTTTGAGGGGGCATGAGAGGAGGTGAACATCTGTTCCAAAACCAAAATAGTTTTGGTGTTAGGTTGAGCAAAAAGTTGTTTCATATATGCAAAAATACACATTCGGGACTGAAGTCTGCTTATGCTACCACTTGCTTTGTGAAAAAGAAATGGAATTTATGTTCTCATGCAGCACTGCCCCTCAGGGCTAGGCTGATGGGATAACCTGTTCCTGCCACAGTGTCCCCATGCTCAGAACAGGGTAGCCTGTGGTGCTGCCTCTAGCAAAGAGAAATAAGGCACAACCAGTGCAGGAGGATGTGGTTTAATGATGAATCGAGACAGAACATTTTGATGTAGACGTACTGTACTATACCATTTGTTCTGCTGAGCAGATCTACAGGAAATGTTAACACGTTTCCAAATAAAAAGGTTGAATTTGGTACTTACCCATTAGATGAAAAAAGAATTCTGTGGAAAACATCTTTATAACAAATATTAGTTGTGCTCAAGCTCAACTTCCTTCTAGAGAGAGAAGAACTGCTTAAGTAGACCTACCTGGCAGTTCTTTAGTTGTAGATTCAGAGAAGAGACCCTGCAGCTCTTTCAGCTTGAGAAGAAACAGGGGCCGTTTTCAGGGAAATGAGGAAAGGGCAATACTTAGGCACAAGTTCTCAGTCTTAACTCTGGGATCAAGGACAATTATCAGAAAATGTACAGTAAAAGGGAGACCTGGACTACCGCGGTTGCCAACCTCCAGCAGGCTTTGCCTCAGCACTGATGGGGGTTCCAAAGGCTCCCTGGTATTCTCTGTGCCCTCAGCCCACGCAACCTCCTCAGCGCTGCTGGGGCCCCTCTTCTACCGCCTCTCCTCGACGCTCTCTCACCCGCCCCGCTCTGTTCTGGCCATACTCTTTCCCGCTGTGTAGCAGTGGCTTCCCTCGAGTCAGAGGGCCGGTGTGGCCAGTCCGGCCGGGCAGAGGAGCTGGCAGAGCCCACAGGGAGCCCAGCCCGGCAGATCTCGGGAATGCCCGCGCTCAGCGTGGCCCACACCGCCTGCCCGGCGTGAGGGGAGAGACCCTCGCGAGAGACGAGAACTGTGATTGGCTATCCCGGCCCCCTCGAGGAGGGCCAACCAATGGGGAAGGCCCTTACAATGCCTTGCGAGGCGACCCTCAGGCAGGTGCCGGCTTGGACAGTGCACCGTGGACAGTGCACCGTGGACAGTGCAGCGTGGCTGGGGGTTTCTGTGGGCGGCACTCTGCTGGTGCTCATGTTTTGTGTTCATGGCGTGAGCGGGCAGGACAACGCTCAGCACGTTCCTGAGATCTCTGGCCAGCGGAGAGCGAGGCAGCGTCGTCTGCAGAGCCGGGCACGATGGCCGAGGTGGCTGTGAGCGGGTAATGGCTGGTACCGCTGCTGGCCGGGAGAGGGGCGGACTTTCTTTTTCATATGGTCTGTTGGGTGAAGCCGTGTCCTGCCAGCAGCTGCGGTTGTGTAGGAGTGCCTTTCATGTAAAACCAGTGGCCGTAACCACGCTCCCCGTGGTCCATGGCCTCTCCCGTCGTTCAGTCGTCGTGCACAGAGAGCGTGTGTTGGTACCGGGCTGGGAATGTGGCACAGTGGGGTTCAGGGCGGGGGGCTGGGGAGGAGGTTTGCCTGGATGAGAACTTGCTCCTTTGGTTGGATGAACCCTGTGAGCTTCCTTCTTCATTTGGGAAGGAGCACTGTTGTGAAGATTACTTATAAGAGAAAGGCTTTTATGTGCAAAATAAAAGTTAATTCTGTTTGGCAGATGTTTGCGTAGTCCAGTTAGGGTTTATGTATTACTCTCTTTTAAATCATAACTATGAACAAAAATGCACCTCTGACTTTCTAATAGCTCAGTAAAAGTAAAAAAAAGTTGTCCTGTCTTGCACACAGTGCAAGAAGGTCACCATCGCTGCATGTTCAGGAGCAGGGTGTAAATGTATTTGTCACATGGACATAATTCCAGCTGCCCAGTGGGACCAGCTTTGGCTTCAGTGCAGGATTGCAAATCTCAAATGCAGCTCTGTGAACAAACAGTATAAATAACCACCCTGCAAGCAACAGGGGTAGGGAGTTGGTCTGCTTTGCAAGGAATTTCAGTCATTACGTTACATCCCTAGAACAAAAACGATTTATGGAAGATCACTAGACAAAATACTGTGCCCATTTGTCAACTCTTTCTCGTAATGGTATATATTTACCTGCCTATTAGTTCATTGTTAATTATTGCATGTTATTTCTTCTGATTAACTGGAAAAGCGAATTTCTGTAAGTAAACAGTAAATCTCGAATTCTCCTCTGTTGAACAGCTTACACCTGACTTGTTCTCACCAAAGGAGGTGTATTTTGAAACTCAGATTACAAAAAAAGAGCAACAAAAATAGATCCTACCTCCCTATTGAATTTACCTTATTTGATTATATTGTTGATGTGTTCTTACCTGCAGGCGTTTGTCCCCCAGAGTGAGGTGAGAATTTTTCCCTCTGTTCTGGCACTATTTTTCTATCCACTCAAGAAATACAGCCTGGGTTTTTTTGGCAGAGGTTTTTATTTTTTTTTTTCATATCACATAATTTAGAGTTTTGTTTAGCTGCAAGTGAATAACTTTACATGGAATCCACCCTGTTTTGGCCTTCCCAAAATAGCTCATTGTTTTAATTTACAGGAATAAGAAACTCTAAAATGCTTTGTGAAATTAAAATAGTTTTATGGACTCTGTTACCAGGAACTTTAAACAGAACAGAACAAAGTCCTTCTACAAATGCCAGACTGATGGCATAGCCAAAATAAAGAAATAATTGAGCTCTAGCAACATTTTTTATAACTGGTGTAAAAACTATTATTGCAATTGAAAGTTTGCTGTAAACCAAATAATAGTGGAAGACTGCAACATGCAAAATTGGGCAATCTGGAGGAGGAATTTTATGAGTGGTGTAATTTACATACACATAGTGAGAGAAATTAGTTTACTATTCTGAAGAACATTATAAGATCTAAACATGCAGTTTTATAGTAGCAGATATTTCATCTGCACTTTTCCTACATGAGTTTGCTCATTAATTTCTTTTCATAAAACTTCTGCTTTAGATCCAGTGAATGAGGTACAAAAAGTGTAATCCACAGGAGTTCTGTGGACTTCAGGGGTGTAACATTACTTTATATCATCTCAGGAAGCCCTTTATGAGAACAGGAAAAGGAAAAGGCCACATAGCTGCTCTCCCTGTTTCAGTTCCTACAAAGTTTCTGTAAGATGAAAAGATGTAGTTTCATTTTATTTTATCAATGTAAATAGTTCCTTTTCCAATAAAACAGAAGAAACAAGGGGGAAAAAAGGAAAGAGAGAAAATGGCAGATGTCTCTGTGTTCTTGCAGTACTTGTAGACACAATCCTATACTTTGAGAGAATCTATCAGTCTGTACTGATGCTTTCCTGTGGTTCTTCCTTAGTGGTTTCATGGTTTGAGGGGGGCTCTGGAAAGAAAGGGGAATAAAAGAGAACAGAATTACGAAGCCTGTGGCCTGCAACTCTGTCAAAGATAAGCTTGCCTAATACTCTTTTGTTGGTATCAGGTTAATAGTAATGCAGAAGCGCAGAAGATAGAAAGAGAGGGAGGCAATCAACAGGTTCCTGCCACTCTCCCCTGAATGTTTGCAGTGTTGTTTTTACCAGGTATCCTGGTGTCTTAATAAAAGACTGAGTATCAGATGTTTAGCCTCATCTTCAGAATCCCTTTAGCTCATTTTAATTTGGACAAATCACTGTGTTACATCAAGTAATTGCTTGAATTCATATCAACAACACTAATAACTCTCCAGCTGTTAAAAACTTAGTGAAAAAAATTTTCTCTAGTGGCTTACATTTGGCAGTACTTTTGCACAAGGTGGAGGTGAGGCTTGAATATTAATAAAGTCAGGAAGCCATTTTTACCTGTGAGTCAGCAGTCTTTACTTTGACATTTCAGAAACACAGCAAGAAGCTGTGGAGGGCTGAGAAAGCACTGTAAGCTCTAGTGACAGCAGTGTGCTCTGTCACTGAGCTCCCTGAACTGGCTGTGACAGGAATCCAAGCTGCCAGAATATTGCCCATTGTGCTATTGATTGCAACTAATGATTGCACACAAAATGGGAGAAAATATTGGCGTGGCAGTGATAAAAGTATAATTAAGAATATTAACTGTGAAACAAAAAAAAATCTCACATTTAAGAAGCATTTTGGTGCTTTCAGAAGATGGAACACAAAGAGATTGTGTTCTCTGGTGTGTACTACATCAGTTTGTGCTATTGTGTGCTATGGAAAAGAGAGTTTAATATAAATGTAAACACATTCTTGCATTGAACAGTGATTGAAAGGTTTAATTATTTTTTTTTCAGCAGGTCATTTCTGCAGTAGGAGACTGAAGTGCCCAGTATGGCAGTGTAAGGGGCAGGGAAATGGAGAGTCCCAGCTGGGCTCCCTCCCACTGGCCTGAGCGAATTGGTATTTACTGGGTAATGATGAATCTTTGTGGGAAATGCCAAAAACTGAGAAACAAGAGGAGGCACATTTGTTGTTCAGTGCTTAGTCTTTTTTTTGTCACAAAGCCTGAAATGATAGTTTAGATCTTAGAAGTGAGCAGCAGTGATGTTGTATGCAAACTGAATCAATTTTAATGGATTTCTTGGGAGGACACAATGACACCATCCACAGAATCATCAAAGCCACTGTGTGTGCAAGTAATGCTTGTGAATTTCTAAGTGACAACGCTGACTGGAGGCTTTCGGGTGCCTTACATGTTTATAACATTCAGTAGCTTCTGGGCATTACCCCATCCATACTGGAAAGCCCAGAAGCAGAAGTCAAGCATTCCTTTGTGAGCAGCAAACTGAAATTATCTTACCTGAAATTCAGTTTGTGCCTCAGCTGTCAGACATTGCATTGATTTCAGCAGATCACAGGAGACACCTGCAGTTGCTATGCTCATGGCATTCTTTCTTACAGACAACCTCTGAGACAGCTGTGATCAAAGAAATATCATGTATGAGGCTGTAAAAAACGATTTCTCTAGTTTCTTTGAGCCACGAAGCAGGAAATGAGGACTTCAAGGTGCTAGTGCTGTTTCCTGCAATAATGATGAGCTGGTCATTGTCAAAAGCTGCCCAGTGATCAACATCCCTGAATACACCACGCAGGCCTTGTCCCATGGTGTGCCTGACCTTTGCAGCTGGGGCTCAAGAGTGTCTTGGTTCATTTCCAGATACAGACCTGCATTTCTGCTGTGGTCAGACCTCTGAAGTGGTGACCCACAAATAAACATTCAGGATTTTTGCTGGTAATTTCCCTTTTTTATCTTCCTTTTACCTTTCTGACTTCTAATTTCTATAAGGTCGCTGTTCATGCTGCATTACAGAAGAGCAATTCATTGAGAGCCAAGCTGTAGGTCAGTGGTCTGTAACACACTATGAAAAAACTTCCAGGTGAAGGAGTTATGTTTGATGGCCAGTGGTTCTGAGATATCCAATCATAAGTCAGCAGCTGCACCAGTAAAGAGCCTTTTAACTGTTGTTGCAAAAACTTAAGAATATTGGGAATTGCAAATTTCCTGCCATAAGAAAAATGTAGAACTTGAAAGGATGACATGAAGTTTTGTGCCTGCTATGTATTTGTGAGGAATATGGTCAAAAAAAGAAAAGAACTTCTTTTAAATGCAACATCAAGTTGAATAAAGCTTACAAAAGAAAAGGAGAATGTTCAAGTTAAGGTACAGCAAACATAGGAAGGTAAAACATTAAATAATTACTTCCTCTGTTTGCACTCTGTAGCCAGACTTCTGCCAGGTTTTGCCAGCTATGAAGCAGAAAGTGATGAAGTTAGAAGCCATGTATTGAGCATAATCATTTCCACTGGATTTGATCCACAGAATCATTACTTTGAGCTCAGTTTAACTCGTTGAAGTGTTGGTTTTGGTCTTTTATGATTTACCCATTTATTATTTCTGTTTCTTAACTTCTCTGTGCTTTTTGCAATGTGTGAATATTGCATGTTGTCACTTTTGCTAAGCTTTTTTTCATTCAAAAGCACAGAGAATACCAACATGTCATCAGGAAGTGCTCAGATGAGTGAATTGATCCAGTAGCTTATTCAGTAAAAGTTGCATAACATTCATTCACGTTCATGCTTGCAAGTCAGCAATGACTCACAGGTGAAAACACCACTGTAATGTATTGCAAAAAATGCTGGATATTTTTGCAATATGCTTTCTGAAGGAGATATTATAATGTCAGATGAGTAATATGTTAAGCCTACTGGAGTAGTCAATGCTCAAAAATCAGCATTTTACATTTGCAGAATCATTAAAAGAGATACAATGTTTGGGTATAATTGATGAATACTGCTTGCTATTGGGCAGTTGGTATGTTTGTGTGAGACTAAAAACTGAATTTGGAATAGGGAGTTCTGTCAGTTTTTCTTCTGCCTCTCAACTGAGCCACTGTAAATAACAAAAGAATTTTTTTTTCAGACAGCATCATGAGGTGGTGCAATACTGTGTATTTCTGGATAGCTGTGCATCCCAGTGGAACCTTCATGAGTAAGAAAATGGCAGCTTTCCATGGCAAGGCATTATTTGTAATCTGAATATCTGGACATAAAGGTGAGAGTATAATGGAGATTCAAGAGCAGTGATTACGTGATGAGGCTGATGAGAGCTTAGCAAAGTAGCTACAAATTATACATAAAAGCACCTCTGCTTAGCCTTTTTCTTTTCAGGAGAGCGTAAGCATACTGCTGGTGGAGGAAAGATAGGACATGAAGGGAGAGAAACCTGTTTTGTTGCTGCTTGATTCAAAGGTCAGCTAAAGAGAGAGAGTCAGAGATTGAATGACACTGAACTAGATTGCTCAGAGACCTCTGATGTTAGACAGTTGTTGTGAGGTTGCTGGAAAAGTGAGCAAGTCCATGTGAGTGGTATTGTGTGTATATGAACCTGTAACTTTCGATACCTAAAGTAAAAGTGGTTTTCAGCAGGTTCATGTGACCTGTATATTTGCTTTCCCTGAAGATTGCCACCGAAGGAATAAACTGTTAATCCAAAATGTCTACTTAACTGGGAGACTTTGACCCGTTTCAAGAGTCTGAATGTAGATAGATCTAGGAGATCCTACCTCTGCAAAATTTTTTCCCCAGGGTAGGAGTGCCCTGCAAAAACCAAATCCAGCAGAGTCTGCTATGTGTCCAAGAGTGTTACCCAGGTCTGTGGCAGGAACACAGAGTTTTTAAGTGGGTGTCCTTTTTTAAAAGATTTATCAGCACAGATTTCAGCTTTACTGCTCTTTGTGCAGTAAAATTTCCTGTTATTCCTGTCTTTAGTCTGCATCTAGGTCACTAGCCCAGGTGTGTGGTCTGTCCATCCATCCACAAAGCTTTCTGTGTAAGCTGTGCAAGTCAGCTCCCTGAGTTTCATGTATAATAAGTGAATCTGTCTCTTACTGATTCATTAAAGACAGACACCAAAGCCTGAATTGCACTCTGGAAGCCATTACTCAAGTGCAGCTGGAGGCTGAACACAGGATAATGGCTGTTGACAAGGCTCAGTCAGCTTTAACTGGGTGTGAGTGGGTCCCTGTACTGGCTTTGCCTGAGATGGGGTCAATTTTCTTCACAGCAGTTGTGCAGTGCTGTGCTTTGGATTTGTCACCGAGGAGTGCTGATACCACACAGATGTTTTAGCTACTGCTGAGCAGAGCCTACACTCTGGCCAGGCTTTCTCCATTCTTACTCTCCCTCAGTGAGGGGGCTGGGGGTGGGCAAGAGGCTGGGAGGGGACACAGCCAGGACAGCTGACCCCAGGTGACCAAAGGCATATTCTGTACTCTACAACATCATACCCAGCAATGAGGCTGGGCTGAGTTTTCCAGGGGTTGCTGTTGCTGGGGAACTGGCTGGGTATTGGTGTAGCTGGTGTTAAGTGACTGCTTTTGTATTACTTGTTTATCTTTTTTGGTTTGGTTTGGTTTGTTTCTCCCTTTCCTGATTAAACTCTCTTTATCTTGGCACACAAGTTTTCTCACTTTTGCCCTTCTAGTTCTCTCCCTCGTCCCACCTGGGGAGAGTTAGGGAACACCTGTTGTGGGACTTAGTTTCCTGCTGCTGTATCCTCTCTATGGAAAACAGTCCCTTTTCCTTGTTCTGGCTCCTCTGGGCAGTGTCCTGGTGCTCTGTTTCACCTGTTCCAACCCATAGGTTTTGGTGACTCCTGCTCTGATGTGAATTTTCTTGGCAGCAATGAGAGATTTGCCGGGACTTTTATTGCCTCCTCTGCAAAGGAGATTTAGACATCAGATAATCCTGCTCCCAGAAACAGGGCCTGAGAGGCTAAACCAACCTTTCTCATCTGTACACACACTGCTTCACTGCCTCATTACTGTAAACTCTGTGATTCATTGTCTCCTATGTATTTAACACATGTAGTCTCTTAACTGCAGTGTTTGTATGATTCCTTATGAACAGAAACTGTTTATGAAGCAGTGGTTTGCTCTTCTCTCCTTCCCTTCTTGTTTACTGCCCATGTTTGCACTGTATCCACTTTCAGCACAAGACCTGCATCTGGGCCCACTGAGCTGGCATCTTTCATGACAGTGTTGTGATTTCATCTTTACAATAACCCTGAGACCCACATACTGACACCTGAGTATGAGCCCAAAAATCCAGATACTTTGATGGAGATAGGATGAGTTACCCCATAATAATTCATAGATGCCAAAACTTAATCCATGTGGAAAGGTAATGTAAACTAGAAAAATTGACTCTCCAGTCCAACCAAGAGACTGTCTTGTAAAATGAGAACTGGGATACTTTTGAGCTTTGGTTGAGAATCTGATCCTTGCATTTTCAGAAATGCCCAGGCATGGGGCACAGGTTTTGCTGACACCCTAAACGCAAATGCTTTTTACCAGCACAGTTTATGCCAATAAATGGGTTACGTGTTAGACACACAATTTAGATGCTGTGTGTCATATGGAGACAAACTTCAGAGAGCTCTCTTGGTTTTTTTTTCAGGAGCACTAGGTGACAGTGACATCATTTAACATGACAGGATGTTCTCCTCTCTTGAGTCAGTTCCTGATGCAGAAGATAGATCATATCTATAGCAGAGGACAGTTGCAGAAATATGCCATCAAACTACAAAAAAGGCTCAGTCTGTAGAGTGAAGTACAGAAATGATCACACATATGACTAAGTGCTGCGTAGAAACTTAGAGATATTTCCAGGAAAGCCAGGCAAAGGGAGAAAGTTGGGTATGAAATATGGCACGGAAGCATGAGCTGTACCAGCTGGTGCTCTGGGATTCTCACCACGAGTTTCTCCATGGTCCAGGATATCCCTGCAAAGCCATATCAATGCTCTCCATTTCTGGGAGCCCTGGGCTCAAAGACATTTTGAAAACTGGGCTCCTTTAGTGTAGTTTTGCAGACCTTTGACATCGATTTTATCAATTCTGGCTGTGGTTTCTTCTTTTTAAGTTAAGAGTAGTTTAGTTTACTACCTGAAAACGTTTTCTGAAGCAGGCCTATGTGCTACGTTGAGCTATATGAGAGTAATTCCCTTTGAGCTCTGGAAATATTTCTTTCCCAGAATGCGTTACCTGAGTACAGTGTGCAGTGCCCTTCTCTCAGCACTGCTGAGGCTGCACCTCCAATATTGTATCGAATATTGGGCCCCTTGCTACAAGAAAGACTTTGAGGTACTTGAGTGAGTCCAGAGAAGGGCAGCAGAGCTGGGGAAGAGTCTGGAGCACAAGTCTGATGAGGAGCAGCTGAGGGAGCTGGGGGTGTTCAGGTTCCCATCTGGGGGGAAAGAGGCTCAGGGGTGACCTTATTGCTCTCTACAACTCCCTGAAAGGAGGGTGTAGCCAGGTGTCAGCCACCCAAATAACAATCGAAAGGACAAGAGGAAATGGCCTCAAGTTGCACTAGGGGAGGTTCAGACTGGATATTAGGAAAAAATTCTTCACTGAAAGGGTTATTAGACCCTGAAACAGGGAGTGTTTAAGTCACCACCTCTAGAGGAATTTAGAAGATGTGTTGATGGGGCACTTAGGGACATGATTAAATGGTGGGCTTGACAGCGCTGGGTTACAAATTGGACTGGATGATGTTAAAGGTCTTTTCTAGCCTAGATGATACTGTGATTCTATGACTTGCACACTGATCCACATACTCTAGACATGTGAAATCACCTAATGTCCTTCAGGAAACGCTTACCATATCAGTAATTACCTCACTAGCTCAGACTTAAATAGACTTTTTCAGGATCAGGAGTGATTTTTCATAGTAATGGTTTTCCCTAGGAGTTATCCTAAATCTCCACCATTTGTCATTCAAGCTGATCATCCCACATTTGAGAAGGAGAATGGGCCATCTTTCTGCAAAGTCAGATTTACCAAATAGCTTCTTGGTGCAAATGGCTATGTACAGTAAGCTCTAAAACTTCTTCCTCTCATTCCTTAAGTGACTGGTGAGATTATTACTGTAGTTTTTGTAAATCTTCAGAGTCCTTAGTGTACAATCCTGGTTTTTATATGACTGAAATCAAAGGTACCTGCGTTGTAACATTTCCGATTTAGCATCAACTATTAAAGCACATGTTTTTGAATTAAAGGAAAGAAAATATGGATTTCATTAGACTACAGAGGAACCAGTGCAGTCACCACATAAATTTTGCTCAAGGGAAAATGTAAAAATCCAGAGCCAAATTACTGGAGTCTCCTTTGCATGATCCTACTTCCTCTTGGTTGGTTGGTTGGTTGGTTGGTTGCTGTGGGTTTTTTGTTATGGAAGCCAGACTTACTCAATTCCGTGTCTGTTTTCTAGTTAATACACTTGCATCTTGTTGTGTGAGTTCAAGTGATAAAAACAGGTAATGCCATAGATGTCCTTTGAGAAGATGACAGGTCTCTCTCTGTGATGGGAAGATGCAGCAGAATTTTCCCCTTTTGGAGCATAAGTTATCCATGCTAATTAGCCTAGGAAATAGTTTTTCTTCAATTTGTCTGCATACAGAACTATTTGCTTATTGTTGAGCTGCCTGTGGATACATCATAAACATGGTTTGCTGGTTAGCGCTATTCACACATTGTCCTGGGAAATTCTAGGTATGCAGATGGTTTGCAGCCAGGTGACTGAAAATTTGCCATTTGTTTTATTGGTTAGTTTCCCAGTTTATACAGTAGTTCCATTTCCTGAATGTAACTGCCATAGGAGAGCACTGGCAGCATGGATTTCCAATCCATCTTTTTATGTTCCTTCAGAGTAATGATGTAATCCAGAATTTACTCTGAGTAAATGTTGAAAAAATAAATGTGGATTTAGTTAGCTCTTCAGAGGACTTATCATTCACCAGAATCAAATGCATTCGCTCAGATTCAAAGAAAACAAACATAGAAGGGCTCAAATAGCACTGACTGGAATGTGTTTAGAATACAGACTGATAGTTTTCCAAGTGCATTGGCTGATTTACTCTTAGCCCATATTATTTACTTGAGGAATGAAACTGACTTTTGTTTTGTGCATTCAGCTGTTTTCAAAATAAAAATGTAGTGGAAAATGTGGTCTGGCTAGGTCTGCTAGGCAATGGGCTTGTGTTCTGTGCAGTTATGTGGTTCA
The DNA here is from genome assembly GCA_013400435.1 of Pycnonotus jocosus. Taxonomy (NCBI): domain Eukaryota; kingdom Metazoa; phylum Chordata; class Aves; order Passeriformes; family Pycnonotidae; genus Pycnonotus; species Pycnonotus jocosus. Next base: position 112,835 of record VWYP01021255.1, on the reverse strand, counting down.
GTGCATTCTGCAGTGGGAATATTCATTGCCTGCCTGAGAAGATTAATTTCCTTTTTGGTGGTTTTTGTATTAAAAAAAAAAAAAAAAGCTTGTTCAGTAAGAGGATGAGTTCAGTGACATTCAGCAGTGTACATAACATGCTGGTAGTCATTTGGACTTAGGACAAAGCCTTACCTGTGTACTTCAAGTGGACAATGAACTTAGGATCCCTGCTGGAGCTGGAAGGAATGAAAGGTTTTGATGATCTGAATAACAGTAACCACTGCTTTTTGGTGCAATCTCTGAGTAGCTCTTCTCAAACCTTCTCTTGTCTCCCCCCTGCCAAACAGCTGCAGCAGAAGCCACAGCATCTCTGCAGTTGGTCCTGCCTGTACCTGAGAGGAACAGGAGATTTCCCCTTAGTAACATCACATTTAATTTCTGGGGTACACTGGGCTTCACTAATGATATCCAGGCAATGCAGCAGTTGCTTGTCTAATTCGTAGTGTTCTCCTCAGCACAGTTACTCTGCTTTAGTAGCCTCCTTATCTGTCAGGGGACAGCTTAATGTTCTGAATGAGGCCTGTGAGTGCTGTGCATGGCAGGTGCTGGCTGATCGCGTGTGTTTGTCCCACAGCTGCCAGGGCTCTTCTGTCCAGCTGAGCACGTCAGGGCTCATCTGAACCATGACTCTGGTCAACAACAGCCCAGAACAAGGGGCTGCTTGTCCCACAGTGGTGACAGCAAAACGCCATGGGGTAGGGCTGACTGTTAACAGTTTTTCGTGATTTTGCATAGCACAAATGCTGAACAAAGCACAGTGAATGAAGGACATGATGTCATGCATTTTCCAAGAAACCTATGTTATTAAAAACATTCATAATAAACGTCTTCAGTGAGTGGGATGCTTTTTAGGGAACCGACTGGATCTTTCTGATAACAGTATATTCCATAGTACAGAACTGCCATGCTGTGTCTCAGAATAAGAGAAATAAAACATTATATAATCTCATTCAGTTACTTTGGACGTGTTTGTGTCCTCCCATAACTGGTTTTTCAGCTATACTGTGAAGGCTGAGGCTTGCAACAGAAATCTTTTACAGACAAAATAAGGATGCAGGCTTCATTACTTGTTGCAGTAATTAGCACAGTGTCATGACTTGTTTGTAAATTATGAACCCTCATTTAATAAGTAAGGTAAATTTTATTTTCATTCTTTATGCTTCAATGTCGTAACTTGCAATACCTTTCAGAAATAATCCCATACATGCAGTTCAGGTTGGATGATACTTAACAACATATGGAAATGCTTTACTGATTATATGGTGAAAATATTAAATAATATACCTGATGCCATTGTTTGGGTGAAAAGTGTTAATGTGTACATTACAGTGCTGTGAGTCAGAGCACACACCCTCTAGCTGGAGCTCACAGAACCTACAGAAATGAAGAAGATGACTGTGAATTTCAAAGTAGCTGCTCAAAGATAGTGTTGTCTCTCTAGCTTATCTCTAAACAACAGATTTTCTTTGGGCTGGGGGATCCTCAGGTGACAAACTTGCAGATGAGGAAGCAACAAACACAATGAGGCAGTTACCAGCAGCTGACCCTTAGTGAAAGGGCAGGTGAGTTGTCGTTTCCTTTGGGCAGGAAGGAGTCCACGAGGTGCTCACCTTAGTGGGGGCTCTGCTTTCCAGCTCTTCTGCCTGCCACCAGTGAGCCCTTTTTACCTCCCAGGTCTGGCTTTTTTCCTTGAAGCTGTGCTCCAGCCCTGTGCTCCAGCCCTGTGCTCCGTCCCTGGTTTGTAAAGAGCTGTATTCAGTAAGGGCTGCCTAATTGTGTCCTTAAGATCCACCAAAATCAACAATATTTTTCTGAAATAGGACCTTAGAGTTTCTCACACAGGCAGGGAGTAGAGCTGGTGGCACTGCACTGCATGGGTACAGCTCAAATAGAGAGCATCCAGAGAACAGAAATGTTTAATAAGAAAAACGAAGGCAAATAAATTCAAATAGGGAGAAAACACAAGGAAGACAAGGGGGAGGGAGAGGAGAAGGCTGAGTATGTAAAAGACAATAGAAGCAGCAAAGAGTCATTTTGAGATGTTTAGTTCAAACACTGTCCTAGGGTTGGAAACCCTCTCTGAATTTCTCAAAGCTGTTTTCAGGACATACATCATACATGTTATGGGCTATGCACCATCTTTTGTTGAGATTACTAGAAGGACTTTATGTAAGTAGTGCATGACATAATTAAAAACACAAAAAGCATTCTTAATCTGAGTGAACCATGGGGCAAGGATACAGAGTTCCAAGGGGGCCTTTTCCAACCCTGGAGCTCATTGCTTGTAACCCAAAGGATTAGCTCTGCTGTACAAAGTGCCCATTGTATTCTGCACACACACTGTTCCTGTACATTTCCAGAGATGTAATGCACTGTAGGAAGTAAATGGCACAATTACAGACAAAGCCTATGGAGGATGTCTCAGAGAGGATTTGAGCAATAAATCATCACACTCTTAATTAGCATGTTCCATGTAGTAAATAAAGATGCTCTGATAATCAAGAGAGGGAAGGCTGGGAAAGCTTGACTGTAAATTTTGTTTAAGTGAAGACTGCATTTACCTTGTAGGAATATTTCCTGTGAATAGTTCATGCAATAATAAGAATAGGGAAGTCCTACAGTTTTGTATTCAGTGGGGAAACTGCTAGAAGAATCTCATCTCTCTTGTTTCCTGCTAAGAGTAGGCTCACCATGTCACCTTTCTTTAGTTCTCTAATTTCTTTTTAACATCCCTCTTTCCCTTCCACCATAACTATATAATTTAGGTCTGATTAAGTATTTGCAGAAGTGTACCTTTCCAGCAAGCTGCTGCAAACCTCAGGACTGTGGGTCAGAGACAGAAGAAGAACAATTTAGCACAGTGGAATTTTAGCATTCTATTGCATCTGCTATATGGATTATCAACAAGTAACCCATCAACGAAGACTACTTGTTTAATTCTCTGATAACAGAGATTTCAGGCTCTACAGAAAAGTTCTTCAATGCCTTTTGTCCTCCAGGAAGCCTGGGAGTTCTGGTGCTGGAAGCAGTGCAGCACTGGTAGTAGCTGTGGGATGGGGGAAAATCCCATCTGCTACAGATCTTGCCGTTAAAATAAGCAGGAGACACAGATGTTTCCCAGGTCAGCAGATGCTAGGAAGGGCTGAGAGACAGATAGGAGAGAAGGTAGTGGAAAACATTTGTCTCCTGAAGAGCTGGGTGTGGAGGAGCAGGAAGAAGAGGTTTAGTTTTCCACAGAGACAAGTGAAGAAGGTTGGTTGTGTGAGTGCTGGAGTGGAAGAAGGCTTGCTCCTTTCAGAGCAGGGCTCTTGGCTAAGAGAGAAGGGAGAGCATCTGGTGCTTGGCTTACCTGCAGTGAGAGGAGGGGATGAGTCAGGGGCTTGGAAAGGTGGAACAAATGTCTTTGATTTTTGTCAGCCTTCTGCCCATTACCTAATTTAGCTGGTAGCCATCAGTGAGGGGAAAAGGATTGTATCTCAGGGCAGCAGAAGAGGAATCGTTTGTTGTGCTTGTTGCCATGACAACCCCCAATAGTATTTTAGGAAACCAACATTAAAAAGTTGAAATGAATAAAGAAGTGAGTGGTGTGGGACAAAACTTGATATCTTTAGGTAAAGGCTTGCTGCATTCCTGTGCTAAATCATGTGGATTGTTGTGTGCTCTTGTGTTGGTTTTGAGTATGTTTGGTAGAAACTGAAATTCAATAGTGACAGGCCATTGAGTCTTTGCTTCTGTAAGAAGGCATATATGAATGCAGAGCCTTTGAGTCTGGAGTCCTCCATTCCTTGCCCTTTAGGAAGGCTGGGAGCACAACCTACATAATTGGGCCTTTTTTTCCTTTTTGTATATAGGGTAAAAATTGTGATTTCTGATCAACTTAGTACCTGTGGGTTATGATGCATTTTGTTCCTTGTGCTACAAGTGTGAGCAAACAGTTCTTATCAGAATCTGACAAAGTGACACATGCAGTGAGAAGAGAGGGGAGGATGAGACATTGTGAGAGGGGCTTCCAGTCAGTATGGCAGCTTTGTGCAATGTATTTTAGGCCACTTGGTCATGAGGAGTTGTGCTCTTGTCGTCTGTGACGTTCTTCACCAGGAGCAGATGTGGCTGGCAGTCCTGTGAGTGTGGACAACCCAGCAGGAAGGCACTTCAGCGAGGGAAGGAGTAAAAAAGTAAATGAAGACCTGAGAGTACCAGGAAGAGAGCAGAGCCGAGAGGTAAGGAGCAGGAAATGGCACACAAAGTGAAAGATTTGGGAGGTCATTGTTTGAGTATTGCAGTATTTAATGGATGTATGGTCTGTCCTTTTTCATCCTGTCCCCTGAGCAGATAGCAGTAGGTAGCAAATACCTAGTGGGGGATACAAGACAATCTAAATGGGTTTCACATTCTTGGTTTCAAGTCTGTAATTGAATCAGATATTCAGATGCATGGCTCTGACTCTGTGTAACACTGAATTCATTGTATAAAGTATTTGCATTCTTCTTCCTCGTCTCCTATTGCCAGTCACAGAACAAATTTAGGAAATTTTGAAATCTTGTGTGCAGTCCTGTGACCACTGCTCAGAAAACAATAGGCTCTGGGCTATGTATGAATATCTGTATCTAGGTTTAAGGACACTCAGCCAGTGAAAAGAAGTGGGCTGACTTTAGTAACTGGAAAGTGGATTAAATTGTGCAGTGGATATCCATTATTGCCAGTTCTCTGCTGGTAGAATGGAGCTTCAAACCAGAACTTATTCTTCAGGCAGTGGTGACATTATGAGTTAGATGATACCTACATCAGTGTTTTCCCATTACTGGAGAATAAAATATAACCTAGAAGTGCTTCCAACTCCAGTTTTTAGGAGTGTTATATTTTATAGCATGTGCTATTGGGAGTGTGAAACCTGAAGCTGAGGGTTTGTTTAAGGAGCAACTAAAAGCTTTGGCCAAAGTCCTGGAATTTTGATAAAACAGGAGTACTCAGCTGGCAGTGTTGTGACAGGAAGGGCAGCAAGTAGCTCAGCAGTGCTGTTGCAGAGGCCCAGGATGGCTGCTGGAGGCACATGAGGGGTGTTGCTGGAAAGGACAAACTGCTTAAAAATCCCCATCAGTACCTGGAGGAAGGCCAGTCTGCGCTGAAATTGGTGAATAAAGTAGGCAGTCACAATTGCAGTCAAGCCTGGATGAACACTGTACTTGCCAAGGCCTTAAAGTATAGAAATCTTCTTTGGCCACCCTCACACCTACCCCAAAGCCCATCAAAGGGCTTTGGAATATGTTTTCCCTGTGTTTACTGCTCCATGCAGTTTAGTCTAATGCTGGCATTGGAGAACTGTAGCAGGCATTCCTGGTGTTTGAAGTGAATGGTATCCGTGGCTTCCAGAAGGAGTGCTTTTCAATCTCTGCCAGGTTTCTTTGTTTCTCATGGATCAGCACTAATGGTGCTCATCCTCCTGCAAGACTGGGTTCTCCAAGAGTACTAGTCTATACATCCCCACCACTTCAGGCTCAGAGCAGTGAAACTGTACACCAAACCCATTGTCTAATTGTTTATCCACTCCTGGTTTCTAAAGCTGAGACACTGAATAGAGGCAATTCTTCTAGCTCTGGCTCCATGCCTCATAGCAAACATATAATTCCTGCCATTTGCTTCAGTTTTACTCTTGGCTGAAATTTGAACTTACAGCTCAGGGTTATTTCACATTACTTTTTCTCCCACGGGCTGGTCTCATTATGGAGGATCATCCTCACCATTGGATAATTTTTGTGTGCTGAGTGGTGGAAGTGTGTGAGTTGGTTGCATACATGGTGCTGCATCTCATCTGTGCATGAGCCATGGGCAGTGGAAATTGTTCCCTCCTGATAAAGGCTAAACTGGCCGTGTGAGGCTGCTGCTGTTTTTAGGAGTAGAGGGGTACAGTATTCTGTGTACAGCATCCTTCTTCCATTCCAGACACTGCAATACAATGGTGGCTTTAGTGAATCTGACCCCTGAAAACCTGGGGGGGTTGCATGTCCATAGACTTTCCTTTGGCCAAAAGGTGCTTGGGATTTAAACTGTTGTAGGATTGGTGATGTGATCATTCTCCACAGTCTGAAATACAGAGGCACAAATGAAAGAAGAGCTGCTCAACCCATGCCATGTTTTCTTTCTTTCTGCCAGATCTGCTGGTGAATCTCAGGCTTACCATCTCACTCTGTGGTTTGAGGGTAAGCAAATCTTAACCTTTGAAGAGTTTACATAATACTCGGTAGAAAGGAATTTCTGGGAGTCTCCCTTGTTACATTTCCTGTTTATTTCTAGTTGGGAGTTTCAAGCAGAAATGTTCTGAGGCCACACATTTGCTCTGTGTCCAGTGTTGCTACAAATCACCACTGATCCTTCATCTACAGATGTGATAGATGTGTTCCTTTCCGGATGCCTCACACCTAAAGTGTTCTCTTCCCAAGGAGGATGACTCTCAAGATTATTCAGCACACTCAAAGTGCCAAGACAAACTAAAAACCAGGGAAAAGAGAGATGTTGATTTCTGGTCCTTTCCATTCTTCCTCATGCTGAACCATTTATCCTCCAGCATAACATCAAAATGCTAAAGGATGCTAACTAGTATGAGACTTGGTGGTTTTCTCTGAGAAAAGATTTCAAAATCCCATGATCTTCATAAGAATTTTCCAAATTGATTCTAGCTGCTGTCCATTTGGGGCCACATGTTTGTGTCTACCAGGCTCATGAAGCCAAACATGAGAATAAGCAATTATTTGCACTTGACTCTGAGATGATACCCGTATTACTTGTAAATACACCTAGTAGAAATTTTTCGAGACAGCATATTTTATTTTACTGATAGCCAGACTTTCTGGAGGGGTGTAGAGTAATGAGGTGGAAGTGGTTACCAGACTTTTGAACTGCAGACTATATAGATAAAGTTATTTAAATATCAGTTGGATCCTCAGGTGACTTTCAATCTTTTTATTTCAGTAGGCAGGGATCAGTGCTGTGGGAGGCAGACGCTAGCTGCAGTAACACTTGTTTTTCTGTTCTTGTGGTTACTCTTCAGGGTTAGGCAATGTTTATTTCCCAGCATAACTGCTCAACAGCCTTCCTTTCAGAACTGTCAACACATGCTAATAGGTATTTGAGGAACTGCTGCTACAGTGTAACCAACTGGTTACTGCACTGTGCTTACTACTTGAAACAATCTGCTGCACTGCTGCATTAAGACTAAAAAATTGTGAATTAATAATTTTTGTAGTTTCAGACCCAGTGAGGCTTCTTCCAGCCTTGCTTTTCCTTAAAAACACAAGGCTTGGGGGTGAGTGGGTGGGGTAGTGTGTCGTGTCCCTGCAGAACAAAAGCATATCTTGTTCTAATACTTTCATGTAAAAGCTATGAGACTTGCTTGCATAAAGGCAGACTTGAAGCCAATCTCTGTCTTTCAAGGGCCACTAGACTCTGCACTCCACATAAACAGTGAAATGTTTGTGTCTGTCACTGTCTCCTACTACACTGGTTTTTCATTCACTTCATCATCAAACCCAGGTTTTCTATCTCTGCATGAAGTGCTGCCTTAGTAAAATAGCACTGGCAAACCCACATTGACTTAAATGAGGCAAACAATTTCAAGTTTTGTGTTTTTTTCCAAAGCCCCTCATATGCTTGTTGCAGCCTGTATTGAAGACCTCTTCCTGTATCTTTGCCTCCTGGATTCCTGATCTATTTTTAAGTTTTATGTTCTTTCCTGCATCTATTTTAACTCTGTTACTGTACCATTTAACCCCTGTGGGATATGGAGCTTGTGGGAAAGAGATGGCATATTACTAAAAAAAAAAATAAATAAATTCATAGGTTAATCTACATACTCCTCCAAGGGTTTCATGGCACAGGAGATGCAGAATCCGTGATTAGGTATTATGCATTTGTTTGTCAGCTGCTGTAATATGAACTGATGAAGAAATACTTAGTAAGGGTGTCATACTGTGTCTGTCTGATCTCTCTGCCTGGACTAATGCCTAAGCAAAATATGTAGCTTAATGCCTGTGATTCAGGGTTTACCCACAACTCTGAAGTGTTTTCCTAATAGGACATGTACTGGTTTGGACTTGTTATGGGAATTCTTTTCCCTCAGCAGTATCAGTCTGTGCAATGTCTCTATGCTGTGCAAAAATAAATAATATTCAAGCCTCGGATCTCTTAAATGTATTTTGTGCTACAGATCCCCCAGGGATTCCTATGAACTTGTGTTACCTTCTGCTTGTGTTACTTAAACTGCTTGAACTTGTGTTACCTTCTATTTCTCCTTGATTTCACTTTGTCCCAAGTCCCAAACAAGGCTGGAGAAGTATTAAATAAGACTTAATTGAGACTTTGGAGAAACAAGACTGGAAAGAAAAAGTTGTATTTAAAACAATTCAATTCTATTTTAAATTTAGTAACTAGATAGCTCTCTAGTGGCTTAACCTCTGCTGTGCATAATCCTAATGACATATCTCATCTTTGGGAGCTGGAAATTAGTGTTCATGGCAAAAATGTCTTCCAAGTGTTTACAATAGCTCCAAGTGACATTTTACTTTTCTTTAGGATTAAGTTTTGGAACACAAGTATGAATTATATTGGTGTGGGGTTTCCTGTATTGCAAACAGCGATTCCTTCCTAGCCCATGCCTATTTAGCCAAGCAGTGTGTTAATGCAGCCAGATGTTTCTTTATAACTTGTTCTGCCCTGCTGCTTCCATGGCGGTGTGTTCCATTTGCAGGTGGTAGCTGCTGGAGGTTGTGTTGTGCCCATCCTCACTGCAGGCTCTATCACTATCACTTGCTGCTTTGGTGCAGTTCAGGACAGAGCAGCCAACCCTCCTGCACTGGGTGTAAGCTGTTGCAGTTCCAGTTTTAGATATTCAGTTTCAATTATGAATTACCTTAACATTGGAAGACTAACAGGCTCCTTTGGTCCAAAGCTGCAGAAGTTAAATTTTCAAAAACTCTTGCATTCAGCAACATCTTAGTGTCTCTAAGGTTATGTTTTCAGAATGGTCAAAATTATTTCCTTCTTAAGGAATATTTTTTAAAGCATCTAAGTTTGCTCATAGACATATCTTGTCTGTTACTTGAATCTAGGAAATGTGCCACTGAAATAATAAAGTCCCAGTGAAGTTCATACGTGCCATGTTTGCTTTTCTGAGTAAAGCCAGTAAGATGCCAAATCTCCCGTGTGGCCTTTGGCAAGCCGTTAATCTCAACTATTTCAAAACTTTCCAGTCCTTTTCAACTTTTTATTTTGGATGCAGAGTTGGAGGCTGCTAAATCAAGTACAAAACTTTCCCGACTTCCAGCTGGACCTGCGGTGGTCTGCACGGCCAGTGCTTAGCTTATCCAAACCTGCACTATCTAAAACTAAAGAACATTCTGCCAAATGTTGGGTTTTTCATCCCAACCTTCACAGCCTCATCTGCAACAGCAGGGTCACACCACCACCTCTAACCCTAACATGATCCCAGGCCATGAGAACTGAGCCCTGTTAGGCAGAGAGACTTTTGAGCTTGGTGTGACTGCAGTACAAGCTGCTACTTAATAGATACCAAAAAGCTGAAGAATAAAGAATATTGTGCACATTCCATAATACTATAAGGAATTAAACTCTCTGCTAGATTTTAGTTCATGTCAGCCATTTCCTATCAATTTAACAGACTCCAAATGGCTCATGCACCTCATTTATTTATTTATATATTATATACACACTTCTCTTTTTCTCACTAAATTGCCTCAGCTTTTTCAGTTCTTTTTTCCTGTTGACATCCCAAAGTTTTCTTCCACTGTTCCTATTAACTTTATTATTGTCTGTTTCTTGAAAAATATTCCTATTCTTGTAGAAATGCTGAATGCTTTTTGCCAGTCATAACACCTCCTCTCCGTCCTGTTATTTTCTTTTGTTTTCCTTCTCTTTTAGAGATCTTTCCCCTCTTTTTCTGTTACCATTGCATGTTCCTACACATGTGACTAAACTTTAGTAATCAAAATACACGTTATCCCCAAGTAGGAAGGTTAGTTTATCTCTCTATTTGTTTGGGCTAAGTAGATTGTTTTGGTTTTTGACTTGATTGAGACTTCCTTTCTCAGCAGTCTATCTGTTTGCTGCTAGGTTCACCATGAATATGTAATTTAAATGCATATAAGTTTCCACTCTGTGGTGCACTGTTTTCAGTATGCTGGAGATTAAACTTTGGTGATGCCTCTGAAAAGCATGTATATCATTTCAAAACCACAAGAATCATATTAGTTGAATTAGATGTTCCTCGTGAAACATCTTTATGAAAACAAGAGTAGTCTGTGGCTGGAAAGAATAACAGCATAACCTTTATGGCAGATGTTTACATGCTTTGCACAATACTATGTTTTGATGAAGCGTTGTTCATAACTTGGCAAAGACCTCTTAAAGATTGTTGGCCAGAACAAACTGTTTTTTACAAGAAAAAGTTTTGAAAACTTTCAAATTAAATGTGTATTAATCCAGACAGACCCCACTATAATTCTCTTCTTGTTTGTAGAGCTGTAAATAAATTAGCTCCTGTACTTCCACCATCCCAGCCCTGTGGGATTTCACTTTGCATTGGTGCAAAGGTGCAGTTTCATTCAAAAACTGGTAACAGAGCATTCCAGCTCATGTGTATATGGCTGTATGGCATAGAAAACTGGAAAATCAAAGATATTAGTTCCAGGTCTGATTGACTAAATAGAAAATACACTAATTGGGAAATACACATATAAAACTATTATCAAAATTACATACAACATGCAACTCTTATCTACTTAAACAATAAACTTTCACTCCTAGATATTTTACTATAGTTTTACTTGACATACTAATACTTGCTTTCCTTTTAGATTCTCTTAGTTAATTTTATTTTATAGTTTTTATCAAGTGCTTGCATTTTTTGTTAGAATTTAAAGGTTTTGGCTTCTACACAATTGGGCTTGAGTGAGTAGGAAGAAGGAGAGTAGTCAGCAGCTTGTGACAAAGTGCTGTGTCCAGGCCACAAAGTGAGGACTTAGGGAAAGACAAATGTTGCTGAGTACATTATAAATTTAGTCATCTTGCAGAGTTCAAGGTTGACTTAATTCAGCCAGGCAGAGGGCCAAGCCAGTAATTTCTGTTTAAGCCCTAAAGATTGAATGTAGTGTACCAAGTTTTGTGGCTTGTTGAGAGTGAGGGAGAGGTGGAAATCAGCAATTAATGTAGTTTCCTGGTAAGTGAGGTGCACAGCCAAGTATAACTCTATAGTCCCTTTCACGGAATGTGGATTCCAGCTCTCAGTGACCTTCTGGTGAAACTATTGCTGAACTGCAGATTCAGACATTACAAATATGCTGGATGCTTGCTCTTGTGCAGGTAGGGCCTGATAAGATCAAAGTCCTGTCTGGTAAGGTTTTTACCTCGGTTAGAGCTCGTGTTTTGCATTCGGCAGATACAGGGTAATGTCTTTCTGATCTTAGCAGAAGTAGGGAGACTTTGAAGGTCATTGTTTGGGTTATCTTAACCTTTCAAATTACAGTGAGGATCACATAAGAGGGGCAGGTTCTCTCTTCATCCACTTTATTCCTGACAAAATCGTTCCCCTGTGAAATGGAAATTTCCACTCCTGATGTATGTACCTTACTGCAAGTGGTATTCTGTCAGTCAGGACAAACGCTAGGCAAGTTTAGGCAGAAGTGCTGGTGTAGGAAAGGTTAAATCTCAGAAACGTTTGCTTCTTGGTCTTCAGATACGTTCTCTTTTACATTTCCTGCTGCTGAAAATGAGGGAGTTTGCGAAATGTGGCTGATTTTAACATCCGGCATATCCTTGTTTACTAGGCTCAATCTCAAGGATTGCCTGGATTGTGATGTTAACGCCACAGAGCGGGAGGACCCCGCGGAGGAGCAGTCAGGGGTCCGGTGGACACCCAGGGCAGGGGGACGCGGGGGA